>OY757311.1:124102503-124702503 GCA_963583905.1 Stenurella melanura
GTGGTAAATGATGAAGTATAGCATCTGTCCTACTGCTAGTTTTATAGGAAAACTGGTTATTTTTTTCGTCTACATTAAATATGGAATTAATACGAGTAGAATCCTAATAGACCTAAACCGTAGTTAGCGGTGATGTCTAATTCGATGGAGGATAGAAATCAGCACTCAGCACACTCGAATAACTCGATATAGTGAACGTATGCGACATGACTGACAACATTTGCAAGATTATTGAGGTTTTATTGATGAATGCAGCATCGAAGAGGGTTTATTTTTCTCTTTTTCGGTGGACTAGGTAATGAATGTCTGCTTCATTACTAGACATTATATTCACATCATTCATCTTACAATAGCACAAAACATTTTTTTAGTGGACGGTCCATCATTATTTCTGCATTTGGTTTATTGTCATTATCATCATAATGTTCTGTGCAGTATTGATACTTTAGCATATCGATATCATTTGCAAATGTTCTGGCAATTTATCCACACTAAGGCAATTTCATTTGGAGCACACGCAATCATAACTTCTTTGGGCATATCTGCCAATTGTTGTCGGCTCATATTCATGAGATTACGCAGTCGAGAATATGCGATGAGAGAATGTCCCATTTTTTTAATGCACTCACGATCCATTTCAGTGTTATATTCAGATTCATTATTTCGTTCTTGTTAGAAACTTTAAACATAAATTCCACACCAGACTGTATTGAAATTCTGCTGCCGATCATAATTATATAATATTTTCACGTTGCTGCCCTAGATCCCCTATTAAAATATCGTATCAGCTCTTTAGGAGGTGTAAATCGCCAAAGCTATCATAGTAATTAACTAAAGATCCTCGTTTTTTATGCCACCCAATGAGTACCCCATACCATTCACACTATCCAAATTGATGATAACTGATTCGGTATGACGGGTCCTGGAAGCAGGTAGGGTATCACGCATGAATAACTCTCGAAAATAAGGTATCTTCAACATCTTAAATGCATAATGATTAAGATCCACATCGGATAGAGCTCTGCGGGGTAGGGCATTCATTAGTTTTTTGAACTGTGATAGGGTTTGAGGTAGAGACCTAATCCACTACGAAATGGTTTCAAGTGTATTCCTTTACCAGTCTTGCCTATTGCAATCGCTTCCATATTTCTATTATGACGCTCAGCTTCTATCAATTGCTGCCTTCCACTTCTTACATCATTTATAACTTTTACCACACCTGCTGCTCCACCTGCTAGCGTCCCTAAAGCAGAAAGCCCAGCCAGAATTGGTAGTAGCGGCAAAATACCGCCTACTTTAGGAATAGGAATTATACGGGGTGTTCGAATGTTCTGTTTCCCCATTTGCAGTTTTTAATGATTTTTTCGCAGCATATAACGCGATATCAGCCGCTTTCTTCATATTATCAGCGATGAATCGTTCACGCCGCCATCTTTTTGTAATGCAACACGTGCTTGCCCTAACTATTCCACTTCTAAATGAGATCATTTTATTCTTTTTAACCTTTCCTTCAGTTCCCTTCTTTTTTTCATCGCTTTTGAAATTTTAGATTTACAACCCATACCAAAGTGACGTTTCGCCTTCATTATATTGGTAACTAACCACGCATCTGCTTTTTCTCTCCAACCGGCTTCTTTAGATTTGACACGTTCCAGGCGCGCTGCTCTAGTTCGTAGTCTGCCTTATGTCTTGCGGTTAAATCCTTATTTTTATCATATGCAATGTCATGCACTTTACAGGCGGCATCAAGACGATTTATACCAGCATCACCTCTCGCTAACCTTTTATACAACTTGGTACCCTGGACCGCAATACTGATATGAAGGTAAATGTAGTTCGATTGGAAGTTTATTAATCAATGAATTAACGAAGCTTCCACCAGTTTTTGAATTAGGTTGACGTCTATATCGTACGATAGTTGACATTTAAATAAGGTAAGTATGATGCATATATGTTTATATAGTTTTTAACCATTGTGCAATGCGGATAGTAAAACAGAAGGAGGAGTTCACAGTTGATAACTTAGACGAACGGATTGGATGTGGGATAGGTGCTGCTGTTGATATACAACGTCATGGTCCGCTACTTCCTACAACCATTCGATGTATCATAGCTGGCTCATCAAATTGTGGAAAGACCAACGTTATGATTACTTTACTTACCCATCCTCATGGACTACGATTTACGAATGTCTACATATATTCCAAGTCATTACATCAACCCAAGTATGAATATTTACGCAATGTATTAACACCGATTAAAGGGTTAAGATATTATCCGTTCAGTAATAATGCAGATATAGTGGAACCCAGTACAGCAAAACCAAACTCTATCTTTGTTTTCGATGACGTTATATGCGAAAAACAGAATATTATAAGATCATATTTTAGTATGGGTCGTCACAGTAATGTCGATTGTTTTTATCTCGCTCAAACATATTCTCGCACGCCAAAACAATTAGTTCGCGATAACTCTAACTTTTTAATAATATTCAAACAGGATGATATGAATCTTCAACATATATTCCATGATCATGTCGCACCAGACGTGACATTCAAGGAATTTCAAAAAATATGTGTCGAATGCTGGAAGGACCGATATGGATTTTTAACGATTGATAAGGATAGAGAATTACAAGACGGACGATATAGAAAGGGGCTTGATAGTTTCATATATGTGTAGAGTACACAACTTACATGGATTATTTGTTTAGCAAATAACGGCGAAGGAGCATCGTAAAAATGAAGACTACTGCAACAAAGAGTGGTGACGTCGATAATAATAATATGTTCAATATGAATAATGATGAAATGATCCTAAAACGTAAATTGATTGAGACAACAGACGCAGTTAGAAAAAAATTCAAGTCTATTAAAACTAGACATATTGAGGGCAGGCAAGCACTCGAAAAAATCTATGAACCTATAACGACACCTTTAAAAATATTATCCACAGCAACAACAGCAGATAATAATAAATCACAAGTTAGGCCGACATTACAATCATCGCAGACATCAGATAGTAAGAGTATGGTTACCTCGGAGTCTGATAAAGATGATGAAGACATGTTGCCTATATCACTGCCTACAATGGAGACACCGCCAACTTCAACTTCATTAATAACTACGCCAGGTACATCAACTACTCCTTCATCGTCTACCCCTTTAACCAAAAGTGTTGGGAAACTAAATAGCATGATTATGAAACATGTTGAAAGTTTAAGGAGCGGTGATCCCTCATATGACACTGTTTATGGAGTGCGAGTGGATCCCAACACAGGAGAACTACGCATGGGTTATGCTGAAGTACGTTTTCCATCTAAAAATGTTTCATTTTGGCATGCTAACAGAAGACTTGGAACTTTTCGTGGTAATCGCGAACTGTACGAGTTATTATTTCTAAAATCACCATCATGCTTAACTGGTGTGGAAGGTGTTAGTGATGCAAATAAAGAGACTTATGAAGAGATATTGAAACTAACGAAAGTAGCGCATAAGAATTATGATAGTAAGCGAGGTTATAATACGAGCAAATTGAGAAAATTTCGAGAAATTATCAAGCCGTTAGTACAATATAGAATAGTGACACGATCCAATAAAAAGGGGTTGGGACTACCTACTAAAAAACAATATAGCAGTAAAGCGGTGGATTATGTATATTGGAATAAACCCAAAGAGTTAGTGGATCGTTTACGTCTGCTGTGGAGTTCAAAACAGGCAGGACATACTGGACATGATAATGAAATACTAAGTTTGATATCAGAATTGAGAGAAGAAGGCATAGTATATTAAGTAATATAAATTTAAAATTCTAACAGTTAATAATTATTTGTTCATCAAATCTTTGAACAAATACTTTTACTTTAAAACAAAAACCTTGCTCTTAATCATAAGCGAAACTTTAAGAGGTTTTATATATATATATAAAAATGTAAAGGTGCAATTGTGTATTCACTAGAAATAAATAAAATATTTATAAAAATATATGTGTTTATTTTATTATAATAATAATACAACATTCAGAATGTTTGTGAAGAAATGATTACCTACTGTTGATATGGGAACTCAAAAAAAAAAAAATGAAACAATTTAAGTTCAGAGTTAGAAATTTTTATTGAATGAATTAGAAAATCTGCATCAAGTATTTGCTCGTGATGTAGAAAAATGTTAAAAAATATATATTTCGCGCACGATTGGTACACATAATGTATAACGTATTTTTATATTTCGATGTTTGCAGATAACTTTTCATACACCACAGCTGGTACTGTGAACCACATTTTATTGTCTGTTAATTTTCTTACCTAAAGGCACTAAATAACAATTATTAAAAAATATTTTTTATTAAGCTTTTAGTTCTCTCCTCTTCATTTTGTCTGATTGATAGAACGTAGATAGAAATTTTTCCTATCAAATTAAAAAATCTTGAAAATAAAACGAGATATGAGAAGATCATCTCTATGACTCCGTTAGGTTACATAGGATTTCGGGCATTTTGACGCCAAATATTAGGTTAGGTTCGGTTAGGCGCGCGTGCGCGCCTAACCGAACCTAACCTAATATTTGGCGTCAAAATGCCCGAAATCCTATGTAACCTAACGGAGTCATAGAGATGATCTTCTCATATCTCGTTTTATTTTCAAGATTTTTTAATTTGATAGGAAAAATTTCTATCTACGTTCTATCAATCAGACAAAATGAAGAGGAGAGAACTAAAAGCTTAATAAAAAATATTTTTTAATAATTGTTATTTAGTGCCTTTAGGTAAGAAAATTAACAGACAATAAAATGTGGTTCACAGTACCAGCTGTGGTGTATGAAAAGTTATCTGCAAACATCGAAATATAAAAATACGTTATACATTATGTGTACCAATCGTGCGCGAAATATATATTTTTTAACATTTTTCTACATCACGAGCAAATACTTGATGCAGATTTTCTAATTCATTCAATAAAAATTTCTAACTCTGAACTTAAATTGTTTCATTTTTTTTTTTTTGAGTTCCCATATCAACAGTAGGTAATCATTTCTTCACAAACATTCTGAATGTTGTATTATTATTATAATAAAATAAACACATATATTTTTATAAATATTTTATTTATTTCTAGTGAATACACAATTGCACCTTTACATTTTTATATATATATATAAAACCTCTTAAAGTTTCGCTTATGATTAAGAGCAAGGTTTTTGTTTTAAAGTAAAAGTATTTGTTCAAAGATTTGATGAACAAATAATTATTAACTGTTAGAATTTTAAATTTATATTACTTAATATACTATGCCTTCTTCTCTCAATTCTGATATCAAACTTAGTATTTCATTATCATGTCCAGTATGTCCTGCCTGTTTTGAACTCCACAGCAGACGTAAACGATCCACTAACTCTTTGGGTTTATTCCAATATACATAATCCACCGCTTTACTGCTATATTGTTTTTTAGTAGGTAGTCCCAACCCCTTTTTATTGGATCGTGTCACTATTCTATATTGTACTAACGGCTTGATAATTTCTCGAAATTTTCTCAATTTGCTCGTATTATAACCTCGCTTACTATCATAATTCTTATGCGCTACTTTCGTTAGTTTCAATATCTCTTCATAAGTCTCTTTATTTGCATCACTAACACCTTCCACACCAGTTAAGCATGATGGTGATTTTAGAAATAATAACTCGTACAGTTCGCGATTACCACGAAAAGTTCCAAGTCTTCTGTTAGCATGCCAAAATGAAACATTTTTAGATGGAAAACGTACTTCAGCATAACCCATGCGTAGTTCTCCTGTGTTGGGATCCACTCGCACTCCATAAACAGTGTCATATGAGGGATCACCGCTCCTTAAACTTTCAACATGTTTCATAATCATGCTATTTAGTTTCCCAACACTTTTGGTTAAAGGGGTAGACGATGAAGGAGTAGTTGATGTACCTGGCGTAGTTATTAATGAAGTTGAAGTTGGCGGTGTCTCCATTGTAGGCAGTGATATAGGCAACATGTCTTCATCATCTTTATCAGACTCCGAGGTAACCATACTCTTACTATCTGATGTCTGCGATGATTGTAATGTCGGCCTAACTTGTGATTTATTATTATCTGCTGTTGTTGCTGTGGATAATATTTTTAAAGGTGTCGTTATAGGTTCATAGATTTTTTCGAGTGCTTGCCTGCCCTCAATATGTCTAGTTTTAATAGACTTGAATTTTTTTCTAACTGCGTCTGTTGTCTCAATCAATTTACGTTTTAGGATCATTTCATCATTATTCATATTGAACATATTATTATTATCGACGTCACCACTCTTTGTTGCAGTAGTCTTCATTTTTACGATGCTCCTTCGCCGTTATTTGCTAAACAAATAATCCATGTAAGTTGTGTACTCTACACATATATGAAACTATCAAGCCCCTTTCTATATCGTCCGTCTTGTAATTCTCTATCCTTATCAATCGTTAAAAATCCATATCGGTCCTTCCAGCATTCGACACATATTTTTTGAAATTCCTTGAATGTCACGTCTGGTGCGACATGATCATGGAATATATGTTGAAGATTCATATCATCCTGTTTGAATATTATTAAAAAGTTAGAGTTATCGCGAACTAATTGTTTTGGCGTGCGAGAATATGTTTGAGCGAGATAAAAACAATCGACATTACTGTGACGACCCATACTAAAATATGATCTTATAATATTCTGTTTTTCGCATATAACGTCATCGAAAACAAAGATAGAGTTTGGTTTTGCTGTACTGGGTTCCACTATATCTGCATTATTACTGAACGGATAATATCTTAACCCTTTAATCGGTGTTAATACATTGCGTAAATATTCATACTTGGGTTGATGTAATGACTTGGAATATATGTAGACATTCGTAAATCGTAGTCCATGAGGATGGGTAAGTAAAGTAATCATAACGTTGGTCTTTCCACAATTTGATGAGCCAGCTATGATACATCGAATGGTTGTAGGAAGTAGCGGACCATGACGTTGTATATCAACAGCAGCACCTATCCCACATCCAATCCGTTCGTCTAAGTTATCAACTGTGAACTCCTCCTTCTGTTTTACTATCCGCATTGCACAATGGTTAAAAACTATATAAACATATATGCATCATACTTACCTTATTTAAATGTCAACTATCGTACGATATAGACGTCAACCTAATTCAAAAACTGGTGGAAGCTTCGTTAATTCATTGATTAATAAACTTCCAATCGAACTACATTTACCTTCATATCAGTATTGCGGTCCAGGTACCAAGTTGTATAAAAGGTTAGCGAGAGGTGATGCTGGTATAAATCGTCTTGATGCCGCCTGTAAAGTGCATGACATTGCATATGATAAAAATAAGGATTTAACCGCAAGACATAAGGCAGACTACGAACTAGAGCAGCGCGCCTGGGAACGTGTCAAATCTAAAGAAGCCGGTTGGAGAGAAAAAGCAGATGCGTGGTTAGTTACCAATATAATGAAGGCGAAACGTCACTTTGGTATGGGTTGTAAATCTAAAATTTCAAAAAGCGATGAAAAAAAGAAGGGAACTGAGAAAGTTAAAAAGAATAAAATGATCTCATTTAGAAGTGGAATAGTTAGGCAAGCACGTGTTGCATTACAAAAAGCTGGCGGTGAACGATTCATCGCTGATAATATGAAGAAAGCGGCTGATATCGCGTTATATGCTGCGAAAAAATCATTAAAAACTGCAAATGGGAAACAGAACATTCGAACACCCCGTATAATTCCTATTCCTAAAGTAGGCGGTATTTTGCCGCTACTACCAATTCTGGCTGGGCTTTCTGCTTTAGGGACGCTAGCAGGTGGAGCAGCAGGTGTGGTAAAAGTTATAAATGATGTAAGAAGTGGAAGGCAGCAATTGATAGAAGCTGAGCGTCATAATAGAAATATGGAAGCGATTGCAATAGGCAAGACTGGTAAAGGAATACACTTGAAACCATTTCGTAGTGGATTAGGTCTCTACCTCAAACCCTATCACAGTTCAAAAAACTAATGAATGCCCTACCCCGCAGAGCTCTATCCGATGTGGATCTTAATCATTATGCATTTAAGATGTTGAAGATACCTTATTTTCGAGGAGTATTCATGCGTGATACCCTACCTGCTTCAGGACCACGTCATACCGAATCAGTTATCATCAATTTGGATAGTGTGAATGGTATGGGTACTCATTGGGTGGCATATAAAAAACGAGGATCTTTAGTTAATTACTATGATAGCTTTGGCGATTTACCACCTCCTAAAGAGCTGATACGATATTTTAATAGGGGATCTAGGGGCAGCAACGTGAAAATATTATATAATTATGATCGGCAGCAGAATTTCAATACAGTCTGGTGTGGACATTTATGTTTAAAGTTTCTAACAAGAACGAAATAATGAATCTGAATATAACACCTGAAATGGATCGTGAGTGCATTAAAAAAATGGGACATTCTCTCATCGCATATTCTCGACTGCGTAATCTCATGAATATGAGCCGACAACAATTGGCAGATATGCCAAAAGAAGTTATGATTGCGTGTGCTCCAAATGAAATTGCCTTAGTGTGGGATAAATTGCCAGAACATTTGCAAAATGATATCGATATGCTAAAGTATCAATACTGCACAGAACATTATGATGATAATGACAATAAACCAAATGCAGATAATAATGATGGACCGTCCACTAAAAAAATGTTTTGTTGCTATTGTAAGATGAATGATGTGAATATAATGTCTAGTAATGAAGCAGACATTTCATTACCTAGTCCACCGAAAAAGAGAAAAATAAACCCTCTTCGATGCTGCATTCATCAATAAAACCTCAATAATCTTGCAAATGTTGTCAGTCATGTCGCATACGTTCACTATATCGAGTTATTCGAGTGTGCTGAGTGCTGATTTCTATCCTCCAATCGAATTAGACATCACCGCTAACTACGGTTTAGGTCTATTAGGATTCTACTCGTATAATTCCATATTTAATGTAGACGAAAAAAATAACCAGTTTTCCTATAAAACTAGCAGTAGGACAGATGCTATACTTCATCATTTACCACCGGGTGCATATGAAATTGATGAAATCCATAAAGCGATGCTCCAATTACTAAAATCAGACAAGAGTAGAGTTGGTATGCGAAATGATGATGATGAAGGAATATTTTCATTGCGAGCAAATAATAATACCTTAAAGTGTGAAATTCAATCAAAGTATGAGATTATCTTTGATCAAGAAAATTCGATAGGTAAACTTTTGGGATTTGAAGCGATACGTCTACAACCGAACAGGATTAATGAATCTACGCAGCCCGTTGATATTATGAAAGTTAGAATTATACGTGTGGATTGTAATATTATATATGGTGCCTATTTAAATGGAGAGAAAGCACATACTCTATTCGAGTTTGACATTGATGTTGAACCTGGCTACAAGTTGTCGAAGGAGCCGCAAAATATTATTTATATGCCTGTCAGACTCGCAGCACATCAGTTTATCGAAAACATTACTCTTCGAATCTTGGATGATAGCGGTGATTTGATAAATTTTCAAGGTGAGAAAATTATTATCAAGCTAGAGTTAAAAAAAATACTCTAATATTTCATTGTTCCACTAATGGGTTTCCGCTATAACCGCCAGTTGCGTCAGCCAGGTTCTATACATCAATTAAATGACATTGGTACAAGTGATAGAACAGAAAATATTCGACTCATTCCTGCTGCCAACGTCGCAGAGTATAGACTATCACTTCAAGACTATATTTTTCTCCAATCGATTGGTTTGAAAATTCGAAGTTATTAAGAAAAGATGTCCATCAGTAGTACAAGTGAAAAATTAGAAGTATTCGATGAACCTGTGTTTGATCATTCGCTCGTCAGCTTACACGAGCATACATATAAACCATATGGATCACCGTTATATAAAAATTCAGATGAAGTGCGCATTCCAATACATTTTCAAGATCTTATATTAGACATTTCTGATAGTTACATATATATCGAAGGGAAATTTACGCCTAGTGATGCTACAAAAACTTGTTACCTTGCCAATAACGCGTTGGCATTTCTCTTTGATGAAATCAGATATGAGATGGGTGGTGAACAGGTGGCTGTAGTGAGAAAGCCCGGTATAACTACTGCGTTGAAAACAATGGTATCCTTTGGTAAAATACAATCACATTGCCTTCTAACGTCCGGTTGGGGTCTTACCCAAACTAATCAGGACATTTTAGACTCTGCCAATCATGTTTTTAGTGGTAAGCTACCGCTTAAATATCTTATGGGTTTTGCTGAAGATTATACTAAAGGTATTTTGAATGTGAAACAAGAGTTGATATTAATCATTGCTCGTTCCTATCAAAACTGTTATATCGGCGAAGTAGATGCTCAAATTGAAATCAGCAAGATCGAATGGAAGATACGCCACATTGTTCCCGAAGATAGACAAAAACTTAAATTAATGACTCGTTTAAATAGAGGTACTGCTAATTCCCATATTAAGATAGCCTATCGCATGTGGGACCTTTATGAATTGCCAGCTCTGCGTGAGACATCTGCGGACATTTGGTCAATAAAAACCAGTACCAGCTTAGAACGACCTCGTTATATTATAATTGGCTTTCAAAGCACCGATAACTCTGACAATAGAACGAAGGATTCAACAAAATTTAATCATGCTGAAATTAGTAGTATTCGACTATATCTAAATTCAGCAGTATTCCCATATGAGCGATGGAATCTGGATTTCTCTAAGAAACTTTACGCTGCCGCTTATTATGCTTATGAGAATTTTCAAAACAGTTACTATAGCAAGGAGATCAATGATCCGATGTTGAGTATAGGAGAATTCCTAAACAATCCATTATTCATAATCGATTGTTGTCATCAATCTGACGCTGTAAAGTCATCTACTGTGGACATTAAATTGGAATTTGAAACACGCAAGAATAAATTTCCAAAAAATATTAAAGTTTATGCACTTATTCTGCATGATTCATGTATAACTTATAACGCATTAGATGGTTCTGTTTTCAACGGATTACATTAATTCTTCTTTACTTATTATTAAAACATTTTTAGTTTACTAAAATGTATAATTAGTAAATAAATATATTATCTTATTAAAAATACATGTGTACTCTTTAATAAAAATAAATTGTTTTCCAACAGTGTAGACTTTTCCTTTTCCCTCCCTCTCATACCTATCTCTACATAGTTTTAATTTCTGAAGTTGGTTTATGCCATAGATAGCCATAACGTGTTGCTTTTCTATGTTCAAAGATAGTATCATAGCATTTTTTAAACGGTTACTTTTGGAGATAATCCGCTGCGAGCATCTACTTATATACCCCTTCCCAAGGAAACGCACACTCGTAGTAAGATCTGAAATGTTATGTTATATATGTTCTAATAAAATGTTGCTTTTATATTATTCACATTAATGACAAATATTAAATGTTCATTTGTTAGTGGTTAGATAGCATTTTACTAGTCGAGTCAGTAAATTTTTTAATTATTCCAAAGTGTAATAGTTATTTAATTATCGCATTCCTTCTGTCTAAACTTGTTAGAAATGCACGTAGAGATATTCTTTTTATGAATAATAAAGTTAAGTACCTATTTTTTTTGTATAAATAAAATCAGATGGTATTTAAATTTAATTTTTTCATATAAATATGAATGAAAATATATCGCCTTTTACAAGCAATATGATTCGTTCTATTAATCATGAACAAAAAAACATATATTTAGTTTTTATATTTATTGAAAATAAAGTCGTATTTGTATAATTTGAATGCAGTAAAAATGTATACATTTACATAATTCTTTAATTATAAATTATTTATTTTGATGGCTGCTGTAATTCATATTTTTCTATAATTTTATCCGGTAGATGTTCCAATAAACGTTCTTCTAAAAATCGCTTCAAGTCAGCATTTATCATTTCTTCACAAAATTCCTCCAGGTTTAAAATATTGTAAAAGTATTTATGGCAAATAATTACCCCTTCATTATATGTGGGTGAGAGTTCTTCCAATAGTTGAATTTCCTCAGCATTTAAACAAATTAACTTGAAAATATTTTCCGCAGCATAACGTAGATTTTTTAATTCATTTGATAAAATTTCTATGTTAGAGTTTAAATTTTCTGCATTATTTTGAGTGCTCATAGCGTCAATTCACTTCGCCAAATAAAATAAGTCAATCTAAAAATATTAGTCGTCATGCACTACCTCTTTTTTTTCTGATAGGCAGCCATGTTTTTTTTTTCTTATAGGCAGCCATGTTTTTTCTTATAGCTCTGGTTAGGTTAGCTTTGGTTGGGTTAGGTGGCCGTGCTCTTGTCAGAAGCGCTCATGCGCATTAACAGATTGTGGATTGTGGGATTGTGGTCCCAGGACGCCCCATATACAGCTACTAACACAATTGCATAAAATACGCTAAAACACTAAGGAAAATATCATGTATAATGCCTTTTAAAGTATTACCCTTTTAATCTGTCACAATGGGCTTGTTACCGATAATTCTGTTTTCGTTATTTTTTATGGTATTCAATAGCATTCGATAATCCAGACAAGCTGTTAAAATTTCAGCTTCATAAGTATATCCAATCCTTGCATATTCAATGTTAAAGATTGGGTCTCAGTTCAAAGCGTCTCGCCGACTCGTGACGTCATTATGCATAAACACTACGTCGAAAGGGTTTGAGTTTGCTATAGTAGTCAAGTAGTCAGTAGTCCATTATAATCCATCAAACTTTAAAGTCATGAAATTAGTTAATCTGACGGTTGAATAAAAAAGCAGTTTGTTTCCAAGATGTAATTTCACAATCAAACACCGTTTCCATACAGACACAATAAAACGCGCCACACTCTAAATCTCGACTGTCACCCGATCAGCATATAGTGACGTCACGTGAAGCTCCGCCCCGTTTTCGTGCGACCCAACTTTGGTAATTTATTTAAGGGCTTAAACGTTCGAATAAAACCTAAAAATTTGAAAATATCTTAAAAAGTGTTCTACTTTCAATTTCTAAAATAATGAAAAAGCTGAACGTTCCTATTTAAATATAATGTAGGTAAACACAGAACACAGATCACAAACTATTTTTATTTATAAATATTATAGCGGTTAATATGAAATTCCGTGATACGCTGACAATATTAAAAGTTCGACTCTGCGTCATTGCTAAAAAACTGTTAGCTTGCCGTTAGGTCGTAAATATATTTTCCGTGGGGGCGAGTTGAGTAATATAAACAACATAAATAAGTTAAATAATTGGAACATGTGTGTTTTCGTCAATTTGTTATTTTAATCATTCCAGAAAATATTTTATATAATAATAATAATATTGTATGTATTAAGTTGTACAATATATTTAATATTTAATATGTTATACAGGCGTTAGCTCGGAAATGGCTTGTCCTGCTCTCCCCTCAATGCTGTAGTTAAGTCAAAGCGGCATAGCTTTGGGGTTTTTTATGTGCCTTAAAACATGGAAGGCAACTATATATTGTATCTTAGTACACATGGTGCTGATAAAACTTTAAATCAGCTCAGTTGCACAGTGCTAAGGTATTTAGCTTGCGACCACAGAGTCCCGGGTTCGAATCCTGGCCAGTTCATGGATGTGATTAGTGGCGTTTTCAATGGGCTACCAAGTCGATAACAGTAGGCTGGACCAGTGTTGGGTGGCACAACATGTCTTATGGCTGTTATCTCTCCTGAGTTCGCATCTCAGTGCGGTAGATGGCAATATCGCAGGAAATGGTTGTTGTGTACGTATGCTGGTTGGGTGATGGAATAGCAATTGCTAAACACCGCCGCGTCAGGAAGTTTATATAAACAAGATGATTTAAATAAATATTTAACCTTAAAATAATTCTCTACTGGTCTTGTAGTTGAATCGTGTCTTGCAGTTTTAAGCCGTTTTACTTCATAACGCCTTTAATGTACTACTCTTACGAAATTTTTCTAGATGCATGTATTTTTGCTCCCTGGTACCTGTAGAGCGCTAATTTTTGCTTATACAACGTTCGGCTTTGCTGAATTACATAACGGCATTTACCATCAATAGGTACATCACTTGCCGTCATAAGTACCTAAGCACAGTCTGTCATGCATATTTAGTGATATTAATGTTCTTGACTGCAACATTTTAATTCAAATTTAGAAATGTTTGTGTTAGGAAATTATTTAACTGGTTGTGGAAAAAGTGTTTTAAACTATTAATATATCCGGTATGTAGCTTTTCACTGCTCAAATACCCTGTATAATGTTAGTGTGACTTATTCTTTCTTTAAAATATATTAGGTATTTATTATGTACAAACGTGTGTTCGGCTGTATAAATATAATTATACTGTTGTTTTTTTATTTGTGGAACTACTCCCCTTGCAGTTTGTTCCCTTAATTATGATGTTGCATGATACGAGGAAATTTTTGTAGCATACGAGACACGGGTATAAACTTCGCGTGAAACACAAATATGTATCACAAGAGCTGTAATTTAAGATCTTCTTTAACATGTTTAGAAAACGTTTGCGGCATTACTCTTTCGCCATTAATGCAAAATGTTAAACTATGAGAATATTTCGCTTAAGAATAGGAAATGTAAAGGGTAACATTGTGTTTACGTATTCTTTCGGAAATACAGAGATTTATTCTTTATAAGTGGGGGAAAATGGAGAAATTTAATCACTGAATAAAAATTATTTTCTACTTTTTAGTGCAATTCAGTTAAAAGGAAACCATTGTTTTCAATTTTTTTTTCATTTATTTACTAAATTTAAATCTAACTATTTTACAAACAACTGAAATTATTTCGTAAAAATGCATGGCAATAGTCTTGTTATGGTTCTACTTGGATAGTCTTATAGTTTTTTAAATATAAGTAGTAAGGAAAAAAGTTATGGCCAAAAATAATAAATATTTCCCTATTGGATAGCTCTTTCTTGGACATGGCCACCTTAATGCAACATAATGTATATGATCTACTGAATAGGCAAGTTTGAGAATTTCAATTTACGACATGCGATTGGAAAGTATCATTAAAAATCGCAAAACACTGAGCTATAAGTACGGGTTTCGCCAGCAGAGTTGGCTTCATCAAGGGACAATTCAAACTAATAATGATTAAAACAGTTTTAATAATCTGCTGATGATGGTAACTTGATTAATGAAAATCACGTAAAGTGTTATAGTGTTTGTGAAAGCTACTTTGGTATCGCACGGAGTAATTAAATGTAACGTTTAGATTAAGAGAGGCAAGTCATATTGATACGTTTGTCGAGGAGTTTTGATGTATATCGTATTGTATTTGGTTTAATAAGGTAACAATAATTATTATTATATACAGTGATTTATGGGTTACGTAAGCATATTCCATTTTTTTACCTATTCAAAGGTTCATCATTGTTTACCGAAATATTAATTTTCCAAATGAAATTCGCAATATTCTCGGATAATAACAATTTTCGGTTTACTAAAAGCCGATATACGTTACACTAAACACTAAAGTTGTCTATTATTAAAAACCGTCAATAAAAGCGGAGTGAGTACGGGGTGTTACTAATTATAATTCAACCCTCTATATGTATTAGAGCTAAAATTACGGCAATGGTTAATGGAAGTTGACGGTTATATCTGTATGGGTTGTTATCAAACAAAATATTCTGCGGAGAAGAATAACAATGGTTGCTTGGCCAAAATAGCCAATTCAGGGACGTATTAAGGTATTACTACTGAGGGCGAATTTATACATTCAGTGGAATTTTATTTCAATTAATAGCGTTATAGCGTATTTAGTGTAGGCGAGCTAGCCTTCGAGGGACCCTGATCTCAGACTAACTGCAACCTCAGCAAAAAAAAATACTCACATGCAGTTTGCGATGTCTGGAAGAAGATGATTAATTTGGAAAAAGAATCTTTGGTGAAATTTGTAAAGAAAATTGCGAAATACCACGAAAAACAATTTTTCTCACTTTAAAATAAAAGCTGAATTTTTGCGAAAAAAAGTGTTGAGGAAAAAACGTGGCAATAACAAAACGAGCAAAATGAGCCCCTGTGGAACTTAATTGATCCAGTGGTTCCCTCGCCAATTGCAAAAAAACACTAAATTTGCACGTTTTCAAAAATTCATAACGATTAAATACATATTAGAGGTTGAAGTTTGCACTCTTTAGAGTTCTAGTAGCCCCTAACATACCCTCAAGATTGAAAATACCGTGTAATTTTTGGAAAACGTTGCTTTTTTTGAAAATAAGGTACTTTTTGTACAGCGCCGCGAATGCCTTGTGGCGATCGGAATGATACCTATTTATTTAACCAACGTGGTTGTATTCTTCGAAATTTACTCTACGTGTTTCTTTTTGTTTTGCCCAAAGTCGATTGGAAGCATGCGAAAAACGCGATCGAAAACCGTTAATTTCAGCGCTGAGCGTCGGCGGCGTGTGGAAGCGGCGAAGAGTGGGGGTAGCCGAGTTTCAATTCGCTCTCGCTTGCCTGCCGAGGCACAATTTCAATATACGACTTACGGTTCGCGACATATTAACATTTTTTCCCGCCGCTCGCTGCCGAGTTTGAAGCATAGCCGTCAGAAATTGTAAAACCTAGCTCGCCTACACTACTTTTGAATTGAACTCTTGTTCCATTTGCATTGTGTAATGTTTCTCTAGCGGTCGACCATTTGAATATTTAAATTTTTTCTAAAATGTCGAACAGACGAATCGAAGTTTCGGTTTGGAGAAAAACGTGTACATGCTTTGGAGTGACCTTACGTATCTCAATGTAGAGGGCGTCATTCTGTCCCCGATTGCGGAAAAGCGTAAAAAGTGTTTTCTGAAAATTCTTCTATTACTGAAAATTGATTTGCATTTGCAGACTTATTTTTTGAACATTCTTTAATGATTTTTTAACTAGTCAGGTCCCTATTCTCTCTAGATTCAAATGCTGTCATGTTATTCTCAAAACTACCTTCAACACCGTTTTTGCGAATTATTTGTTTGATTTTTCTAAAATCAAAAAACCACCCATTTTACCCAGCGGTTCTTTCTAATGATGGGTTTTTATGCCAACCCTACAGCTAAAACTTATTAGTGGCAAGCACGTTTGGTCAGCCTGTCTATCGTGTACTGGGTTCAATACTCAGCTCCGACACTGGCAGTGTCGTGGGTAATGGATGTTGTCTGCGTTTTTTCAAATATGTGTTACTTTTTCAGATAGCCTAGACTTAGAATTTGGAGGTTATCTACTATATGTAGTGTGTTTGTGTTTATGTTAAGGTGGCCATTCCCTGGAAAGAAACATTCGATTTGGAAATATTTATAATTTTTGGCCATAGCTTTTTTTTTCTTAGTACGTATGTTTAAAAAAATATAAGAGTAACAAGACTATTACTATGAATTTTCACTCAATAATTCCAGTGGTTTTCAAAATTGCTAGATTTAAATTTAAAAATTATGTTAATCTTCTTATTTCGTAGTTTTAAATCTAGCTATTTTGCAAACCACACTAATTATTGAGTGAAAATTCATAGTAATTGTCTTGTTATGGTTCTACTCTTATAGTTTTTTTAAATCTACGTACTAAGAAAAAAAAAGTTATGGGCAAAAGTGATAAATATTTCCCTATCGGATGTCTCTTTCTAGGGAATGGCCACCTTTTAATAAGCGTGGAAAATATGCCTTTTTTGTAAAACAGTGTCCATAGATCGTGAAAATGTGCAGGGGTAAATATTAAATTTTGCAATCCGAAAACTTTTTTATCTTCTGAAATAGATGCCAAGTATATCAAAGAGAAATAAAAGTAAGTGACGGAGGCAACTTGATGTTTTTTCTAGGATTAACGGTAAAAAAATTCTGCTTTCTGTTGCGTATAAAATGACGGCGCAGTAAATGGTGAAGTTAGTAGATACGCACGGGTTTGTGTTCTATTCTCACTCAATTTCACTGTTTCACGTTTATGATTAGCTCTACAAGGATTAGATTTTAATTATGGCTTTTTTAAAAGGGAGGTTTCTATTCTAAGGTACCATTTTTAGATTGATTTGAACTTTCATTTACTTCTAAAATATATGTTAATTTTTAGTCGCTTTATCTACTATCATTATAGAACCCTATTGCATTGCATAATGATACCTCGAGTGGTTTAATTATTATAAATAATTATTTAACATTCTCGTAGACCATTTTTCTCGTTCTCGACAACTTTTTGCCAAATAATAATAATCAAAATTAAAACAAGAAATCAATTATTCTCGACTCAACAACATACCCATTTTCACAAGGTTGGAAATATGCTAAAATGTTAGTTTAGATCTCCCCAAAGAAGGAACTGCGGGTATGGCTAAAGGATGTTTTAGCGTATTTTCGGCCTTGTGAAGATTGATATGTTGTTGAGTTTAGTAAGTAGCTCTTAAACTATAATATTTAATTGGATGAATTAATTTACCAACGACATAATATCGTTTGTACTGAAAGGGGTCCAGAATGGTCACCCTCCTTTCATAACTGTTCCATATCTGTTTGAATTAAAAAACAAATGGTCTCTAGATCTTGATTTATTCAATTTCATATGATACTAATGTGTAAAACATGCGATTAAGGCACTTATATGAAACTTTCGTATTATCGTTAGACACACATTTTTCACACTAATATCAGAGTAGCTATTATGTAACTTCGTCAATAAATATTAGACACTTATGTGAAACTTTTTATTGAACACATGCATAATTATGTTCACTGTTGGCAAAACTTTTCAGTTTTCCAGATTTCCAGAAAATAACATCTGAACCCCTCTAAAATATGTGATTTATTTTTTAACCCTCCATAAAATTTTAGAAAGTCGGCGTCCATGTTCCGAACGGCCAAACTACCGGGTATTAAGACCACATGTTGCAAGACAAAGTGTATTGTATATTCCATTATTACAGACATGTTTTGTTATGGTGAAAGGTCCGGACTCATAACGTACTATGTTGGACGGGTGGACCCAAAAACAATAAAAGCGCTGGTCATTAATTAAATAACTGGGTCATCTAAACCGGACAAAACAAATAATGAATTTTATAAATTATAATCACGTTGTCGCTAATTGAAGTTCAAAAAGTTTAATTGAAAACGACACATTTTATCTCATTATATTTTATGTCTGACATTTGTTTTAAACGGTTATTATTAGCAATAAGAATACGAGAGAAATAAAATACTGAGGGAAATGTGTAATTAAACTACATTTGTCAAATCATTTGATAGACAGATAATTAAAATTAATCTATTTTTAATATGGTTAACCATGGATTTTGCTCAAAATACGAGAGGTGCCAAAAGTGCTACATGATCTTTAGAGCAGGTAAGAATTAAATGGAAATTGTAGTGACTGAAACTTCGTTAGGCTTCCTTGTTGTTGGCCAAACAATTATAGCCAAGGTCCCAGAAAAGTAGCGGCAAATGCTGGGAAAAATAATCCTTATTATAAATTTTGATAGTTTGGTAGGTTTGTAGTAAGTAATAGAAAGGTATTTTAACAAATCATTAAGGCCACTGTGGACGGAACATAAAATTGTAAGTTTTGAAATTAAAAAAAAATCCAAAATTATCGTTGATATGAAAATTACGGAAGAAGAATGCATTTACAGAAAATTTCCGACCTGCTACAGTTCTCGCATAAAATAAAAGTCGAACTTATGGTGTCAGGAGCCAACGCACGAACGCCATTTTCCTAGCATTTCGGTACAAGAAAATAATATTTTAAAAAGCACAATCTCGTTGATTTTAGGATCTACGTTACGTATTAAGGTGGATCGAAATTGTTTTTCGAAATTGGTTTTCGGTTATTGTGGGAAAGATTCTACATAGACACAAAATAATCCCTGTTAAAAGATTTTTACAAAATTCGATTGCTTTGTAGTGCCCCAAAGACACGAAAGTTTTAAAAAAATCGTGAAATTTGTCTAAAACTCAACAGTATTTTTTAATAAATAAAAACAATAAATTAGGTTTAAATATTTTTATTATTACCCTAAAGGTTTTCGCATGTAAGTTACTTAGTATAATATAATTATAATATAAATAGTTGCACGATATATAACTTGCGAATATTTTTATTTCTGTACAATTATTAGGCTTACTGGGGCAGTATTAAAAGTTAATATTTTTGGGCTTTTTTGTAATCTTCAGAAAGCGTTCTTATTGGAGCAACTTTTGAACACTGGCCAATTTCCCTAAAAAGATATTTTTGTAAAAAAAAAGCAAAATTAGAAAAATAGTTAATTTTTACGATTATATTAAAACTTTAGGTACCTTGGGGCAGTATTTAAAATTGACATTTTCTATTTTTTTTGTAATATTAAGAATTTGTACTAGATGGAGCAACTTTTGCACACTGGCTCATTTTTCAAAAAAAAACATTTTTTTCATATAGCATCGATCCACCCTACTACGTATATCACATTTCAATATCATGGTAGTGAAAAATATTTAAATGTTCTGGACAAAAAATTACTGTATTTTATAATTTATAATATTTTGATTTCAAATTGCTCGCAAATGACGAAAAATTAACTTTGACACATGGAATAAAATGTAAATATAAATTAAAGCTGAGGGCAACTACTTTTAATAAGCTATATCCATTTATAATTTAGATTCAACAGGAATGTGCAATATAGTGGATGTATCTTAAGATTGGATATTTTTTATAAATTTATTTTCAGTATTGAATACCAGAGCTGCAGGACTCGAGTAAATTGTACTCGTAATTGTACTGAGTACCCAAAATACTCAGTAACAAGTACTCCCGGGTAC
The DNA here is from genome assembly GCA_963583905.1 of Stenurella melanura. NCBI lineage: Eukaryota > Metazoa > Arthropoda > Insecta > Coleoptera > Cerambycidae > Stenurella > Stenurella melanura. The sequence continues at coordinate 124,123,317 of OY757311.1, forward strand.
TTTTATGTGGATGGCACTCTGTACTCGAAATATTCAAGTACTTTACATTATTAGGTACTCGAGTACTTTTGGTGGCCACAACTGACGAGTAACGAGTACAAGTACCGACATACATCATAGGCAAGTCTTAGCTTGTCATTGATAACTTTTTTAAATACTTTGCTACTACTTAAAATCTACCAAAAAATCAAAAGTTCTCATTAGGATTATTTAATCCTAGCTCAAATCACCTATTACTGCGTTGGTCATTATGAATTTTGTTAGGTTTCAGTATATTTTGTAATTATTTCTGTAGATCAATCTATCTTATTTGTTATTATCTGTGTTTTTGTTACATTAAAGGTCTACATATGTTCTTTCATTAATATACACCATTTATATATTTCTTTTTACAAAACTTCTTTTGTTGATTTGAATATTATTATAGCTACGTTTTATGAAATTTTTTATAACTGTGTATAGAAAGGAAACAAAATTCAGAGCACCTCAAAGTTCCATATCCGGGCCCTTATTATTTATAATATAAGTTAATGATTTTTCTAAACTAGTGTTATTAGTTGATAGCACTACTATGATTACTATAAATAGCAACGTAAACGAGATATTTCAGGATATGTAGCTCTAACAATTGAATGATTCTGACTAGTTCAGAGCGTATGAATTGCATCTAAACCAGCCAAAGACACAAATTACGTTTTTTTTAACTTGTGCATACATTATTTTGGCATTCCCGGAAATGTAATATCTTTTGGAGTAATTGTGGATCCATATCTACGTTGGGATCAACTTGTTAGTGGTAGACTGTCTAAAGTTATCTAAACAAATTAGAACAGAACACTTAATATAATAAAAAGCCATGCGGATTGAATTATAATGAAGGTAGTGACAAGTCTTCGAAGTTTTAATTGAATTCTCAAATATTTCTCCGTGATGCTCCTCAGAAATTTCGCTTTATTTATTTTTTTGTCTGAATACTGCTCTGATTCAAATTTCACTTAGTGATCATGACAAGAATGTACATGATTCCATATAACTTAATAATTTTTTAAAATAAAATTTTCAAATTAAGGTACGTTTATTTACAAATGAGCTACTTTCGACATGATACATGTTTTCTTGCTACTTCAATTCAGCCAGGAAGTTGCTATTTTTTGTCTTTTTAAACGGATTAAGAGGGAATTAAGAGGGGAAATCTAATTTTCTTTGCAGTCTTTTGTTCCAATTTAAAATCAGCTGAAAGAAAAAGCAGAATTACAGCCAATTCCTTCTCAGCAGATGGAAGAACATTAATTTTTTTTAAGCAGTAATATTTAACAGGCTGGCCATAGAGTGCTTGTAGAGCGGTGGTAAAATATCTGTGGTTTTGCTGAAATTGTAAAATCAGGTTGTGCTAAAGGAAAACAATCGTGAAAGTAATAAAATAGGAAACATGTACATACTTAAGAATTTAGCAACAAACTGTTATCGCATTTATAACCTTCCGAAACAAAAAAATATTTTTTCGTTAAGACAAATTCTTTACGCTAAAATTTTTGGTGAGATTTTAGAAATTGTTGTTTTAACACAGGAGCACGTCTGGAACTGGTATATCGAATACCACAAAGTTCACGTCTCAAGTGTGGCTACCTAAACATTTTTATAAATATTAGGTATAGCAGTGCACCTTAGTTATATTGATTTACAATTATAAATGACGCAGATTAATTGGACAAAGATAAACAAAATTTTTAGTGAAAAATTACATTTTAGAAACATCATACAACAATAAAAAGCGTGTTAAAAATGTCCGACTCAGTGAGTTTATGCATACGTGTGAGGCTTGAGAACATGGGTTCGTATCCTGGTTAGGGTATGGATGGCCATTGTGACCGTTTTAATATGTTAAGGAGACGATAGCAATAGACTAGACCACGGTTGAGTGACCCAACATGGCTAGTAGCTGTTATCTCCCGAGTTCGAGTCTTAGATGTGGCAGATGGCAATGTTTCAGGGAATGGTTGTTGTGTTGTTATCTGTGTATGCGTATCCTGTCTATGACTGATGGAATAGCCGTGGCTAAACTCCGTCAGGATCTTAATGAAAATAAAAAGTTTTTAACCTACAGCTATGCTACTGAAAATTATATGAATAAACCAAATCTGGCAGCGGGCTTGTAATGGTGAGCCAGGTAAACAATCGACTACTTTCCTTTGAGGTAAGCGCATAACATATCTGATGAACTATATTCGTATACGGATATCGTTTGCAATATTTAAGTACGCGGTCTCGAGTTTTATTCTATTATAAATAGGGTTTCTAATGAGTAGTAATGACTTATCCCGGTAGCATCGTTTTAGACTGAATTTTCAAATTAATAATAGAAATACTATACCAGGATAAATCATTACAAAGCTTGATGTGATATAGTAAGACTCGAGACCGTGCTTGAATATTGCAAGCGATACACGTATACGAATATAGTTAACCAGATATGTAATGTGCTTACCTCAAACTAAGGTAGTCGATTGCTTACCTGGCTCGTCATTACAAGTCCCTTATCTGCTTTGGTTTATTTTTAAAATTGCCGGTAGCGTAGCCGTAGGTTAAGTGATATTGATTTACTTTTATTGAATTATTTATGGGGTTGTTCATTAAGCTGACATATTGTAAATAAATAAAGTATTATAAATAGTTTACATCATGCCTATCAATTAATATAAAGTAGTAAAACAATATTTACAATAATTAAAAAGTGATTCTAAAAATTGTCGGTCGACGCTCATGTCCATCGCTGGTGTTATGAAGTATTCCCTTGTCAGTCTATTTTTATAATTTTCAAACTGACTTTGGATAACCTATACTAATTGCATCATATGACCTATCATTTCTAAGTCGTCTACAGTTTGCGGTGCAGTTGAGGAAACTTGAATTTTTCAAATGTGGCCAGAGAGAGTAATCTACAGGATCAAGATTCGGTGATCTTGCAGTCACTTAGCAGAGGTATCCAGCCAACTACCGCGAAATGCTTCATTAAAATCCCTCGCGACATCCTCTGCATTATAGGGAAGTAAATCGTCTTGTTGAGAAAAAATAACATCACTCCAAATCTTTGGTAAGAACTCAAACAACCTCATTTTCGATTTCTTTTCTTAGGGATCCAAATAGTTTAATAAATGGCTGTAGATCTATTTATTTTAATGGTCCATGAAATATTATTGGCCCAACTAACTTACCGCATGTCAGAAGTAGTGTACGATGATAAACAGACCCAAATATTAAAATTTACTTATTACATGTACAGTTTATTATAGTATGGTTAAGTAGCCATACCGGGTGAGTCACGAATTGCGCTCGCCCCGATATTTCCTAAAATATTTGGAATAGAAAATTGGAATTCGGAGGCCTTATTACACGATTAAAATGCCATCTTTTCAATAAAAAATCAAGTTTAGTGCACATCCGGTTTGACCGGAAATGCCCACAACTTTCGATTTTTAAATGGAACACCCTATATATTTTTAAATTTTTGGAATCTAGAGGAAATTTTGAATACAATACATCCAGTTTGGTCACTTTTTGTTAAACATTAAAAAGTTTATTAAAAAATCTATTTCTGAATCCAGAGTGCTGTGGTGCCCAAAATATATTTTAGTTCGTGTGCTACGTTACTATAAAAATAAAAAGAGCAATATGATTGCATTACTTAATTCTCTAGAGGCGTTTAAAATTTTTAAATGTGATTTTTACCCACTAACTCGGTTTTCTTAAATGGGAATTTAATCGTTCCCAAACATTTTTAAATACCTCATTTTCATACGAATCTAATGATACCAAAATTTTGAAAATCCGCTCAGAAATATTTGAGATTTCAGCCAAAATACAATGCAACCAAGCTTTTAGAAACATGCGGCTAATAGATAATAGATTAGTGGGCTTTGGAAACTAAAATGGCACATTTCTGTGTAAATCTGGTAACCTAATAGCATTGGAAAAATCATAGTAGCCATTTAATGTAATAAAACAATATCAGCTGTCAGACAGATACAAAAGAAATAAAGCGTTGCGGAAATCTCTTTGAGTAAAAATTAAATAAAATGAATAATTTTAGTAGAAACGAAAAGGTCGATATGTTACTGATATATGAAGAGCGTCTCAAAAATTCAACTGCAGCTGCAGAACTGTATCAGCAACGATATCCCAACAGACGTCATCCAAGCAGACACTTGTTTGCCAGAGTGGAACAAGAATTAACAAACGAACCCAATCAACAAGATGACCATCAAACATTTATTGTAAGTGAGGACAAAGAAATTGATGTATTAGGATTTGTGATGGTACACCCAACAACATCAACAAGGGAATTGTCAATGGAATGCGACATTAGTTAGTCTTCGGTTTGCAAAATTTTAAAGAAACATAAGTTTCGGTCTTATAAATACTAAATACACCAACATCTTTATGGAGATGATAACGACAGGAGGCTAGTATATTGCAACTAGTTCTTAAATGCAGTACAACAAAACCCAGGTTTTCCTTTTCATATTTTATATTCAGATGAAAGTAGATTTACGAACCAAGGTATGTTTAACAGAAATAATACTAGGTACTGGGCTCAAGAAAATCCGAGGTTGGTAGGGCGGGGGAATATTCAGGAAAGATTTGGGCTTAACTGTTGGCTTGGAGTACTTGGAGATCGAATAATTGGACCCATATTTTTTTATGGAACACTTACTGACGAACGATATTTATTCTTTTCACAAAACCAGACAGCAGAATTTCTTGACTTACTTCCTCTTGCCTATTTACAAAATCTGTTTTTCCAACAAGATGGTGCTCCCCCACATAATTCCAGAAGAGTGATGGAATATTTAAATAACTTGCATGGTGAACGCCTTATCGCAAATCAAGGTCATATCAGGTGGCCTCCTAGGTCACCTGACTTAACACCCCTCGACTATTATGTATGGGGCACTCTCAAAAATAAAATTTATAAAACTTCTTCAAATACCCGTGAAGAGCTGCAAAATAAAGTTGTACGGGCTCTTAATGAAATAACGCCGGCTGAATTGCGTAGAGCCATTCAAGCAACTGTACGCAGAGCCGAATTGTGTATAGAAAAAAATGGGGGAAGTTTTGAACAATATCTATAAATGTCAATTTATTGTTTAATTATATTAATTATTTTAAAGATACCTACTGTTACCTAGTTTAAGTTTAATTGTTCAAACGGAATTAATTTTTATTTATTTCTAGGCCCGATATTTATGTTCATTTAAATAAAACTCTGAAAACAGAACTGATGTCGCATTCTATTGCAAATGTCCTTGTGGATGTAATTGTGTTTACCTCCACATACCTATGCTAAACTTAATTGTAACGTTCTTTGCGCTCACAATTATTAAATGTTTGATAGCTCAAGATTGCCTATAACTGCACGAGTCTGTCTGACAGCTGATATTGTTTTATTACATTCAATGGCTACTATGATTTTTCCAATGTTATTAGGTTACCAGATTTACACAGAAATGTGCCATTTTAGTTTCCAAAGCCCACTAATCTATTATCTATTAGCCGCATGTTTCTAAAAGCTTGGTTGCATTGTATTTTGGCTGAAATCTCAAATATTTCTGAGCGGATTTTCAAAATTTTGGTATCATTAGATTCGTATGAAAATGAGGTATTTAAAAATGTTGGTGAACGATTAAATTCCCATTTAAAAAAACCGAGTTAGTGAGTAAAAATCACATTTAAAAATTTTAAACGCCTCTAGAGAATTAAGTAATGCAATCATATTGCTCTTTTTATTTTTATAGTAACGTAGCACACAAACTAAAATATATTTTGGGCACCACAGCACTCTGGATTCAGAAATAGATTTATTAATAAATTTTTTAATGTTTATCAAAAAGTGACTAAAATGGATGTATTGTATTCAAAATTTCCTCTAGATTCCAAAAATGTAAAAATATATAGGGTGTTCTATTTAAAAATCGAAAGTTGTGGGCATTTCCGGTCAAACCAGATGTGCACCAAACTTGATTTTTTATTAAAAAGATGGCATTTTAGTCGTGTCATAAGGTTTCCAAATTTCAATTTTCTATTCCGGAAATATCGGGGCGAGCGCAATTCGTGACTCACCCGGTATATTGTTTAGGTTAGTGGTCTTGCTGATATTCAAATTTCGCCGTAATTACGTCACATAATTAATAGACAAAAGCACAGGTGGCAAAATTTCTTCTAAATTTAGTATTATGCATTCCGAATAAATCTAAGTAAAACATCGGCTACGGTAAGTTTTCTTTTAGCATGTATATAGTTTTGCATAATCGATACCTATAAATACATTCTCCGGTAGACCCTCGCGTGTAACATCGCTTTGTATGGATTAGATTTTAATTTCTTGTAATTACATATTTTACATATCGCAATTAAACGGTACCTAGCAAAATACATGATAATTATCTGAATAATGTAGATTTTATTAAAAACATACATTTTAATTTAGATACACTAGGCATGACATATCATATTAACGATATGATTTTGATGTTTAAAGGTAATAACGTGGAATTTCCCTGGAAAGAAACAAGTTCTGTTGACATGCTCATATCATTGTTATCTTGTTTCTTTGATATAACTGATATATTGCGATTTGATCGTTTTTCATAGGTTGAATTCAAGATGAGTAACTTCATTTCTCGTTTCAAAAAAATGGAGGAGGGCCCTAATTCTGTATATTTATATTTTTTGGGATGTCTTCACTTATTACTCCGGTTTCATAATATTGTGCGTTACCCAAGAAAATATTTTTTTACAATCTCAAGTAACCGAGGCAACTCCTTGAAAAATAAAGATTTTGCGTTAGATAAAAGAAACGGGGCCCCCGGAACAATCCCCAAAAGATAAAAATCTCTAGGACTAATTGGGGTAATGGATTCACGCCTACTTTGGGATCACCTATGTGGTAAATTATCTAAAGTTTTAAATTTAATGAAGGACTTAATGGAAACCTCACCATAATATTATAAAAGTAGTTCATTTGTCTTTATTTGAATGTGTATTTTCTTATACTATGTTCACCTGAGGACACTCCTCTCATCTATACGGAATTTTCTCACTGCAGAGGCGTATTATGAGAACAATGACCCGATTGACATTTAGAAATGAAAAAAAGAACTATAAAAAGTTGAGTATACTAACAGTCCCTAGTTATTATATTCTTACAGCGCTAATGTATGTTAAGCAAAAAATCAACAAATATGTTTCGCACGGAGAAATATATGAACATCATACTAGGCATACAGATCAAGTCTGTTTAGAACACACCAGATTTGTTAAGAGCCAGAATGCAATAAATTATTATGGTCCAATTTTTTTTCATAAATTATCACCAGACATCAAGCAGTTACTGGAAAATATAATGTCATTTAAATTTTGACGAAGGAAGCATACTACTCATTTGACGAGTTTCAGTCTGATGTTTTATATTAATTGTTTTCACTGTTCTTATTATTAGTTTGTCGTTATACAATGTGATGTAATATAAAATAATTATAATTTTTGACTTGTTAATCAACTTGGCATTGACATGAATAAATTATTATTATTATTATTGGAGTCAGATCCGCTTCGTCGCGAAACCATAATCTGATTTCTGTCAGTATCGAAAACTAAACAATAGCCAGGGCTTATTTTCTGTTGTCTGTTTATTGGTGCATTAACTAAAAAACTACTTCTGATAGCAGTCAAATTCGGTAGGTAGTTGACGCTACTGCCAGCGAAGAAATGGTTAGACTTACACTAGAAAATATACAGGGTGGGCCGTCTAAAGGGAATGGATAAGGAGGAAAATTTTAAAAGTCCATGTTTCGTGACATTCTGAACCTGTTAAAAAAAATTACCACTACTATACTTCCACTCCACTACGTGGTTGTGCAACTAAAAATGTGACAGATGGCAATCATAATTAGCATCTTGTTGAAGCAATTGGCAAGGAAGACATTTATTATAGTTTTGTTGACAAATATACAGTGGTGGTTATCCTAAGAAATAATTCAAGTATGGTGGCTTGTAATAGTATTTTATATAACAAGTGGCTAAAATGGTGTTTTTTTTACAAGTGGAGCGTTTATAGTACGAGAGCTGAAGGCGAGGCCTCTGAACCACACGATTAAAAAAAAACACATTTTAGTCTCGAGTCATATACAAAATTTTTTTGTATGGCCATTCGAAATTAGAAAACAATATAATTTTGTAAAAATATGGCAAATTGATAAAGTTACGTTGTCGTAATCTCTAAATTCTATTGCTGTTTCCATAGAAACCAAGAATAAAACAACGAAATATTCAACGATTTAAACGTCGCATTTGGCATATTCTACTTTACAATCATTATTATTTGGAACAAAATGAGTGATAGTGAGGAAGATTTTATTCCTGGCACTCCTCCGGAAAGCAGGGAACAAGCAATTGCTGCAACTTTAGATTTATTACCAGCGAAATCTTCAAAATTGTACGAAAAAGGATATGATTTATTTATGCACTGGTGTAAGTAGAAATTTTTTTTAATAATTAATAAATGTTTGATATAAGAACTTTAATCTGTTGTCTGTTGACTATTAAGTTCTATTTCACACTGTGAAATAAAATCTCTCTATTTCACACTTTTTTCTTTATTTTCCAATTGTCAATAATGACATTGTTTTGATTCGTTGAAACTGTGAAATAAATGCCATTTTGGGATATGGCGTTACAAAAAAGGTATTTACGCAAGCCTCCCTTATTTGGCACCTGTTACCTGTGAATTATTGCTGTCGGGCGACCACTCTGTACATTTTTTTGACCAAACGTTGTTGGATTTTCTTTGCAATAAGAGCAATTACTACATTCCGATTATTATTTTCAACTGCCGTTTCATAATTAATAATTTATTTATAATGAGATATTCTTCCCTCTTTACTTTAAAAAAGGGTATCTACTCTGAAAATAGTAGGTACTCTTTTTCGATTCATTGATAATAATTACTATTGATGCTCAACGTACTCAGATCAAGTCAGGTAACAAAGCTTCGATATTCTGATATTTATATCTATAAACTCTTAAAACTCTCAATGTTGCTCTTGTACCAGAATAATATGTTTTATTTTGCCAACAATAATATGATTTCTGTTTTATGTGATACCGAAATTTTTAAAGAAATACGCCACTTTATTGACGCTCAAATTATCGAAGCTGAAGCGAAAGCACATTATAAAGGGAATCATTTATAATGAAAGTCAATAGTGCTCCAGAACGCAACTGTAACAAAACTTTTTAATATTTAAAATTACTATGTCAATAAAAATAAGAACATTCTGAACACACCTCTTCAAATGGAATTACTTAATTAATTTCACAAAAGTTATAAAAGGAAGATGCATTAAATTTACGAGTTAATTCCACTTAAAAACCACTCGCTGTCGATGTAAAAAGTTAATTCTTTCATCAAACTTAAAGTTGCTTCCAGTTTCAACATTGTCTTTCTGGCCTCGAGATAAAATATTATGTAGAATAGAACGGTCAAAATGCTGAATCTTATAAAGAAAATATCATATATAAAATATATGCATATATAAAGGAGAAAATATTAGAGTTCCTGTTTTTTATAGAGGCCAGAGGACAATTAAATATATCAAGTATTTCTTGTAGGTAGTTGTACGTACTGCACATAAAATACAGGGGGGAGAATGTTAAAACGTTTGTTCGAGTTGTGTTATGGTAAGATAAAAACTTGTATGATGTCGTGAACCAGGATGTGGTACATGAAACATGTGGTATCGCAGGACAGCTTATGTTGTTATGAATTATCTTATGCAAAAATACCAATGCTTGTTTTTTCCTGTGGCTCTCCAAACTGTCTACTGAGAATCTACTTAAAAGTACGTCTTGAGAATATCCAGTATTATACCGCGGGTGCCAGATTATGGATGCATATTCTAGTGTAGATTTAGCGTATGTATTGAATAAGAGTGTTATAATGTGAGTGTCAGTAAAACCAACCGAATTTCTAATAACGAAACCAAGATTTTTATTAGCAGATAAAACAGTATTTTCAACATGATTATTAAATGATAGTTTGACGTCAAATAAGACACCATGATCTTTAAAAACTTCAGCTCTTTTTAGTGTTGTGAGATCTAGTTTGTAGTCATATAGCACAGTTTCCTTTTTCCTAGAGAATGATACAACATTACATTTGTTAATGTTGAGAGGCAGACCATTTTGATTACACCATCTTTGTATTTCTATAACATTGCTTTGTAGTCTTTGACAATCGGTTATTATATTTATGGTAGTGAAAATTTTTACATCGTCAGCATAAAACAAGACATCTACATTCAGCAACGATATCGTTAATAAATAATACAAACATTAAGGGGCCTAGAACTGACCCTTGGGGTATACTAGGAATTGCCGAAATTTTGAAGAATTTTTGACCGCGATATTCTACATATTGCGTTCTATTGTTAAGATACGAGTTAAAAATATTAATAAGTGAATGTGAAAACCCAGCAGTTTGGAGTTTATGAAGCAATATACCGTGGTCAAGTTTGTCAAGGGCCTTCGAAAAGTCAGTATAGTTTACATCAACCTGGGTGTTTTTATCGAGGTAATGGGAGACGTATTGTGTGACACACATTAAGTTGGTGACGGTATATAACTGCATGTATAGCAATCTCCATGACTTTAGCGAAATTACATATAATTGTAATCGGGCGATAGTTTTCAATTTGATACCTATCACCTTTTTTATGAACAGGACAGATTCGCGGTAATTTCCAGATGTTCGGAAAAGTATTAGTTCTAATTGAAAGAGTAAAAATTATTCTAAGTGGCTCCACAAATGCATTACAAAAGCTGGTATTTCATCAGGTCCTTGTGCAAATTTAGGTTTAAGCTGCTGTAACACAGAAAGCACATCATTGGAGGTAAACTCACTAAAATGCAGAACAGCGTTATTAGTGTATTCCGTGTCTTGTTCATAACTTTGGGTGGGTAAATTATATGAAGTTTTAAAGAAATCAGCAACACCATTCACAATATCCCGCGGTTCACCAAGACACTGGTCTTGGTAAGTAAAATTGTCTGGTAACACTGTTGTTTCTTTTTTAGAGTTAATGTAAGCCCAGAAAGCTTTAGTATTATTTTTTATGTTGTTTTGAACATTGTTTTGGTATTCTTTAGAAGAAATATCAGTGTCTCGATTTTTAAATTCTTTAGTGCAGTTATACTCCCGGTACGTCTATGAATTTTCAGCTTTCTTGCTTTTTCTTTTATATTTTGCACAATTCGGTTATTATACCAAGGAGGAGATTTCCTAGCACGTGGTATGGGTTTAGGTACATAAGAATCAAAAATATCATAGACTGTTTCATAATATTGTTCACAGGCTAAATTCACATCATTGTGATTTTTTAGAATTGACCAGTCCGTATTGTAAATTCTTGCGTATAAGGTGTGAAAATTAGCTTTCCGGAAATTATACACAGGTTTATTGTCTACTCAGAATCTTTTTTTTTTAATTATTTTTAATACTTTCATTTAGATATATACATAATGTGGGGTGATAGGAATCTTCTTTAAGTAAAATATCACGAGCTTTCTCAACGTAACACGTGATATTGGAACAACGATCTAATAATGTATGGCATAAGTGAAGCAGTAGTGCCAACAATATTATTATGTAGCGAAAACTCTCTATAATATGGTATATTAAAATCTCCAGTAAAATATATATTATCCTCGTGTAGATACTGCAGGGTTTCAAGTGTCTCAAAAAATTGATTGTAATAAGCTGGGCTTAGCGAGGGAGGTACGTAGATAACTAATATGTAAATATTATTGTAGTTTAATTGCATTCTTACACCAACAACATCTATTAAAGGAACTGAAGTTTTTATATCATTTAGGTTTAGTTCTGAGGCAACATATTTTTTGTTGATGGCTTTGTTGGTGGCTAGCAAATAAATACACTTTAAAATTATCACTTATTAGTTCAGAGTTATTAAGTATTGATATCTTTAGCTTATTGCATCGGCCTTACGGGTTTTTGCAAAATGGTACCACCAGTGTTATAAACAGCACTTTATTCTAGATATATTGCGAAAAAATCAGAGTGGCATGCCTTGTAGTTTTCGAGTAAAAAAATATAATCCGAGAGCAGCCACGTACCAAGTATTAATATCTTTAGCTTATTGCACCGGCCTTACGGGTTTCTACGAAATGGTACTACCAGTGTTATAAACAGCACTTTATTCTAGATATACTGCGAAAAATTCAGAGTGGCATGCATTGTATTTTTCGAGTAAAAGAATATAATCCGAGAGCAGCCGCCTACCAAGTATTGATATCTTTAGCTTATTGCACCGGCTTTACGGGTTTCTGCGAAATGCTACTACCAGTGTTATAAATAGCACTTTATTCTAGATATACTGCGAAAAATTCAGTGTGGCATGCATTGTATTTTTCGAGTAAAAGATAATAATAATAATAATAATAATAAAAAAGAAATAATCCGAGAGCAGCCGCCTACCAAGTATTGATATCTTTAGCTTATTGCACCGGCCTTACGGGTTTTTGCAAAATGATACTACCAGTGTTATAAACAGCACTTTATTCTAGATATACTGCGAAAAATTCAGAGTGGCATGCTTTGTAGTTTTCGAGTAATAAAATATAATTCGAGAGCAGTCGTGTACCAAATATTGATAATTTTAGCTTATTGCATCGGCCTTACGGGTTTTTGGGATATGGTACTACCAGTATTATAAACAGCACTTTATTCTAGATATACTGCGAAATATCTGAATATTTCGCAGCAGCTCTAGGATTATATTTTTTTTACTCGAAAACTACAAAGCATGCCATTCTCAATTTTCCCAGTATATCTAGAATAAAGTGCTGTTTATAACACTGGTAGTACCATTTCGCAAAAGAACGTAAGGCCGGTGCAATAAACTAAGAATATCAACACTTGGTACGCGGCTGCTCTCGGGTTATATTTTCTTACTGGAAAACCACACAGCGTGCCACTTGACAAAGAAAACATTGAAAATATGTGCAAATTTCATATAACCGTCCAGTAATGTATTCAAATACTACTGTGAATTTGCAACCTCACAAAATATCCGAAATATATTTTACCTGTTTTCGCTTTCCTTCTGAGACATTTTGCAATTTGATTCAAATTTTATTCGTATCAAAGAAAAAGAAAAGGAAAGTGCTGCAAATTTATTATTAGTTCAATTACTATATATTTAATTACTATACAGTGTTAACCTAAAGAAACGCACAAAATTCATATCTTTGGCATGTGTCATTTGTCAAAAAAATCCTCGAACAGGTCGATTTTAGTTTTGTAAATAATACATTTTGTCACTATAACAAAATTTATGACGTCATTGGTTTTTGAGTTATGACGTCATCATAATTTTTTTTTAACGGAAAGACATTTTTGTTTACTGTTTTTGGTGGTATATTCCTTTAGCTTTCTGGTTATATGAACAGAATTGATATTACCTAAGCCATTCTTTTGGAAAAAAATGTTTTTATTGATTGATACCTTACATAAGTAATTGTGAAAAAAAATCATCTCCATTGCTCTAATTGCGACCCCAAAACTTTTGGCATTGACCAAGATGGGTGTAGACACTTTGCACGCTGTTCTGAATCATCTCATGGGTAATTCGTCTCATGTCCTAGCCAATTCTGTCTTTGAGTTCTTCTATGGTATCCGGTCTGTCAAAATACACCCTTGACTTTAAGTAACGCCAAAGAAAAAAGTCTAAGGGGGTTAAATCCGGTGAACGTGGAGGCCACTCAATCGGACCTCGACAACCTACCCACCTTCCAGTAAAAGTGTCATCTAAAAACTGACGCATAACTATCCCAAAATGAGGTGGGGCCCCGTCTTGCTGAAACCAGACTTTTTTAGCAGGAATGTCTTCATCTTCATTGTTCGACTGATAAGGCTGGCACTAACTCAACTCGCAAAAACTGTAAATATGTTTACTTTGCCTCGTCGCTGTGTATGGGCTTCTTGAGTCCAATGAGGATTTTCGCGTGACCAATACCTACAGTTATGCCTTTAAAGAAAATGTAGCTTCGTCAGTGAAAACAATGTTCTTTAAAAAATTCGAATTTTCATCGCACAAGGTCATCAACTGTTCACAAAACTGTAAGCGCCGATCTGGATCGTCCTCATTCAATTCGTGGATTAATTGCACTTTGTATGGATGGTATTTTTTATAGATGTACAACAGAAGTTTGACTCACGTTATGATTTAAAGCCAGCTGCCTTGTCGAAAGATGGTGGTTTTCCTCACTTTCTAGCAGAATATTTAATTTTGTTTCGTTGCTTGTGCTAGGGCGACCAGATCGAGGAAGGTCAGTTACACTGCCAGATTCATCATATCTAGCCACCAATCTACTTACAGTGGATCTAGAAATTTGCTTTTCGGGATCCTTGGCGTTGAAAACATCACATGCTTCCTGATGAGTTCTTATTGAAGAAGCAACTTTTTTCACGAGATATTTAAAAAATTCGACTACTCAAAGATACCTCTTTTGAAGCCTTATCGATCGCCAAAATCGAAAATCGAATAAAAATATATTTACTATTTTTCCGGCAATTTTCAAACTCAAGTACAGCAACAAAAGGACTAAGTCGCGAGGCCCTTACGGCACTGTTCGTTCCCCGTTCTACCTTTTTACTTGACGCTCTCAGCTTAGAAAATTTCTATGTTAGTCCAATTCAGGACAAAACTCGCTGAAATGCATCCACCCTGTACTAAAAAATCGAATGGTAATAAATTTCCCTCGTACGGCGACAGCCGAAAGACAAAATTAATTACTATCAAAACAGCCACGTGCACACAAAGCACCCCTTCAGGTATAAAAAAAATCATTCAGTTTTGAAACGTCTCTTTCATTAAACAAAAAGACATATTCACCACCAACGCGTCGCAAACCCCCATAAATTACTAATCAATAGCAAATTGTACATTTTCGGAAAAAAACAAGTTTTACAAAGGAAACGCCGACCACCCTTTGGCGGCTTAAGACAAAGCAACAATACTACCCTATTCATAAAATCAATTATCAATAAAGTACTGTACGTTTTCGGCAAAAACGAGATTTCAAAGAAAAAAGTAAACTACCCTTTGGCGGTTTAAAACAAGTAACAATGACACCCCATTCACAAACGCCGCGAAGAAGCGACCATTGATGGCAAATAAACCCCTTTCATAAAAATCTTATTTTACAAGGAGCCATTCAGACATCAAAGAAACAAAGAACACTGAAAGCTCCCTTGTTCAAAATTACTATAAATACGAAAATTCGCCACCCTCAAGTCAGTGGGAGTTCAGTTCCAGTTCAGTTCCAGTTTCAGTATCAGTCAGTGAATTAGTAGCAGAAGTTCGGTGTTAGTAAACACTAGCAGTGGTGGCTAGGCGCTCGGCAACGCGGTACTCGGTGGCAAACAATTAAAACATTTCGGAAACAACAATTTCGGTCATAAAGTAAGACAATCAAGTGAAACAAAAAATCGTGCAGAATCCACACTGGATTTCTCGTGTTGTATGTTTACTCAAAACTTGTAACCTAGTGATAAGAAGTACAAAAACTGTGTTCAAAAAGGCTGTGTAAACTCTATAAATAACTCGAAAACGAACTTGTAAACAACTTAAATAAATCTATGTTAAACTCCGTCGTTAAATTAAAATAAGTGCCTTTTATTTCTAAAAATCTCCGCACACCTCGTTATTGTAACACAAGGAAACCGGCTGACAGCTAGCTCCGCCGCCTGAGGTAAACTTCTGGTGGTTCACCCCTATTTGTGAACAACCCTCAGGTCGAAATTCCCATTTCCGAAAAATTTCAACCCCATCCGAGCATAAATAAGGGAGTTAGAGGCATCTTTCTGAAAATAAGTATCAGGAGAGCAGGAGTGATAGTGTCCTAAAACACCCTGGAGGGGCTGATCATCCCTTCAAACGAACATTACCACCCCTAGAGGTCATCAGAGAGCTCACCAAACAAGGTAGGGTTATATTTACCTATTATCTAACCCCTTAAGGTGCTACGAATTGAATTGAAACCAAAATTTTATTTCCAAAAAATTTCAAAAAATCTTAAACCGAAAACAAACAAACATCCGCATCTTTTTCCTTTGTGTTACGATATGGCGCCCAACGTGGGGCATTACTGAAGGCTCCAGGAATACGAAAACTAGAGTGCAAGGAAGAAATCCTGTAGGAACGAGTAGAGCCATCCCCCTGAAACGCCAACAGGGTACGATACAGTCTCTACGCAGGAAATTCGTGACAGAAATCCCGTATCCGAACGAAAGTACTAACCAAGCACGCTATGAATTCATACACAGGGATGCTCAAGACCCTAAGGGAAGCCGCCGCCAGTCAGACAGTCGAGGCAATCCTGAGATCCGCCCAGGATAGGGAAGAACCAGCAAACTTGAGTATGGAAGCGCCTGGAACTTTCGGATCTTCTCGTGACAGAGAAGGCCGCCCCATCGACCCACAAGAAGACTTTTACTCAAACAGCCCAGGACACGTAAGCCCTTTAGCTCAACGATTTTTCGACACACCGCACACGCAAGAACAAACCGCACCGCCAAATATGCAGTACTCGACGCCGCACCACTCGCTACAACAACAACAACACGCACAACAAGCATCTTTTCTCAATACAGTAGAACTTAGCCAAGTAATAGCAGGCATATCGCAAGCATTTCAGCAAGTCGTGCAGACAGTTGCAAATCAAAATACAGGAGGAAAAATCGAGAAAATTATGCAAGCTATAAAAAATTCGCCAAGCTACACTTTCCATGGCCTAGAACATGAAAGCGCAAGCACGTATATTTTCAAAATCGAAGAACTTCTACGCAAGCATAACATCGAGGAGGACAGTGAGAAGCTCATAGTAATAACTTCACAACTTCGAGGACAAGCCAGAGAGTGGTACGAACCACACAAAAATCTAATTTACGATTACAGTACTTTTAAAACACGCCTATGTCAGACATTCGACTCCGTGACTAGAAGGATGCAAGCGGAGCGCCTTCTACACAGTAAAATGCAACCTCGAAATGAACCAGTGACAGTTTTCATCTCAAAGAAAATAGGGCTTTTTAACAGAATCGATCCTTCTAGACCAGCCAGCGAACAAGCATATTGCATTTATTCACAATTACTGCCCGAAATAAGGTCTCAAATCAGACGCCGAGATTTTTCCACTCCTGAAGAACTACTGCAAGTAGCCGCCGAAACCGAAGAAGGCTTCCCAGACAGCCAGTCTTGGCCAAGGATTCAAGCAAGCAACTACGCAAACAATTCACGTAATAATTCGAATCGTTATTCGAATAACACAAATCGAAATTTCTACACATCAAATAATCGCCCGCCGGATCAAGATAGAAATTCCCAACAAACTCGCTCTCAGACGAGCCAACGCGCCATCCAGTCGAGTCAGGAACAAGGATCATCTACAGCCCTCGCATCCAGACCCACAGGGGATTCTGCGAACGTCCCATCGACACCGTGCAGATTTTGCAACGAATGGCACTGGAACAGGGAATGTCCAATAAATCCAAATCGACAGAATGGACCCAACCAGGGAAACGCCCGTGGGGCCGGCGCTCCGCCACGTTACAACAATTAACTCTAGCTGCCGGCCCACCTACTTCGCAATCTCAAACGACGCCACGCACACCTACGACACCGTTTCAACCTCATTCGGACTCACCAGTCTCAACAACTACCTCGCAAGCTCCATCGACGACTCAACATACATCCACGGAACCGTTTCAGCCTCATTCGGACTCATCAGTCCACACTCGTTCGCCAGAAAACTTCGACGACGTACTTGATCTCTCTTGTTTATTCATCGAATCATCACCTCAACCCGCTACCCCTTCGCTCGGATCTGCAAGTCACGCCCTGCAGCATTCCTCGACAGGTCACGCCCTGTCTCGACCCTCGGCAGGTCACGCCCTGCCTCAACGGTTAGCCAGCCACGCTCTGCTAACCTCGGCTGAGGACCCAGCTCCCCAACAGCCAACCACGACGTACCCCTCGCATCAGCATGCACCCGCTTCAACTGGTCTACACTGCACCATTGAAGAACAATCGACGGCCCTAGCGCCTAAACAAGAGATCAATACATCGCCGAAATCATCCACAGAAATGTTAGCAAGTCATGCCCTGTTATCCTTGACTGAATGTCCAGCTCCAAATCAGTCAACCAAGAGGTTCCCATTGTATCGTCTTGCACCAGTTCCAAGAATGCAACCAAACCAGCCAACCACGGCACCCACCTGGTGTCGTCAATCACAACCCAGGGTCCCAATGTCATTACAACAGACGAAGCCATTGCCCAAAGCATCCACAGAAACCTTACCAATGTTTCAGAACAAAAAACGAATTTTACCACGCACAGAGGTAAAAATCAAAACTAACGTTATTCAAGATGATGTCCTTGACCAGTCTTCAGAACAAAAATCAACGCCAAAGGCTGAAGTGCCACAAAACTTCGCCAGAAATTCCAATGAAAGTGCCACCAAAAAAGTTGCCAAGCCGACAGCCATTCAGCCACCCAGAACTATGATTGGATTCATAGTGGACCCCGGACCACCTAATTCCCATGCTTCCTGTACCACACAAGCCATAACTGACCAGCTATGTTTCAAGGATCAACCACCTGATGATGCCCAGGAAGTAGACGAAATCCCAGAGGTGCCCGAATCACCCAGGCTACCTCCCGAACCACCAGACAAACCCGATGTCTCAACCCCTACGCCATCCCAGGAAGAGGATGACGTAACCGAATCAATCCAGCCACCAGACGAACCCACCGGATTAATCATTGATCCGGGACCTTCAACTTCTTCTGTTTTAGGTACCTCTCAATCTATAACTGACCCGGCCATGCCTAAAGGACCGGCTCCTCCGCCATTTCCACGAAGACGACGACGACGAGCCAGAATCGTCATCCAGGACGATTAGAAAGAATTACCTGTTTACTTTCATGTATGTAAAGAGTTTAGTTTTAAGTTTTCCTTCCTTTAACGGTATTACAACCTCTAATGTTCGAATTATTTTGCATTTATACGCATTCCAATTATTAATATTACTTTGTAACTCTCGCATTCTCATGCAACTATCGCATTTTCATATTTTTTCATGTATTTACTACTTTTTTACCTCAGTATGTTTTTCATTAAACTCATATGTATCTTAGGACTCATGTTACCATGATAATAACGCTAGTCTTAAGTAAACAATCGAATGTAACAAACATAACAACACTCGAAATACCAGTTTCGAAGGTAGGCGTATTGAAGAAGCAACTTTTTTCACGAGATATTTAAAAAATTCGACTACTCAAAGATACCTCTTTTGAAGCCTTATCGATCGCCAAAATCGAAAATCGAATAAAAATATATTTACTATTTTTCCGGCAATTTTCAAACTCAAGTACAGCAACAAAAGGACTAAGTCGCGAGGCCCTTACGGCACTGTTCGTTCCCCGTTCTACCTTTTTACTTGACGCTCTCAGCTTAGAAAATTTCTATGTTAGTCCAATTCAGGACAAAACTCGCTAAAATGCATCCACCCTGTACTAAAAAATCGAATGGTAATAAATTTCCCTCGTACGGCGACAGCCGAAAGACAAAATTAATTACTATCAAAACAGCCACGTGCACACAAAGCACCCCTTCAGGTATAAAAAAAATCATTCAGTTTTGAAACGTCTCTTTCATTAAACAAAAAGACATATTCACCACCAACGCGTCGCAAACCCCCATAAATTACTAATCAATAGCAAATTGTACATTTTCGGAAAAAAACAAGTTTTACAAAGGAAACGCCGACCACCCTTTGGCGGCTTAAGACAAAGCAACAATACTACCCTATTCATAAAATCAATTATCAATAAAGTACTGTACGTTTTCGGCAAAAACGAGATTTCAAAGAAAAAAGTAAACTACCCTTTGGCGGTTTAAAACAAGTAACAATGACACCCCATTCACAAACGCCGCGAAGAAGCGACCATTGATGGCAAATAAACCCCTTTCATAAAAATCTTATTTTACAAGGAGCCATTCAGACATCAAAGAAACAAAGAACACTGAAAGCTCCCTTGTTCAAAATTACTATAAATACGAAAATTCGCCACCCTCAAGTCAGTGGGAGTTCAGTTCCAGTTCAGTTCCAGTTTCAGTATCAGTCAGTGAATTAGTAGCAGAAGTTCGGTGTTAGTAAACACTAGCAGTGGTGGCTAGGCGCTCGGCAACGCGGTACTCGGTGGCAAACAATTAAAACATTTCGGAAACAACAATTTCGGTCATAAAGTAAGACAATCAAGTGAAACAAAAAATCGTGCAGAATCCACACTGGATTTCTCGTGTTGTATGTTTACTCAAAACTTGTAACCTAGTGATAAGAAGTACAAAAACTGTGTTCAAAAAGGCTGTGTAAACTCTATAAATAACTCGAAAACGAACTTGTAAACAACTTAAATAAATCTATGTTAAACTCCGTCGTTAAATTAAAATAAGTGCCTTTTATTTCTAAAAATCTCCGCACACCTCGTTATTGTAACACAAGGAAACCGGCTGACAGCTAGCTCCGCCGCCTGAGGTAAACTTCTGGTGGTTCACCCCTATTTGTGAACAACCCTCAGGTCGAAATTCCCATTTCCGAAAAATTTCAACCCCATCCGAGCATAAATAAGGGAGTTAGAGGCATCTTTCTGAAAATAAGTATCAGGAGAGCAGGAGTGATAGTGTCCTAAAACACCCTGGAGGGGCTGATCATCCCTTCAAACGAACATTACCACCCCTAGAGGTCATCAGAGAGCTCACCAAACAAGGTAGGGTTATATTTACCTATTATCTAACCCCTTAAGGTGCTACGAATTGAATTGAAACCAAAATTTTATTTCCAAAAAATTTCAAAAAATCTTAAACCGAAAACAAACAAACATCCGCATCTTTTTCCTTTGTGTTACGATATTCTCAGCATATCACCATATCCAATCATCATCAAAAGTTCTACGCGTTCTCCTTCACTTAAACGTAGCATTGCATTCACTAGTATTACACTGTCTCAGACGTGTCACAAAACTGAGGTTCCACACGTGCCAGGAATAAAAAAGTTCGATACTTTACACAAAAAGGCGTGTATCTCTCTGTTGTTAAGGTAATTCTTTTTTTTAATTTATTTTCTTTGTTTCGTTTTTATGTCAAATGTTTTTATGCTAGTTAGAACAAAAATGTAGGCAACAAGATTTATCAGTCCCTAAGAAAGTGGAATATTACTCTTGAATTTGCGAAAGGTAGGCTGTTTTTACATAAAATGTTATTTTTCAAAATAATGGCTCAGGTAATATCACCAGAAAGCTAAAGGAATATACCACCAAAATCAGTAAACAGTAAAAAAAAATCATGATGGTGTCATAACTCAAAAACCAATGACGTCATAAATTTTGGTATAGTGACAAAATGTAGCATTTACAAAACTAAAATCAACCTGTTCGAGGATTTTTTTGAAAAATGACACATACCAAAGATATGAATTTTGTGCGTTTCTTTAGGTTCACACTGTATATAAGCTCTAGATCAATTTGCAACCCATTTATTAACATAGAACATCTTTTAAATAAATGGAATCTCCCTCAATCACAGCCCTTGGGTGGGGTTTTATATGGTATTATTAATGACATAAAGATTATATTCTGCAAATTTCAGCTAGGTGTTAATTTTGATACGACATTAATCTAGCTATTTTTACTGCAGTATCTAAAGTTTACTCGCTCACGAGTGGGGGCTCCGATCAAAGTTAAAGATAAGTTGTTTGATCGGAGAGTGGGGCTTGTTAGACGTTTTTTTTCATGGTTGATTGTATTCTATAACTCGGTAGAGATTAGTTGCAATTTCTTATTCAAAATAATCAACAAAAGTATTTTTCGTAGTCATGTGAGCTGTTGTTCTGTCCAGTAGCTAGAGAAACCCTCCAAAATCATCTACACCCTGTATACTATATCACAAATAATTAGTAACTAGCTAACACTAATTACTAAAAGATTTTTAACTTTAGATAGTTTCAAATATTATATAAGAAGAGATGTCCACCTTTTTATAACTTCATTATTTTAAGGTAATATTTTAATTAAAGTTTCGAAGTACCCTGTTCTTCTTAATAGAGCTGCTAGGTAATTCTTTCATATACTGGACATTATGAAAACACATTACCTAAGGCTTTTGTGGTCGGTCATTCTCGAGGTAATTTCTATTTATATGTAGCTTTACACATTATTAAAATTAATATTCCCGAGCTAGGGTACTATATATGTATTTAATATTTTTATAACTTTCATAGATGAAAGCTGCATGGAATATTATAATTTTAAAAAGTAATATAACCTGTTTATTATATTATCACATACTTATACAGGGTGTCCCAGAATTGAGTAACCGGACGGGAACCTGTGATTCCTCACTTCATATTGGGCCCGTACAACCCAACTTACCTTAAGTCCAAAAATGCATCCCAACCAGATATCTTTTGTTGCTCTTTTTTTTCACAATAATTAATATTTGATTGGCTATATTTTTTTAATCTCCCTGCAAAATTACGGAATACTTGAATATTCTTGCAGAACATTGAAAGGACTGCAAAAAGGTATTATTAATTTTTTTTTTAATATTAATCAAAATACAAGGACTTATCGGTTTTTCTCCCATTTGTATTTAACATTTATTTTCAATTCTAGAATAAAATGTTGTAATAACAGAAAATTAAAGCTTGTTCTAAAAAATACATTAATAACAAATGCTCCACATGACGTCCACCTGTTTCAGTACACAAATTAATACTTTTAAAATTTTGTGTAATATCAACGAAAAATCAAGAATTATCATTTTTTCTCTGTAGGTCATAGGAGCTTGTGAAACAGGAAACCCATTGCGTTTGAGAAACAAAAGATATTTAGTTGTTATGAAACTGACAAAGAGTACTTATAGATACAGGTCCCATGATAACTTGAAAATGTTATCTTCAACATAACGGAAATTATTGGAAAGAAAAATTTCTGTCTCACTTTAAAAGAAATGTACTTCCTCAGGGATGCATTTTTGCCCTAAGTTAAGTTGGGTCATACGGGCCCAATATGAACTCAGGAAGCACAGGTTCCCGCCCGGGAACTCAATTCTGAGACACCTTGTATATCTATGTATTTAAGTAGTAATAATCATTAAAAATGATTTGAAAAAAACTATTCAGCAGGAGTTTCCTATATTATTAAATTTTTTGCAACTAAATTACTTACTATAAACTTAAAAAAGACGAAATACTTATCTTTCACTAGTTACGCTAATAACCTGCCCAATAATAAGAACATCCCATTCAAATATAATGACAACAGCATCGAGTTAGAGTCCTCCAAAACGACAAAGTGCTTGGGAATTACTATCGATAACCACCTGAAATAGGATTGCCATGTAAATAATATAGTACAAAATGTACGTGGCCTCATTCCAAAATTTAAATATTCGATATTAAGCATCTTAAAGCATCTTAAAGCTATGTATTATGCCTTGGTCCAGACACATTTAGTATATGGTCTCATCGCCTGGGGTGGTGTAATGTACGGCCACCTAAAAAAAATGGAGTTAATTCAAAAATGGATTTTAAGAATCATGATTTATATATGGAATCAAAAATATTAGATATTAGGCAGTTGCATTGCCAAACTCTAATATTATACCAAAAAACATCTATCTAGAAATCAAGTAGTTGACCACTTTTACCATACCAGATATAAATTAAATTCTCTAGCAATTCCAAAAATGGGAAAAACAATTGGTCAAAGAAGCTTTGCATATCCGAGTCCTAAAGTATACAATGCCATACCCAATGAGCTAAAAATTCTAAATTCTATAAAACTTTATAAAAAAATTGATAGAATGGATTATTGCAACTCCTCGAACTGTAATTCACCAACTAAGTTGAACATAATTAAAAAGAAATTATAATGTATCTAATGATTTTACTTACCTTCATCTTTAATCAGCATACTTCGCTATAATCAGTACTTATTTAATTGGTTTTATCTACATATTTTAGTCCTCGCCCAGATTTCTCTCAGTGGACTTCTCTATGTTTATTCCTTTATGGTATATATTTAAGTTTTGTAAAACCTTTTTTTTACCAATAAACATATTTATTATTATGTTATTTATTTCTTATCAAAACTAAATATTTAGTTCTAAAATATGTATCTACTAACCAAGTAGAAGCAAGATATATTAATACAATAACTATAAATAATTAGAAATACAAATAAAACCAGAAAAAATTAATATTCCATTGACTAAGTTAAAATACCTATACATTTTCAATTTCTTTAATGCAACGGATTTGCTTAATCATGAATAGCAAACATATCCTACACTTGGGCTGTCGTTAGACCACATATCGGAATATTTCTTTTACGAATCTTTGGAAGTAATTATAGCAACTTAAGGTGGCCATTCCCTAGAAAGAGACATCCGATAGGGAAATAATTATTATTTTTGCCAATAACTTTCTTCTCTTACTACGTATATTAAAAAAATATATAAGAGTACCTAAGTAGAACCATAACAAGACTACTACTATGAATTTTCACTCAATAATTTCAGTGGTTTGCAAAATAGCTAGACGAAATGGGAAGATTAACACAATTTTTAAATTTAAATCTAGCTATTTTGCAAACAACTGAAATTATTCAGTGAAAATTCATAGTAATAATCTTGTTATTCCACTTAGGTACTCTTATAGTTTTTTTAAATATACGTACTAAGGAGAAAAAGTTATGGCCAAACATAATAAATCTTTCCCTATCGGATGTCTCTTTCTAGGGAATGGCCCCCTTAAGTATTATGAAAAGGAGGGTACACTGGAATTGTTTTGCAAAGGACTGAGTTAATATACAGACAGGTCCACGGCTGAAACAAGACTAGTGTTACAGACGAATACAGTCAGACTTTTGAGTTTATTCTTAAATATTACAGAACAATCTATCAAGGGAAATAAATACTATTTTTAGTGCTTTTCATCTACATCTAATGTAAGGTAATCAAATAATCTCGATATTATTCCCTTATTTCATGTACATTGTACATATCACTATTCAGCAAATAAATCAACTAAATTAAATTTAATTATTACATAATTAGGTACAATTATGAGCAAAATGGATAAAGTTCAGCTGTTGAAATAATAACTAAGTTGCTACAAAATAACAGTACCTTCAAAGATTATAAAGCAAATTGCACAAAGTATGTAAAATTATTTAATGAAGCATACACATAATTAGTGATTTCTAATTTAGTTTTTATTTGTAGTTTTATATAACTGTGAAATTTTATCTGAGAAATAAATATGTTTTCATAAACTCATTAATTAAAAAAAAAACTGACAAACATTTCTTCTTTCGCACATACAGGGTGAGTCAACAGTGTGTGGGCGGTCGATATCTCCTCAATCGTTTCAATTTGAAAGAATGTCTTAGATAAAAATTATGGGGGTTCAAGAGTGGCATATTTCAAATTTATCTTGAAACATATTAGTACAGGCAATGAAGGCAAACTTTTGTAAAAACCTTGCGAAAATTAATAAAGGGATCAATTTCGGGATTTAAGTATGTAATAAAATGTAGAATGAAATGATGTAATCTTTGCACTTTCAAGTTCCGGGAAAATTCAAAAAAATTTGGAAAAACTTTTTGATTTTCGTTTTCTTTGCTCTGCCGGCTAAAATAATAAAAATAGAGAAAAATATTTTCAACAAAAGTTGTAGCTCCTCTCTTTCTGTACAAGAAAGACTTTTACACATTTTGTCTTACTTAAGCCGTTTAGGAGATAAATCCTGTTTTCCACTTATAGTTTTGAGCCGGTCCGAAATGCGCGGAAAATGAGAATTCTCTGGAAATTTCGTACGACACATCGATCGATAATTCTTATTATTCAGAGCCGCTAAAAAAATGAAAATAACAAAATGTAGAGAAAAGTCTCAGCTTTAATGTGGAACTATTCACAGAATTCATACAAATTTTTATCATAGAGAAAAAAGTGTTGGAAGATGGCTTAGTAAACTTTATACCGTTGATTTATTCATATCCTTGAGTTTTATGGATCCTCTCTATTTCTCCCGTAACAATGGGTGCTTCTTCACTGCATGAATTTGATCCCACGCATTTTAATCTATATTTCGTAAAAATCTCACAGAAGAATGTTAAGAAACAAATAACTTGTATGTTTTACTATATAATTGTGTAAAAAGAAAAAAAAAAGATAAAAAATTATTAAATGAAATAAAAAAAAATACACGAAAAAAAATTTTTGAAAAAAAATACATATATTAAAAAAAAGGAATACATATTTAAAAAAAACTGAAAAAAAATATCACTTATTCGTGTACGTAAATACTTATATGCTTGTTATATACAATAGAAAAATATGTAGTTAAAAAAAAGTGTACACATTGGTAACCAAGGAATAATGTGATAAGAAATAAAATTTAAAAAAATAATTATTATACTAGGAAACTTGGCGAATGGTCTTTGTAACCGTAGTCAACAAACCTGAAACACACACACACACTATATAATTGTGCATTCTACACTAGGTACCATTAGCGATTAGTGATAAAATAAAAAAAAATAAAAACTAATATCAAATTTAATAATACCACTTGGGTTCATTGTAATTGGACCCATGCTTATTGATAAAACATTTTTAGATTAACCCAGCTATCTTCTGTCAAATTTTGTCGTAAAGCTTGTAGAACACCCTGTATAGTGCTTTTCTACTGTACTTTTTTTATATCATACTTAGATGTGTTTGACGATATGATATGGCAGTGTCGGCATGTATCACAAGAGACCATTAAGTTTAGGAGTGTTTATGTTTATATTTTGGTTTCGAGATACTGCTTGGATTGTTATTGAAACGTGATATCCCTAATAGCATGGCGTTGAGTGAACGGTACGGTTACAAGGCCGGCACAGCGGCCTAGACGGATACGTTTTTCGTAAGGTGGGTCCTATATCATGCGCCCAGTAGTATTTTCAATATTAAAAAATTACCCTGTAGAATTGCTTTCAACTCTAAGAGATCTGAACGTTAGTACAAGATCCTCGACTAACATTGAAAGTGAAATGACAGACATATTTATGAAAATGCATATTTTGTAAATTTATTTCTTATCGCTACAAATGCAATTTTTCTCGGATAAAGTTCAATACCATGGAATCACCGCAGTGTAAGTCCAACAATAATATATGCTTAGTGGAAAATTCAGAGTCATATATCAATATACAAAAAAATGTTGGACGTTCCATTTAAAAAATCCAACTATTATCTTACCGACATTTTCTAATAAAAATAATTTTAGAATATTGAAATGTTTCCAATTTCAAACGGCTGAGGAGATAATGTCCATCCACAGGCTATATGCCACCTTGTATAGATCATTTTAAAATCAAATAAAATCAAATTGTTGGTGTTAACAACACAGTATACGTATTGCACATAATGCAAATACCCAAATGGAATAGGTTATAAAATATAACGCATATATAAATCGGTATAGTAGATGTTATTTATCGTAATATTGTTCGAGCGATTTATTTCCAGTGCTATTAAATATTAATACCTAGCATAAAACACTTGACTCTATGATCTCCCGAATTAAAGAGCGCTAGTGCTCTTAAGACTCCCGATAATATCACTGTGCATATTAAATTACGTCTGCAGAAGACAATTTCCTAAAGAAGGCCTGAAAATGTTTATTGAAGCCATTTTAAAAGGCGCGTGTGTCAGCAGAATATCTTGCGAAGACACAGTCTAGCTAAATCCCCCATATTTGAATCAATCACGTAATAGATTTAAATTTAAAGATTTGCGCCAGTGTCGGAATGTTAATACAGTTAACAATTCTTTTTAGATATTAATAATGCACGTTTCAATATTAATAATATTTGACGAGAAGACATGAGTGTGTTATTTATAATAATAATAATAATAATACTAAACCCAGCAGTGAAAATCAGCCATTTGCTCGATATGGATGACTTGAAACTCTACGCGGCAAGCCGGGATGAGTTACATGGTCAGCTTGAACTGCTTGCTGCATTTAGCAGGGAGGGACATTCGTATGGCGTAGAAAATTGTGCATATGTCCACGTTAAACAAGGCAAGCTGCAAGAAAATAATAACATCTCATATAGAAATAGCACAAATCCCCATGACCGAAAGCTGTAAATAACTGGGCATCAAACAAGCGTTCGTCATAGACGACAAGAATATGAGATTGACTATTGAAAATTCCTTTCTCAACCGGGTAGTGGTGCTAAAATCAGAATTATATTCGAAAGCCAAAATAGACGCGATCAACGCATGGGCAATGCCTGTTGTAACGTATACGTTTGGGGGATAGTGTCGAAGTAGATAAGAGACTATCTACAAAGTATTTAATTGATGGGCAATTGCAAGCTGAAATGGAAGGATTCATAGAGGCGATACAGGACCAAGTGGTGTCTACCAGAAACCACAGAAAGTATGTCCACAAAGAAAATATGCCGTCAGATAAATGCAGATTATGCTCCACAACAACAGAATCAATTCAACACCTTTCTGCCGGCTGCACATACCTTGCACAAAAAGACTAGCAGGCGTAATAAAGTTGCTGGAGCCGTCCATCAAGCAATATGTAAACGAAAAGAATTAATACAAAGTATCACACCGTATTGCAAATACTCACCTTATCCGATCCTTGAGAAGAGCGATATTAAAGTGTACTGGGACACGCCTATTATAACAGATAGAGAAGTATCTCATAGCAGGCCTGATATCTTAGTGATATACAAGACTCCTTTGGAGTAGTCAAATGGACTGTAGATGAGCTGCGCCAATTGGACAGAGGTACCCGCAAGATGATGAATATCCATAGGAGCATTCATCCTAGATCATCCGCCCCTCGAGTGCACCTCTCGCGAAATCGGGGGGGGGCAGAGGGCTCTTGGGATTGGAGTGTATGCATGGCAGAATAGCACGGAGCATGGCATGTAATGTCCTTAGGAGCTCAGACCCGCTCCTGCAATTAGTGAGAGATCACGAAAATGCAGGGGTGAGTGCAGGATTGTTTAAGGTGGCAAAAAGAGCCGCAGATGAACTTGGTGTCGTATTCGACGACAGGCGACAGCATGTCGATAAACAGCAGGCAGCATGTCGATAAACCCATGCACGGCGTATACTATAAGAACGTAGAAACAGTGGGTATATTAACTAGGTTGACATTTGCCTGTTTAAGATCAGTCGGGCTAAAGTCGGAGACCGAGGAATTCGTTATCGCCTGCCAAGATGGTGTAATTAACACGTTGGTCTACTGAAGCCGCGTAATAGGTGTAGAGGTTCCTGATATAAACTGAAGAACCTGCCATCAGGCGCCGTAGTCGCTCATGCGTTTACTTTCTGCATGTATGCGATTTCTGCCTACATCCACCGACATAACGCGGCGTTACGGGTGCTGTACTATCATCTACGGCACTCGTACGGGATAGACCGAACACCAGTGCTGCCTTACGGAGACAACGAGTCCGTTGTCGAAAACGAGAGGTGCCGAATTTATTGGAACTACTCATTTCCGACAGTCAGTCCGACGAGCTCCAAGTGCTATACACAGGCTACTTGGTCAAGATGGTAGTCCTAATAATCGGTCCTACGCTATTCTCGAAACTAAAGACCATGCCGTTCTGCCAGAAATCAGCCGAATGGCTGACAGGCCAAACCCAGAAGGCTGTTATCTTGGGGTCCCTTCGCCTACTTAGGGCACACGATACTGGTGTTTACAGTCACTAACCCCACAGGTCATGGGGAGTGGATGTAAATATGGCCGGCGCAGCTACCGTGTGGTATCGGTCGGAAAACACGGAAGCCCTGTCCGGCAATGAGTAAACCGAAAAAAAAGTAATAAAAGTTACAAAAAAACTACAATCCTATGACATAACCTAACACAATAAATTTTTTGTTTTGTTTCGTTTTTTACATAGTTGGTAGTAGATATGACTCCGTAGGTATTTTGAAACAGAACAAAACTAAAATTTTTTTATATTAGGTTAGCGTCTGGCGGAATTTAGGGCCCACAGAAAGTATCTGGCAATAATGAATGTTGGTTTTTAACAGTATTCTGTCAAACATATATAAAAACCAGCTATCATACTTTATCTACCTTTTGTACCCGTTATCTGTAAAAGGACCGCGCTTACAAGCTAACAAATATGCATACGTACTTAATTACATATTATTGTCAAAATATTAGCTTTGCTAAAATGACGTAGGTCTGGTAGCGCTGGGCTCTTACTCTATCACATTACTGTGTTAGTGACCAAATTCTAAGCAACTTTCAAAAAGTCTATTCGTCTGTCTATTTGTCTGTCTGTAGTCACGTTTCTCGTAAGCTCGATACTTAAGAAGGAAAATTCCGATTGTATTGAAATTTGGACACGAAGTTAGTGTTAGCTAGAGGAAAAACCCTATTTTTAACATAATCAGTAAATAAAAATATTACTATTTAAATTTTATATAAATTTCATCTTAATATCCATGTTTTGTAATTAGATGACTCTCGATATATATACTGGAATTAAGATATTTTTAAAACAGTGAATGATGCTCTAGTGATGACTTTCCACTAGAAAATAATGGGCCGCAGGTACGATACCTGAATTGATTGCATGTTCTTTATTTATTTCATTTTATATAGACGAGCGTGTTAATTAAATTGGAAACATACAACATTAAAAATATCTAAAACTAACATTTTTGCAAAAAGAGCGAAGAGTATTCTGTAACATGTGCAACAAATATATAAAAGCGTATTAAATCGACGAAGAGTATAATGTTTACATTGTTTACTCTAGTTAGCTTCTATTTTTTTTTTTTGTAACAAGATAATAAGGAAATAGAAATTTTTCAACAACCAGCATATTTTACAAAAAATAAGTTTATTTTCTATCGAAGTTAGACAATTTGTAACATAGTTTACATAAAGCACGAAAGTGCAAATTTTACATGTTTTCAATAAACATGCTACTGACCTACCATTTCAAATCGATGAAACTAATATTCGTAAAAATAATTTCTTAGAAATATGCGATTGTATCTAAAATTAAATCTTTCTTTAAACTGTTATTATTAACGATATATCACATGTAGGTCAGAAGGAAGGATGTTGAAAATGGGTCAATTATTAAATAATTAACACTATCAGAAATATTGGCAACAACGACTTATTGATTTGTATATTCTCAGAATACCCACATTTTATCTGTATACAAAGCGAAATACATGTGTTTTTGAAAGAGAGAAGGTTTTAGAAAGTTTTTTGTCATACTCTAAATGAAGCTCTTAAAAAGTTCTATAAACCAGACGTAAATATCCCATTCAAAAAATAATTTGTCGTCTTCTTTATATTAACATCCTAGAAGAGTTACACTAAATGATTTTGCGGTCGCAAGGGGGGTCCCCGTTGCTGGTAAGAGTTTGAAATTTGGCATGAATGTCCTTTTAGGGTCTAGGTGCGGGATAAGAGGGATAGGATTTTTTATAAGTCGTTCCTTAAATATTCAAATGTTTTGTAACTTAAAAATTGGTAGATTTTGAAAAAAATTCTCTGGCATGTCAATTTTACTTTACTACTTTAATTTTTTATATATTAATATTTTTATTGTACGGGGTGTTCCAAAAAAGCTGAGCAAATGTTAACTCTTTGTGAGTGAAGCCGCGGGTATACATTAGTGTAATCATAGTTTCAAATATTCTGTAGCTTGAAAATTGTGTATAATATCGGGCATATAGGGCGTGTATACTATTGGGCGACTTTAGACCCCAAAGAGAATATCCATCCTAAATGTCTATTTTTTATGCCAAGAAAGGTTTAAGAGGCTTGATGATGAATGAGTGAGTGAGTCTGTGTTTGCTTTTATATATTAGGATAACATCTCAATTCGTTTTAAGTCACTTTTTCTGTTTA
This sequence comes from Stenurella melanura, assembly GCA_963583905.1. NCBI lineage: Eukaryota > Metazoa > Arthropoda > Insecta > Coleoptera > Cerambycidae > Stenurella > Stenurella melanura. Next base: position 124,155,431 of record OY757311.1, read on the forward strand.
TATTTAAAAGATTATCTCAATAGCTTCATTATAACATTTTCATCTCGCGACAAGCTTTTAAATATATATTAATTTTTATTATTCTCTATTTAATACTAATCTATTTAAATAAAAGCTTGATGAATTTTTGTTTTCTTTACATATGTTTATTTTATACTTTGTTTGGAATTATTTTATTTATCTTTATAATTGTTTTGATATTACTTAATTATCGCTCATACGCCGCGCCGGATTGCAACCGCCATCATTCATTTGTACATTTAACACCAGGAACATCTTATCATCAGAGTTATGTAACCGTGCCAAATTCAGCTCAATCGGACAACTTTTGACCCAGAAATACATACATGTACAATATGGTACATACATACGTACATATACACATATACATACATACATTACTAACATAGCAATGAAACATATTCTTCAAGAAATATTAATGAAATATGTGCATTCTTCTTTTTGATAACCTGCTAACAAAGCAAAAATCCTAAAATAAATTTGTCCAATTTCTTATTTGACTGAATCTTCATACCGTAGGGGGTCATGTAGATACTAGTTTAATCTGCTTAGCCGTAGGGGACTTTGTTGGATGCTAGTGTTAAAATGAGAATGTCAAATAAGAAATTGGACAAATTTATTTTAGGATTCTGAATTGGCTAGCATAACCAGAAATCAGGTTTTCGAAAGAATGCAAAGATTTCATTAACATTTTTTACATATAGTTTTTCTTTTAGTTCTCATAGATAGTTTTGTTTCCGCTTTTTGCAAAATCCTATAAAGAATATGTTTCATGACTATAAGCAAACGAATAATAAACACTTTTAAACTAACATAGCAAGTTAAATATAATCCTTTTACTAAAAGAAATAGCTCTGCTTGAGTTAATACGACATTTTCCAACACTTTGTCGCACAATACATTTTTATTTAACTTTTGATCGTTGTCCATCACATTCAAAAATCTCTCATAGAAACTTGCCTCTTTTCAAGACTAAAAGTAGGCAACTTTATCTCAGTAGTATTAACATAAACGTATTTGCATTCTAATTGCCGTATCAGAGCAAATCTAGTTCTCTTAATAACGTACTAATATACAATATTTCATAATATCCTCTAAAGAGCTCTAAATGCTATTAAACATAATCCCTTAAAATGAAGACTGTAATAGCATTTGCTTTAGTAAGCGATTATATAAATGCACAGGTTGAATTGGAAATTTCAGATTGCATGATCGTGCATGACGTGTATTACAAATAGATTCCATAAATAATAATAATAATGCTGTACTGATAAAGCTATAAAGTGAACAAAGAATTAATCTATGAGCTAAATTCAGTAGTAGGTATATCGACTAAATATTTGCATTATTATTTGTTTCCATAGTAAAAAAAATTTTGTAAAGCCATATCATTGAGTTAGAAGGCAGGGAGAAGCTGTCACGTGATCAAAGACGGCATCATTTCGCCATCTTGTTACTACTTTTCCGTCAAATAGTGACAGTTTGTTTTCCATGCGATTTATTGTGATTTTTACTGATAGTTTGTTAAATTTTAGACAATAAACATTAAAAAGATTATGGTGTCGTGTGCTAAAAGAAGTTGCTCTTCTAGAGATGGCGTTGACAAGAAGAAATTATCGGGAATAACATTTCATAGGTAGTGTAAACAACAAGCAGAGCCGTATTAAAAGATACAGCTAATTAAATGTTTTTTTTAATATACTCAGGTTATATATTTCGTAGAATAGAAACAAATGGTTTATTTTAGGATAACATTGCACATTTTATATATCAAGGTACCTAAATGAAAACTGTTAAAACTCATGCATTTATTTACGTTATCCAGATAGTCCTTCTCGTCGGGGTACAAAGTTCTTATTATTTTAATTAGTCCGGGTCTGGCAAAACCATAATATTGTTACTACATTTAGCCACGCCTACTGATGCCGTTTCTGTATAGGAAATTTGTATAGGATGTCTTCTCCCTACATTCTAACTCAATGAGCCATATCCTAAAATGACATTTATTTGACAGTTTTAATGATCGAAACAATGTCATTATTGACAAGAAAAAAGTGTGAAATAAAGAAATTGTATCCACTATCACATCATTATTGGAGTTTTATCCACACTTATGAAGCATATAAAGTACCACTTTATCCACTAGTGGGATAATGAAAAATACAATCTTAAATCAATTACATTTTATATAATTTTATTAATATTAATATTAACATTTATGTTAATAGACATTTCCTTATTTGTTATCATATTTTACTTCGTTTTCATTAATAACAAACTTGTAGTGCTGTCATCGGTTTCAGAACGCATAGTGCTTGTCGAAGTTTTTGATAAATCTGTAAAAACAATGGATGTCTCCTCTTGTAATGAACGACTAGTATCAGGAGAGCCTTGAATTTTCCTTGCGATATCAAGCTTATTGGATATAGAATCCTCGGTATAACTTTCTGCTATAGCGGAACTTCTCCACCCACCATGTCGTTTAATTGTTGTGAGGTCAGCACCTTTATTAGCCAGTAAAGTTGTTAAAGTGCGCCTCATGCCATGGCCGTTATAAGCTTCTGCGTTTGCCAGATTCAAAAATAAAGCAACTCTTGAAGGAACTTTCGACAAAGTGTTGATTCCAACAGGTTGTGAAGTACATTTTTGATTAGTGTATCGTAAAAAGAATCTGTCGTTGGATAACTTCTTCGGACGTAAGGACGTGCATTTTCTACACGTCTCCACATAATTGTGAATTTTCGTGAGACGCCGGTCATGGTATCTGGTATAGAAACAAGCAGATATGCGCCCCTGTATTCTACATCATTGATTTTAAACTTCATCAATTCACAGCAACGACAGGCACCAGACACCCCTATTATTAGTGCAACCTAAAATATTTCAAAGTTTATTATTTACAATGTCTAAAAGTTTAAGAGATATTACCTTAATCATCAAATATTCTTTATCGCAAGCCCTTGTCAAAAATTCTTCCACGTGTGCTCTTTCCAATACCGCAGCTTTCTTCGCTTTGTACTATCTCGACTCACTCTTGAGATAGGCAGTGAGCTTCCTATATTTTCCCATGTCTATGTTTTTTTGGACCTTTATAGCGGCCTTCAGCATCGAATACTTCGACCACATGGATGAAATTGCATACTCTTCTTCAAATTAAAGAAATACGATAGCAGAACTTCTTCATTTATTGTCATTACCCCCAGTTTTTCTTTCCATTCATTGAATTCGGAAAATACTTTTTCATAATGTTCCCTGGGCTTCCCAGGCAATAATTGGAGAGTTGCTTCTTCAGCTTCCCGAAGGATTCTCTCAGGAACAAAATCGCTTTCTTGCGTTTTTCACCAACTTCACAAATTTTCATAAATGGAATCGATAAACAATCAAAACTAAATAGCAACCATTCAACATCTTCCAAGTTTTTTTAAAATTAATTTCAACAATTTTTGACGTTACAGCCACTGATAGAGCGAAATGTCAAATCATTTTTTGATGAAATCTGATTCTAAATGACCATGATTGTGGATAAAACGTTGTATAGCATTCGTGTTTTAGTCGCATTTTATCCATTCAAGAAAATTAAACTCTCGAACTTCGTTCTCGAATTTAAACTTTCTTGCGTGGATAAAACGCTATCTAAAATACTTATACAATAAATAACTATTATTTCACAGTGCGAAATAAAAGTTAATAAATAGTCAACAGACAACAAATTAATTTTGAGCAAAAACAAATTTTTCATCTATTCTATAGTAATGATAAATAGATTAAAACTTTTGCTGAAATAGGTTTAGAATGCCATGGAACGTGGAAATTTTAAATTTGAACAAAGAAAAAAAATTTCCATCCATTAGTGGTAAAATTTTTTCAAAAATTGTAAAAGAAATTTCTATTTTTTTTTTTCTTCTGAAATAGGTTTAGCGTGCCATGAAACGTGGGAATTTTAACTTTGAGCAAAAAATTTTTTTTTCATTATTTATTTCCTTTAGTATTTTCTGTGTATTTTCCAGTGAACGTCTAACCATTTGGCAGACAGACAGACTGACGGAATCGAAAAACCTACATTTTCGTAATCTACATGTTCTGAAACGTGAAAATCCGAAGGGTGATTTTTTCTCGAATACAATACTTCCCTTCGGTATACGAGGGAAGTAGAAATGACAATTTCAGAAAAAATGTTTCGCACAAAAGTAGTCTATTTTTAGTCGGACAATCCGAATTTGCAATAAAAAATAGTGTTTCTCATTTAAGAAACCGAATTTTATCTTCCATGCAAACAAAGAATTTCAAAAAGACGCAGTGACACCATTCCAGACTCCTTTTAGAGTATTAAAAAAAATCACAGATTTCCCAATCCTCGCAACCATCGGGACATTTTTCCAAAATAGGTTTGGAATGTCATGAAAGGTGGAAATTTTAATTTTGAGCAAAAACAAATTTTTCATCTATTCTATAGTAATGATAAATAGATTACATCAAACATTTATTAATTATTATCAACAAATTTCATGAATAATTTTATTCATAATTTAACGAAAATTTGTATGAATAGTACTGCTACTAATATTACTTCAGTGCTAAAAATATTTGATTCATTTATATTAATGTGGTGGTTGGTCTGATTTTCACCAACGACTACATCGGCAGACATAGTCAATTCTGCAGTATTGTTTGGAAATATCTTTTTTGAAATTTCATTTTTGTTTTGGATGCTATCTTCTATACATCTCTCAGCAACTGTTGAGGATTTCCATCCCCCATGACGTTTTAAGGTAAGAATATCAGCTCCAGAACCAGCTAATAGTGAGGCCGAAGATCTCCTAAAGCTGTGACCTGTTTGTTGCTCAGGATTAGATAACTAGAGATATTTAGCCACAATACTTGGTATTTTTGAAAATGTATTAATACCAACTCGTTGGACCATACACCTCGATATTGAAGGAAAACCCATTTGTGATTCACACGAGTAGAGCGAATATCTGCATATTTATCGTAAATGTTTAGTAGATTTATTCCATTAACTCTCTCACCAATTCCCATAAAAGTCCTTTCAATAAGAGTCTTCGAATCAGGGACTTTAACAACCAGCATGTAGTCTTTTCTTACAATGTCATCAATGGTCGAGTTCCTCTCGACGACAAGCGCCCGCCAAGCCCATTATTAATACAAATTTCAACATTAAAAACTTTTCATCTGGTGCGTCCAGTAAGAAACGTTCGACATTGTGCTGTGTCAAAAACTTTAGATTTCTTAGCCCTGTGAATTGTCGTTTCAAAAAGCTTTTACTTTTTGATAATTTGATGCAACTACATTTTAAACTGCTTAAAGCAACGAAAACTTGAACCAGAGACTTGAACATTTGAAAGTTTTTGCTTTTTCAGATAGATAATAATTATTGTAAAGTAGAATTTGCCAAATGCGACGTTTAAATCGTTAAATATATCGTTGTTTTATTATTGGTTTCTATGGAAATAGAATTTAGTCATTACGACAAGGTAACTCTGTTAATTTGCCGTATTTTTACAAAATTATATTGTTTTCTAATTTCGCATGGCGACACGGAAAATTTTGTATATAACTCGAGACTAAAATGTGTTTCTTTTTACTCGTATGGTTTATAGCACTCGCCTTCGGCTCATACTATAAACGCCCCACTTGTAAAAATAAGGTCAACATTTTAGCCACTTGTTATATAAAATACTATTAAAATAGTTATTATCAATAGCCTCATATAACTACAAATATTAACTAAATGGAACAATAAAACGAAAGTCATTCCTAATATAAAAATGGTGACAAAAATAATATTATTGAGAATTAAGACCTACAATGATATCAACAATTTCTCTAAAGCTCTAAAAAATTTGAAATTTTGTTGTGTTTTTTTACACATGAATTGCGTTACTGAATATTCACTTTTATATTTAGAATTTACTGAATTGAAGAGAGTACCAGTTTATGTCACTCCAGCGACCCCTATGTAGCCATATTTAGCTACTGTTGAACGTGTGAAGTAAATTGGCGACAATTTCGTTTTTGTGTATAATAATTCCATTCCACATCGCACTTAGAATTCTTAATCAAGCTTACTGTCAGCGCAATACCCAGCGAATGTACTGCTCTAGAAGATAAATACATTCACTAAACTATATTTTTAACTCATCAAAATGCATGTAAGAGTATTCACTTAAACAACAAGTAACCGAGTTGTTGATAGCTTGAAGCCCGTGAGTGTAATAACTGTGATTCAACTTCTTTTCTCTTGCTTTAATTAATAATGATGTATAAAGAAGTCTTGGCCATACAATCTTAATCAAATAAGTCAGAAATGTTTATATATTTATTTATTTAAATACGCTATCCTGAATAACATAGTTTCAATGCAGAATAGGAATACATGTAAATAGGAGGATGTAAGAAAATATTAAATCAAAACGGATGATACAATATTGTAAAGCATAGACAGTTGTAGTTCTTACACATCAAAAACATAAAATTAAAGGAAAGCATCTTGACTGTATTTGCACTCTAGTACGAGAGGAAATAATTGCTCATTAAATAATAATAATATTTTAGGCAGATGTTTTAAAAAAAATTTGAAATGTTGGTTTCTAGCATATATGCCAAAAATGAAATATATAATCTGGTTTCAGATGTTGTTACACATATGTGTACTTACCAAACTTCAAGTGAATATGTCAATTATATTTTACCAACCCCTTTAATAGAGGGGTAGTGGAGGGGATGAAAATTTTTATAAAAATATCAGAAGCCTTGGCTTCTAGTATATACATCAAATCCCAAGTGTCAGTACTCTTACCAGCCTGTTCTATTTATTCTCCCATATTTACCTCTATTTAACCCCAATACTTCAAAGAAATCATCTCATAATATAATCTAATTACGGATGTCGTTATACATACATGTACCAAATTTCAAGTGAAAATCTGAATTTTATTTTATCAACCCTTTTACTAATGGAGTGGAGATGGTGGGGGGGTTGAAAATTATTATAAAGAAATCTGAAGCATTCGCTTCTAGTATACAGACTGTCTATTTTACGAGGGCCACACCAAATATCTCGCTTAATATCTATTGTAGAAGAATAAAGTTTTAGAAACAGTTATCCCATTTTTTGTGAGCTGTATTTCAGTAAAAAGAAATTTGAAATCCATAGCCTACTTTATGAGATATATTACAAAAACCTGAAAAATAGGAAAACCACAAACGGTTATGTCTTCCTTATTTGAGGAGATACGAAAAAAGTTAAAGGAATGAAAGTTGACGGCAAAGACAATAAGAATAATAACGTGTAACAAAAAAATCGAAAAATGCAGTTGGCTTTGACATACGCTATTGTGCAAAAATGAAAAATACATATCTCAAAGTAGGCCATGACTCCATTAATTCCGTTATTTTTTTCTCATTCCAACGACATAAAACATGTCACAGAAATTTTAACCGATAGTGTCAATATTTAATATTTTACGAATACCACAATTCATATAATTGAATCGTAACAATCAGCTGTGCCATAATTAGTGAAAAACAATGTATACAGTTATTAATAAATTTGACAGATTGTCACTGTTGTATGTTGTATGTTGCGTTGTCGAGTTCTAAGACAAATTTTATATCAGTAATTATGATGTACACCAATAATAACAAATTCGATATGATTAGCATTTATTGTCAGTGCAATTTTGACGCTGAGATGGCAGTCACGGTTTACGGAGATAGATTTCCAGATGCTCCGCAGCCAAATCGAACTATGTTTAGGAAGTTAGTTCAAAATCTAAAAACGCACGGTTCATTTTCAAAAAAAATAGTAAGGCGAGCGCATGTTGCGGATAATGTAAGAAAAGTGAATAGAGTAATGAATTATGTTAACCAAAATGAGGAAACCTCTTTGAGACAAATTCAGAGAAACTGTCGCATAAAAAAAGACAGTGCAAGAAAAATATTGAAAAAAAACGGATTTCGATGCTACAAAATGAGGAAAGTGCAACATTTAAATGAGGGAGATAAGCCAAGGAGAGTAAGATTTTGTAGATGGTTATTAAATAAGAAAAGGAATGACGCGCTGATATGTAGCAAAATTCTTTGGTCGGACGAATCAAATTTTTCTAATAATGGATTTTTCAATAGAAATATGCATTATAAGTGGACACGAGAAAATACACATTGGTGCAGAGAGACTGCTTTCCAAGAAAGATTTTCTACAAATGTTTGGTTGGGTCTTTTAGGGACTATAGTAATTGGACCTTATTTTTATGATGGCAAATTAACCGCTCGTAGATACCTTAATTTCCTGCAAAACGAATTTCAAGATTTTCTTTATGAATTAACAGTGGCAGAAAGATTAAATTATTCATATTTTCAACAAGATGGGGCTCCACCTCACACTGCTGTAATATGTACAAATAGCTGGATAGGCACCTATGGACCCATTCTATGGCCAGCTCGATCACCAGATATTACTCCCTTGGATTTTTTCCTCTGGGGTTACATTAAAGACAAGGTATTTCAAACTGCCCCTAAAAATATTGAGGACATCAAAACCAGAATTCGAAACGCATGTGAGGCAATTACTCCTGAAATGCTCCAAAATGTAATGCGTGACGTGTCTCGTAGAGCACGTTTATGTGTCAGAATGCATGGTGCATAATTTGAGCATTTGTAGTTAGAAAAATAAATACACACAATTTCTTTTCAATATAGTAGTAGGTAGTACTGTTATACATAGTTTTTCGTTTTTTCTTTGGATGTTCGTTTTGTACTTGTATTTTTATTTGAGATATTTATTGGTTTGTATTAAATTGTAATAAATAATTACGGAATTATAATTATTATAAAGTGAATTTTTACTATTATGGCACAGCTGATTGTTACGATTCAATTATATGAATTGTGGTATTCGTAAAATATTAAATATTGACACTATCGGTTAAAATTTCTGTGACATGTTTTATATCGTTGGAATGAGAAAAAAATAACGGAATTAATGGCGTCATGGCCTACTTTGAGATATGTATTTTTCATTTTTGCACAATAGCGTATGTCAAAGCCAACTGCATTTTTCGATTTTTTTGTTACACGTTATTATTCTTATTGTCTTTGCCGTCAACTTTCATTCCTTTAACTTTTTTCGTATCTCCTCAAATAAGGAAGCTATAACCGTTTGTGGTTTTCCTATTTTTCAGGTTTTTGTAATATATCTCATAAAGTAGGCTATGGATTTCAAATTTCTTTTTACTGAAATATAGCTCACAAAAAATGGGATAACTGTTTCTAAAACTTTATTCTTCTACAATAGATATTAAGCGAGATATTTGGTGTGGCCCTCGTAAAATAGACAGTCTGTATATACCAAATCCCAAGATTCTGTACTCTTACCAGCTTGCTTTACATATTTTTTCCTATTTACCCCTACAACGAAATCATCTTAAAATATCTAATTCCAGATGTCGTTATAGTACATATGTGAACTAAATTCCAAGTCATTATCTTAATTTTGTTTTATCAGCCCCTTTAATGATGGAGAGTGGTGGTGAAGGAGGTGAAAAATGTTGTAAAAAATCTGAGGCCTTCACTGCTAGTATATACACCAAATTCCAAATTTCTGTACTCTTACCAACTTACTTTACTTATTTTTCCCTATTTACCTCAATTTAACCCCCAACCCTTCAACGGACTCATCTCAAAATATAATCTAGCCCCTTTAATGATGGAGTAGCGGAGTTGGAGTTTAAAAATATTATAAAAAAATCTGAGGCCTTGGTTTCTAGTATGTACACTAAATCCCAAGTTTTTGTTTTTTTACCAGTTTGCTTTACTTATTTTCTCCTATTAACCCCTATTTAACTGCCAACCTTTCAACGGAATCATATCAAATTATAATCTAAATCCAGATGTCGTTGTAATACATACGTGTACCACATTTTCAGTGAGTATCTCAATTTTGTTTTATCAGCCCCCTTAATGATGGAGTGGGGGTGGTGGCGGGGTTGAAAAATATTATAAAAAAATCTTAGGCCTTGGTTTCTAGTTTATACACCAAACCCCATGTTTCTGTACTTTTACCAGCTTGCTTTACTTATTTTCCCTTCACCGGTATTAGCACAAAATATAATCTAGTTCCAGATCTCGTCATAATAATCTAGTTCAGGATCTCATCATAATACATATGTGTACCAAATTTGAAATCAATATCTTATACCGTTCCTGAGAAAACGTGCGCACAAAAAAGTTGCAGACCGACAGGCAGACAGGCAGACAGAATTTTTTTCGCTCAAATAAAAAATCTCTACGTTTTATAGCACTCTAAACCCATTTCAACAAGAAAGATATTTGAAATTTTTTTTATTATTACTATACTTCGTGGATGTGAAAGTAAAACAACAATGGTAATAAACAGGCAAATTTTGTTCACGTGACAAAAGTGCAGAAACGGTGTTTTTCGACAAATTTTTGGTCGCTGAATACGATTATATGATTATAAAATTTATCGAAAAGGATGGGAACATGCTCAAATTGGCAGTTTTTAATCTGTCAGTGATTCTATCCGGTAGTCGAATATTGCCTAACATCGGCACATGGTACATAATATTATTCCTTCGTATGCAGGTTTCATAAGTGAGGTTAATAGGCACATAACTGAACCTTTATTTAAGACAGGGGTCAATAAATGGTACTAAATTAGGTGTTTTCACAAATTTCAAATCCACTTTCACTGCGAAGATAATGCTTTATTATAGTTAAAAACACTTGAATTTTGAGAAACCGTAGAATAATACCTTAAAATAAGCCATTTTAATTTTGTATTGAAATTTTTTCGCCCAAAACACTACATCGATTCACTACGCTCTCATGACGTTATCAGTTATATTGTCAGTGTCATTTTGTGTTATAAACACGTTATTTTTCAGATAAATTTTCTAAAGTAGCTTTTACAAATCCCGTATTAAGTAGGCGTTACTTATTTAATCACATGTAAAACGTAAATAAAGTGAATAAAATGTTGTGTTTAACAATTTTTAAACGCGATTTAAGAAACTAATATAACCGACGACGTCACCGCGTGTTTTGCGTACTCGTTCAATTACTAAAACTTTATGTTATTTATTTGTTGAAATTTTAATTTGGTGGACGATAGAATGCTGCTTAAATATCAATAAGTGCTTTAGTATAACAAGTACTTCATTTTAATAATATCAAAAAAGCAAATTTGCACATAGTGAAAACACCTACTGCAAATAAGATTATTATGAGGGTTGACAGCTGTCATAATGGTGTCAATGCCGCGAGTGAACCAGTAAGAAAGTATATACAGGACCTTTAGTTGGCCGAAGCCTAGGGTCTACTGATACTATGAATTCTGCTGTATTATAAGTATTTTTTCATTAATAAATTATACAATGTTGACAGTTGATAGCTACCAAATTCTGTCAGTCATTTACACTTTAATGATTTGTATTAACATTATTGAAATAATAACACTGCGTGTTAGCAAATAATGTTATCCTTATAATATTACATCATCCAATGTGAAAAGTAACTATTGACAGTTGACATATTTCAATGTCCGGTGAACGGCTTAAAAATCAGTATACTCATTTGACAGTTATCAAAGTAGCCAACAAAATAACTTGCATAAGTAGAAGAAATAATATGATTACATACCTACTACGTGCCAATAATAGGCAATATTTGATTACCGGATAGTCATTGACACTTAAAAACTACCAATTTGACCCCAACATTCTCGATAAATTTTAACGCCCGTATTCAGAGACCAAAAATTAGTCGAAAACACTGTTTCTGCACTTGTGAGAATGGGAAAGAAGCGCCCGTTTCTTAACATTGCAACGTTCTTTGTACTCAATTATTTTTAAAACCAGCGCATTCGCCAAAATTTTAAATTTCGTTTTTAAATCTGGAGAAACAAAAAATAAATGTTGCCTAGCATGCCTAAAACTGGCTATTGTGTTGTAATGTTTAATAAATTAGAAGTGTTAATCTTGGTGCAAAATAAACCATTTACATAAGTAATGACACCATTATAATTTGAAACTCTTTATGTCATAGCTATAAATATCGTAAACTTTAAGATCGAATTGACAAATTTAACTGCAGTGTAGCCTCTATAAAATCTGCAATAATTTCGTTTTCATATTTATCCACTACTTTTTCTAATTTTTGATGGTTTGTTATAATTTACACATGTTTATATAATTTCGAAATGTTGTATTGTACAATTCACATATAGCATTGTTATATTATTATATTTCTTTTTGTTCCCATTTTCTAATTGAGTAAACACCTGTTGAATGGTTGTATAACAAAATAAATAAAATAAAATATGAAAATTGATTACGAGCTGCTTCCCGGGGTTAAATTAATTAAAAGTTATTTGATAAATAACAATTTCATTTCAAAGTGTAACGTTTGATATTTAAAAGTTTGATGTTTTTATACTTAGTTGTCCCAAAATTGTTAATAACTTATTACTAAATGTAAGATATCTCAGTGTAAAATGAAATAAATGCATTCTTTATTCAAGTTCATCTTTCAATCATACCCATAATAGAATTAGTTTAAAGAAAGTTGTAATACAACTTAAAGATCGCGTCTACATCCCCTTTCTGCACTATAACACACAGAGTTCTCAAGTCATCTCTTGGTAAAATTATTCAGTATAGAGAAAATATATGTGAAGATTTTCCGTATCATATCCAAAATAAATTCATCCGAAAACATAACATTTGATATAAAGAAATTCATATTTAAAGTGCCGTCAGCTTGTTGGATTGCTCTAATATATTTCCCAAGTATATATTACGTATGTGATAAGGCACTCTGTCAAAGTCCGGGCGAATAATTCTGCAAGTAGATCAAACGTAGAGGTATAAGCCCGGTTTACAACGACGCGTACGCTAATATTAGTCTAGCGTGTAAACAACGTTAAATCTCCGTCAAATCGTCTCTCACCTAATGTTCAAAAATTAAACGGGACTTGCAAAACAAAAGATATTACATTTGAGAACGGACAAGTGGAATTGCACACATTTTGTTTACGCCATTCACAGTCATTTATTTTCGTTGAAAGCGGTCGACAATCGTTCTCCTTGTTTCTTTGGGCATAGGCGGAGGTGGAAATAGTTTTAAGGAAATATCAGGTGAAAATAAATAAAAGTGCTTGCTTCCTTCCTTCTGGACAATATGCGATGTGTTTGGATTTGCCTGTTAACAATACATTCCAGACATTTTAAATTATTTTTTATTTGTAACTTTTAGAATTCTTGTGCATGCATTGAGTTCAAAGTACCTAGAGGAAAAAGTTAGATATATTTTTTATCTGGATTCAGAAACCGACAAATGAAGCTACTTTTGTTCCAATTTGAAATCACATAAATTCATATCGTTTAAAGGATTAGGAGTCATTAGGAGCCCATTGGGTTTTCTGTACCAAATGGGTATGTTGAACTCTTGAAGGTCATTCTTCAGAATTAGCCATGAATTAATTAATCACATAAATGCAATGGTACTACCTATTAGATGTCTCTTCATAAATTTCTGTGAAGTTAACAAGCAAATTAAAATATACTACTTGATAAGTTTGATAGTTTATAAATAATTGCAAATATCGCAAATCTAAAAAAATAAATAAATAAAAAATTCTGTTATTCTGCAAATTTATTGTATTTTACTCTTAGAAGAGAATATGGTAGAGAAGAGACGACTAGATAATTTTATTTGTAACTTTAATTTTCTTGTATATTTACGTTTTTAAGAAAAGTGCTAAAGAAATTTTATATAATTTCAGAAAAAAATACTGAAATTCTAATTCTTTGTATTTATTCTATTAATATGATACATTTTAGTTCTCCATATTATAATTAAATAATTGGTATTTGCACATAATGGTCGTTATAAAATAAGACTTAGAATTAATTGGTGAATTGGACGAAAGGTCAAGTGATCTTGAGGTCCACAGAGAACGTTCATATTAACAATTTTCCTGTTATAACAGTAATATGATGTGTGTGTAGTATGCAGTTCTGTGAATTTATTATATATTCATGTCGCTTTCTAAAGGGATTAGAGTCATCCATTTTTTATATTGTTGATATGTTTCCATGTGATTACTGTTATACTGCATATGATTACTCCGATTCGATACAAAACTACTTATCTCATATGTTAAGTAATATAATATCTAAATCCCCGAAATATTTTTATTGCTAATTTTATAACAGAATATGTGCTGTATTTTACTTACTACCTAGGAAAGGACACCATATAAATATTAATTTATATAAACTTGATGAAAAGAAATCCTCCATATACGACAAGGGAGCGGCTGAATTTAACAAATTACTAAAATGTATAAAGCAAGCGAAGAATGTCTTAGCTTGCTTTAAAAATCTGTATAAGTTCGTGAACAAATAATTTTAGTTTACTTTATTCATTCTGATACCATATAAAATTGAGTATTTGTTACAATGTAAGTACAATTATTATATGTAAAGCGATTCACATTCTCAACATTACTTACTCTACACAACGTCGTAGCAGATATTTTGGAAGTTATCCTTTCTTTGCTGTCTAATAGTATTGCTTCATATGTCACAATTACCTGTAATGAGTAAAAGACCTCACCAACGACCCTTCTCTATCAATTCCTTGGGATACCTTTTTGGAAGGTGTTCTTCACTATTTATCATCTTGTTTTTCCTGAACCATTAATCGTCCTAACCCCAGTCCAATTGGTGTGTGGTCGAAACGTGAATGTTGGAGAATATGATTTTGGATAACCGTTTTGAAAGGTGTGCTTCCTGGATAACTTCCAGTGTAGTAAGTTGTTCAAGAGATTCGTTACAAACCTCTGCAGACCCGAGTCTCGAAAGCACCAACATATTGCGCGCTCTATCTGCCCATCTAATGGACTATATCCCAGAGGTTTGAAGAAAAATAGAAAGAACGAGAACGTTCACAAGACTGATCTTTATACATCTCGTGGTATTTTTGTCACTGTCAGTGCTTTCCGCCTCACGCTCTTTTACCCTGATCGTATTTTCATGCTATTGAGACGGTGTATCATCTCATCTTTATTTGCTGCAACTAAGGTAGTATCTCCTGTAAATTTCAAGATAGAGAAAAAAATTAAACATTCATTTTCCAATATAGTATTAAGGACATATCTCTTGACGCAACGACAAAATAGTTTTAATATGGGAATAAATAATAATAAAAAGTAATTATATAAGTACATTTTTCTATATCTAATCATCATAATTTTCAAACTAATACCCTAGCATTTTTCTTAATTGCTTTTGTCCACATTCAGATCAATTTTCTGATCATTAAACTTACTTAACCGGAATTAAATTACCTACCCCTGCCTGTCGTTTTTGATATTCTGTAAGATACGCCGTTGGTTTGTTTGTAGAGGTCGTAAAGAAGTCAGGTTATGACACCGTTCATGAAATATGTAAGCGGCAAAAGTTATCTGAAGGAGCTTACGAATTTGAAGAATTGTCTGTTAAGAAGACAACCCTCGCGCAAGTTTTATGTTTTCGATTATACAGGGAGCTGGAAACAATATTTTGTTCGTCTGTTTTGTAGTAGGGCTTTTATTTAAGAGGGGATTGGTATCGGTTCTAAGTAGAGTACGATGTTTTAGTTTTTCACGTAGATTTATTTGTAGAAGTTATGGACTGTCACTTGAATAATTAATGCAAACAATAGTTAATTTATGTCGAAGTTTTAATCTAGCGAATTTGATAAAATATCAACATGCTTATGTTGTAGTTGGTGTTATAGTTTTGTTAATAATGATCCCAGCCGAATTGTAAAAGTAGCCACGTGAATTAACAACAAACTATTGTAAATGTCCATATACAGGGTGAGTTGCCAAACTCCAGGAGTGTACACAACACATAAGAACATGACCAAGAAACCTAAAAGTTATAGACTGATTTTTATTTGTTTGTCATTGTTTGATTATGGTTTTATAAAAGTGATAAACAATGCCACACATTTACTCGCATCTTGACTGTGCAAATATAGTTTTTTATGGTTTTTGCAATGAGAATACTCGTGCCACGGTTGAAGAATATCGACAAGGTTTCCACACAATATGGTTTCGAGTAGAAACATTTTTGTCACGATTTTCAACGTGTTGTGTAATAGTTGTAAACTTCCCTGTACTCACATAATATCTGAACGTAAAAACATTCTTGATTTAGTAGAAGACCTGGTACTAGCTCACGAGGCATTGTCGCCTAACTTTAAATTTTTCAGACCCAGAGTGATCCGCACACTACCTGAGTAGGACTTGTACCCATAACATTTAGAGCGGGTACAGGATCTGCAACCGGGAAACCATGTTAAACTCATGCAGTTGCGCAGATGGATACAAGCTAATTAATACTTAGTTCATTTTTACTTATGAAGCTACATTCAGTCGTGACTGCGTCAACAATACCCATACCCTAGTAGCACAACATGTTGGACCAATATATAATCCATATAGGACCAATATATGAAAATTGGTCCTATATAGGACCAATATTATATATTGGTGCAATAGTGGTGCTACTAGGGATAACTCTCATCAGTGGTCTGACCAAAATCCACATGTAACAGTAGAAATAAATTTTCATCATAGTTTTTCAGTTAATGTATCATGTGGTATCGTTAATAATTGCATTATTGGTCGTTTTATTTTTGAGCCTATTAGTCCTGTTGTTTTTGCAAAAGAATTTACAAGCATTAGGATCAGTTGTGGTCATCCTACTCCCTTTCGACTCACTCTGTATAGGTGGTAACCCTGACTTCCAGTTTTCAATGGTTAATATTAGGTTCAAAGACTTTTTTTTACTGAATTTTATGTACAAATTTTATTCACATGGGACTCTCATTTGACAAAGTTGTAAATATATTTACAGTAAGTTCATGTACCTAGTTCACTGAGGTAGACTGCCCGAAGTAAGTATGTAAACATTGGTGTAGTTTCTGCAAACATAAAATCCCTTTATGCAACTTGGTCACCAAGTAGAATGGCTCTTACTGGAAGTGCATTTCATATTATACTCAATTATATGAGACACGCAAATATTCTTGTTTCATAATTGATTAATTACATGTTTCTACCACTTACATAATCACCTGAGTCACATAGGTATTCAGTTTATTATACTCTTCGTGAATGGGCCTACCCCTTTCAGCGGGTGCGACTAATAAAAAAGTGAACTGTATTTAGGATGAAAAGAAAAAATGTGTCGGAAACTTACCCAGTAGGTTCGATGGGTTCTCCTTCTTCGATGTCGGTCCAGGCAATAGGAGGGACAGAGGAGGGCCAAAAGGAAAATTCGCAAATCCCCGACACACACAATTAATGTATGGCAAATTATTAAATTAATTAAAGAAAAGAAATTGTTATAAATATTATAATTCACTTGTTACTGAAACAAAACTATAACTATTCAGCGGCGTGAGTCACTATATCTATATCTAAGCTATCTTACTGTACGAGTCGCACTCGACCCACACGCTGCTAAAAAACTCGTACTAAAAAACTTCTTAGTATTATACTATAAAAAAAACCAAAATATATATTTATTTCCAGGAAGGGCGCGTAACCACTTCGCAAATACAGAACGAAGAGTATATTGCATTCGATCGGCACTTTTCTAAAACCGGTAATATTGCTCGTAGAGAAAAAAATTTCGTATCACTGTGTTGATCGAATTCTGAACAACTTCCAGGATGTCCGTTTATCTATCTGTCTGTCTGTATGTCCGTCCGTCCGTCACGTTTCTTGTAATCACGATTAATTAAGAACGAAAATTCCGATTGTATTGAAATTTGGACAGTAAGGAAAACCCTATTGTTTTTTAACAATGTCGATTAATAAATAAAAAACTTGTTAAAATATTGCGCAAATTATTCAAAAATGTCCTAAAGGAGGCTAAAATGTCGCCATTGATCAATTGGCCGATATAATTTTATAGTTACAAGAAATCTCCGAAGTATTTCTATCTATTAGTGTAAAAGTTAAAGAAATTTTGTGCCATCCAGTATACAGTATATACAGTATGTTCTTTTTATTCGGTTTAAATCAAGCTGATAAAAGATTAGAGACCACAATATCACTTTCCATCTTTAAATGCAAGGCCATCTACGATAATAATTTGTATGAAAAAAAGTCAAAAAAATAGTAGGCAATTTTTAATCAAAAAATTTTGGTAACAAATTTGTCATTCAAAAACTCTGAATTCGAAGTTTAGTTAAATCATAATATTTGTTGGAATTTTATTTTCAGAGATTTTACCTTTTTGTTTGTCCTGACCGTACCTCTAGAATCGGAGGTATTCACCTTTTTACCTAAATAAACGCTGTTCAAAAAACTAAATTGTTAATAGAACAAAATGCAATAGACTTTCGAAGTCCAAAACTTAGATATAATAATATAATCCTGGTGATACCCCAGAAGGTATGAATTCATAATTTACTGCACGTTTTTTGTTAATAAATATCTCTCAACTGAACATTTCAATGTGTATGTACAATTTGATCAATCACATTATTTAGTGGTTAAAAAAGTCGGGTATAAAAACGTTCGGTCACCCTCATAATTGCTTAAGTAGCGATAAAGTTACCGCAACTTAAAGCGAAAAATTGTATAGTTTCGCATAAAAACATTGTCGCATCAAATACGTTCAAATTCAGACAGCATCTCCATGCAGGTTTACTTTTACTAAAGCTGTTTATTTATTTGAATATCACAAAGCTCCTTTTCTACATCAAACGGAAGATAAAAGAAAGGGATTTCTGTTAGTCCCGCTATCACAGTCGATGCTAGACTGGTGCGGTAACAGCATGGTCGTCGGCTTCCTTCAAGACTACCTCGTTTCAACTTTGTTCTTTATCGTTCTATGTCTCAAAAGCAAAAATAGTTCAAATAAAACCTTAAGGTGCATAAACTCATTTTTTATGCGAGACACAGACCTTGCAAAGCGAATAAGCAATGTAGTAAGTAAAATAACTGGTGAAAAGTCTATTACCCTTTTAAGTACTCAGATAATATATTATAAAACAGAGAATTAATTATTTAACGTAAAATAGTAAAAATGTGCTGTCATGAGATTATCAAAATTTGAAGGTTTCTACTTTCAGTTTTCTATTAATGGATGAACTTTTCGTTTACATATTATGTTCAGAGTAATTCACTGGGAATTGGAAATACTGGAGACCAAATTATGGTGATTAAGCCCAACACTACTTATACAAATGTTGCTGATTTAAAAAATACATATTTAAAGTTTAAATTATATTTTGTTTCTTAATTATTTTGAAAGTTTCATAGTATGAACTTGAAAATTGTCAACTTCGAATTTCGAACTAACTTCAGCTTTGCTCATAGAGGGCGCTGGTTCTATCCTACTTATTTTCTAGCTGGAGGCTTACTTTCTTTGCCTGTGGAAATATTGGCGAAATGAATCGAGAATCTGAAAGAGCGACCACCTTTGTAAAAAAGAGGTACTCTTGTTTAATTTCGATATCGGAAGGAAAAAAGTTTTCTGGATCTGTGGTCAGACCATACGTTTCTTATGTATTTTTCGCCGCTGAATTCAAATCTGTTTTTAGTTTTGCTCTATGACGTCAGGATTTTGAGATATTCTAACCTAAAAGTTGGACGTATTTGAGGTTATGTAGCTTTGAGAATTTTTTTTCTCAAAAAACCGTGTGTGGGATCTTAAAGTAGAAGTCTTCGCCTTTAAAATACCGTTGAGTTTGCTCAAATATCTTATTTTTTTGCCATAAGGTTTCCGTACTAATTAAATGTATTGGGAAGGATATTATATGAACAGACAATTTTAAAAATTCGATATCTCAGCGAAAAAAAAAGATATTTGAGCAAACAGCATTTTAAAGAGGAAGATTTGTACTTTAAGATCCCATACATGGTTTCTTGAGAAAAAAAATCTCAAAGCTACATAACCTCAAATATGTCTAACTTTTAGGTTAGAATATCTCAAAATCCTGACGTGATAGAGCAAAACTAAAAACAGGATCGAATTCAGCGTCGAAAAATACATAAGAAACATATGGTCTGATCCTAGATCCAGACAACTTTTTTTTGTGTAAACCTGTGTAATTTATCAATAGCTTTTATTTTTACTGTCGACAATCTTTGTGTATTGATTTATTAACTACGCCTCAAAGTAAGTACTCAATTAATTTATTATTATTGTCGCTTTAATAACTATTTTACTTTTAAAATTAAAACTTAGCACCATGCTTCTGTTCCATCGTAAATGTGTATGTTACAAGTGTGTCATGTCGACGGTAATAGTGTTACATCGTGATGAGTGCAGAGAGACTGTTTGCGAAACATTATTCTAGTCATCGCCATGCCATCCCGATCACAGAATTATTTTGCGAATGGAACAGCAACAGTAAGTGTTTATTCACGTCGGCATCGTGACGATGAAGGACACCGTAAGCAGCACTTTGCAATATAGGATGATGAGAGAATATGTAAAGAAGACAAAGTAGTTAGTATACATAGTCTGTAAGATGTATATGTATGTATTTTAAAAACTGCGAAAGTTGTCTCGCTGTACAAAAAAGGAACCAAAAATTCAGTGGATAATTGTAGTTCTATTTTTTTATTATTCACTTTGTTCAAAATTCTAGAAAAAGTTATTTTTACTAGATTTCCAAATTTTTTTATAGTTCGACATGGTTTCACCTTGTTTTCTGCTTAATAAGTTGAATATGTATGGTCTACGAGGTAAAGTAAATGATTTGCTTAGTTTCTCAAATGAGTGGATCCGTTTAAAATTCGTGTTTATAGATCAAGTAAATTGAATATTGGATGCAGTGTACCCCAAAGTGCAGTCCTTGGAGCTCTATTATTCATTCTTGGTATAAATAACTTAGCAAACACCTTTGATAAAATGTAAATTTTACTTTGTATTTCGTTCTTTCTGTGTACCTTTTTGACTAGTTCTGCACCACATGTACACTTTGTATTGGTATATTTTTGGAACACTAAATATATTGAAGTGGTTTCTTCTAAGTGTTGCCATGGTTGTCAAATTCGACGACCATGGCAACATCCGAAAGAAATTACTTCATTGGACAATGGCGGCGAAAGCTTGCATTCTACTAATAGATGTATTATTATTATTATTATGTGTGTTCTGAATGTTCGTAATGCCGATAGCGTTTTAGGTCAGTGTTAGAGAAACTTCATGAAAAGGTGTAGAGAGTTTGTAGTGGGAAGGAGAGTTGAGACAACACAGTTTAATATAGAATTTGGTCTATATTTTATACGTGGTGACCAAGATCTCTTATACTGTAACTCTGCATCTTAATCATGAGAAAGATTAAAAGATAATTGAAACAGGTGTTATTGTGAAAGGAAGCTCACATGAACTCTAGATCTCGTCTATTAGTGCTTTTTTCATGAGTGTTGTTTCAAAATGTATTCGATTAGTATCATCTTATTAATAATAGTGGTATGTACTACCGTTTTATCAGAAAATGAACATTTGTTTTGCCATTTTAAAGGACCCCGCACTTTTTCCTATATAAAATGGTTCTCGGTTAAATTTTCTGAAATTTTAGTATGTTATAGATCTCGATCTCCTGATTAAAAGAAACATGGGCCCAATCTAATCCTATGACTAGTTTTTGAGATACAGGGTGTTAAAGTTAAAAATATGCTATTTTTATAAAATGTGGCAATTGAAGGATTGAATTAATTTTTTTTTCCACGAATATCATTGCTGTAACGTCAGATAATATATTGTGATAAAAATATGCGCCTATATACAGGGTGAGCCACCAGTAACAGGAAGTGAATTTTTAAAATCGATGTGCTTATTCTGAAACAACAAAATTTTGAGAAAATTATTTTTGAAATGAAATACACTGTTTCATAATTACCGAAATTCCCAATTTGTATATTTTATACAGGGCGAGTCAAAAATTTGGAAATACGTGTGACTCATTCTAAGAAGACGCCCTGTATATTTTAATACGCATTGATTGTACATTGACAGCTGATTCCAAATATATATAATTTTATAGGGGTCCTCAGGGTGATACAAAAGATAAAACACAAGAAAAATGCCGAAAATCTTTTTTTTTATATCGTCCTGTAATTCAGAATTTCGTCGGTTAATTTCCGTAATTCTTTCAAATTGTCTTTATTGTGTATATGTCAAAAGAGAACCAAAAATTCAAAATCTTAGTATGACTAGTTTTCGAGATTTAAAGCGAATTTACCATGTGGGTACGTAAGCCTAAGGATCAAAGCTTCACCGAATACGAATTTTCTGTGATGAATAGTAGAAAATGATGTAAATACCGATTATAAGTAAAATTACTATAATATTCAAGGTACTCTAACACTGCTTGAAAATTTGAGGGTACATCGGACGAGATGGCATTAAACTCGGTTTCCAGTTGCACATTTAATAAACTACAATATGCAAGTAACTTAGAAGTAATTCAAAGAGTAAACTCGTTTCCTCATCACCACATGGGTAGAGTTCCCGAGGCATTTTTTTAATAGTGGTATCCCGGTTAGGCCCAATCCACTGTACCATATTTCTAGTAGCCAAAATATTGATTATAAGAAATTAATGAATAACACTGAATGTGATGAAACTAGTAGAAAACCTATAATCTGTTATATCTGTCTTTTCTAACAGGGGCTATTTAAAACAGATAATAATCAACGTTCTTGATAGCAAAAACTTATAATGAAGGTGTAAGAAAAGTAAGTACGAATTTTAAATAGCATTGGATGATAACTGATATAAAGAAAACATTTTTCCACTATTTCAGGACCACTGTCGATATTTTCTGGTGCATCAACAATACAATTGAGAAGGATTGTAGATGGATAATGAATATTAGGCTCATGTCTTGCATATCCAAGGAACCACAAAACACTTGCTACGTGTGCACAAGTACCTAATGTCCTGGCAGCAGACTTACAAGTACAATAGTAACCAAGTATCGGAGGATCTTCGGGGGATTCTTCATGATTGTAGACTACCCACAACATATACTTCGCAATATTTCGAAATCTTGAATAAATTCGAAATTCGTAGGAAATTGGATTCTTCAATGAATTCATCAACTTCCATTTATGTTTAATTCTTCTCTTTGAAGTTTATCTTGAATATGTGCCGCTGATAATTGAACATGATAAATATCTGTTAAGTCTTTTAAATATTCCAACGTTAAACAGGGAAATTCAGGGACATGGATATGATTGAGTAGAACCCAGTTGCCATTTCTCAACCGAAGGTTTTCGGCTTCAACACGTGCCTGCACTATGTTTACTTCTTGCGATTGGCATCAGCATTTGTGCAGCTAGCTCAAAAGTTCCCGCTATATTTATTAAAGGATGAAATCTATTAATTAATGCACCCGCAATGCAATAAAAGTCACGTAAATGAACAGCATGTATTATTGATATCGTATCATTAAAAAATTTAAAAATTGATTTGAAATGATATATTCTAAACAGCTCTGTTGGAAAAAGACACTATTAGTTTTATATAACAGATTATAGGTTTTCTACTAGTTTCATCTTATTCAGTGTTATTCATTCATTTCTTAAAATCAATATTTTGGCTACTATAGTACAGTGAATTAGGCCTAACGGGGATATCACTATAAAAAAACTCTACCCCTGTGGTGATGAGGAAACGAGTTTACGCTTTGAATTGCTTTTAAGTTACTTGCATATTGTAGTTTATTAAATCTGCAACACAAGGATACCTATAGCAGTGTTAGTGGAAACCGAGTTTAATGCCGTCTCGTCGGATGTACCCTCAATTTTCCGAGCATTGTTAGAGTACCTTGAATACTATAGTCATTTTAATTACTTACTACTTGATAATTGTGTTATTACTCACTCTTTAACTTTATCTTTATCATCATTAGTGTTAAGTAATTTTATATTGCATTGTTTCTATTTTATCATTTAAATTGTTGTTTGTGCTTATATGTTTTATTGTTTGTAATTTGTTCTACTCATTTATATATATTTATATTTTCTTAAACAATATTTATATTTACACATTGCATGTACCATACATTTTTACTTGACTTGTGTAAATAAATACTCTTGAGTATAAAACACCAATAAACAACTTACTTACTTACTTACTTACTTACTTACTTACTTACTTACTTACTTACTTACTTACTTACTTACTTACTTACTTACTTACTTACTTACTTACTTACTTACTTACTTACTTACTTACTTACTTACTTACTTACTTACTTACTTACTTACTTACTTACTTACTTACTTACTTACTTACTTACTTACTTACTTACTTACTTACTTACTTACTTACTTACTTACTTACTTACTTACTTACTTACTTACTTACTTACTTACTTACTTACTTACTTACTTACTTACTTACTTACTTACTTACTTACTTACTTACTTACTTACTTACTTACTTACTTACTTACTTACTTACTTACTTACTTACTTACTTACTTACTTACTTACTTACTTACTTACTTACTTATAATCGGTATGTTAAAGTTTGTTTCATATTCACGTCATTTTCGACTAAACAAGCTTTATTCGTTTGGTAAATTCGTTTTAAATCTCGAGAACTAGTCATAGCAAGATTTTGAATTTTTGGTACTCTATTAACATATACGCAATAAACATAATTTGAAAGAATTACGGAAATTAACCGACGAAATTCTGAATTACAGGTCGATTTAAAAAAAAAAAAAAATTTCGGAATTTTTCATATGTATCATCCTGTGGACCCCTCTAAAAGTATATATATTTGGAATCAGCTGTCAATGTACAATCAATATATATTAAAATATACAGGGAGTCTTATTAGAATAACTCACACGTGTTTCCAAAATTTTTACTCGCCCTGTATAAAATATGCAAATTGGGAATTTCGGTAATTATGAAACAGTAGGTACATTTCATTTCAAAAATAATTTTCTCAAAATTTTGTTGTTTCAGCATAACACATAACATCGATTTTAATAATTCACTTCGTATTATTGGTGGCTCACCCTGTATATAAGCACATATTATTATCACAATATATTATCTGACGTTACAGGAATGATATTCGCGGAAAAACAAATTAATCCAATCCTTCAATTGCCATGAATATATTTTATAAAAATAGCCACTTTTTAACTTTAACACCCTGTATCTCAAAAACTAGTCATAGGATTAGATTGGGACCATGTTACTTTTCATCAGGAGATCGAGGTCTATAATATACTAAAAATTCAGAAAATTTAACCGAGAACCATTTTATATAGGAAAAAGTGCGGGGTCCTTTGTTAAATGAAAATATTCCAATATTTTTTTGGAAATAAACGAGCCATTATGCAAACACAAAATTCCTTCTCAAGAAATAGGTGAAAGATTTTGAAATGAAAACTGTTAATTAAATTTAAATTGAAAGTACCTGCTACCCAAAAAACTTCTGCAACTATAATAATTATACTATTCTGAAAACAAACTACATTCATTATAATTATTGTACTAACATGTATTTTTTGTTCTAGGTAAGTCCAGGGCAATGGACCCTGCCATGCGTAAGTACAATGTTCAATAAGAAATTATCACGAATAACCACTAACAGAAAAGCGGAGTAGGTGTTACAGCTCTATTGTATTAATAATATAAAACTAATAGTAATAAGTAACTAAATCTAAAGATTATACTCTTCGTCGGTCTACCAAAGTTTCTATGTAAGTGTGAAACATGCATACTCTTCAGTGTTTTTTTGAATTAAGTATTTTTTTCTATAGTTGCTACATTTTAAACTTTAATCATTTCCGAATGATGCCACATTGGTTGGCGAAAGCGAAACATTCCTTAGTAAATCACACAGTATTTTTGTTTTTGTAAACTAATATCTAGGTAGAAACCCCCTTCGAGTACATTTTCTGCCATAAAATATTGAATAATGTGCAATGTGCATCCACTAGTTTTATCCGTTTTGAATCCTATATTTTAATTTCTTTATTTCTGTCATTGTATTCACCCTAAAAAGTAAATTTTGAAATTCTGCGATTCTAACAAAGTAGATAATACCTCGTAATACTGTATTTTTCAAAAAGTTTCGTCGCAGAAATTTTTTCATAGCGCTTCAACAACTTTTTCCGTCATAAAAGTGGGCCATGGATTTCAAATATCTTTGGGCCATTCTGCAGTTCATACAAATCGATCCAATTTTAGTATAAAATATCTTTTTTGCACAATTGTTATTAAGCGAGATATCCTCAAGGGCCCTAATAGAAGAGGCAGTCTGTATAATAAGATTGTTCTCAACTGTTTTCTACTGAACACGTATTTTTTTCTGTTAACGTCTATTTTATACCATCGATTCACTTTTGTCAAAGGATCAGGAATTCGGTAATTTTTAACATTGTTCTTTAGAACAGCTAAACTTATTTATTTCGACTACGTACTCTGTTTAGATGTGTTTCCATGGTGGAGAAGTAGTGAGAAAATGTAGAAGTTTAAATATATATTCCACTCGCTCTTTTTGTACGCTACTTTCTCATTTCTTAAGTAATTGTTTCTAGTGCTCTACCTTGTAGGGATTGTCTTCAATATCCACAGCAGCACGAGTATAGAAAATTGTTTTCAATATACAATAAGGTTACGAGAAAACGATCAACTCATATTGTGTAATGATCTGGCATTTTTCACTTCACGAGTTATACTGCAAATTGAATTGGCTTCAAGTGTTATTACAGAAGATCTAATGCCGTCGTTGTATTCTCCTGCTGAATACAAATTGACGTCTTATTATATACGTTTCAGATGCAAAATTTTAAAGTTTGGACGGAGCTTTTTCTCTGCCATTGGTTCTTGTTGAAAGGCCGGTATCGCAGATAAATATAAAAGGTTAGAGGAGCGTATTATTTAAAATTAATCTTATAGCTGAACCTCAAATAAATTGTTAAATCTAAAGTGTGATATTTCATTTTTTCGTTATTTTCTACTTTCTATAAGTGAGTTACTATGGCTACACTAATACTATTATATATGAGACGTTTGCGCTATTCGAGATCAAGCTCTAACTGTTGTTTATACAGGATGAGACGTTTGCGCTATTCGAGATCAAGCTCTAACTGTTATTTATACAGGATGAGCCTTAAGTGCGTAGTTATATTTAAAGCGCAGATTTTTTGTATTCATACAAACTCACTAGATATATTTTTCGTTTGTACTTCCGTATATATATATTTTTTTCAAAATCTACGATTTAACGTAGTAGTTCGTTCGAGTAAAGCAGTGTTGCCGCATTGTGTGCAATTAGGTTGTATAAATGTATTACAAAGCAATATAGTTATTCATTCCCTTTGGATAATTCTAATGCATAATCACTTACTTGACTACTAGATGAATAATTGACCTATTGGCAATAATGTTCATTTTAAACTATTTTTTAAATATTTTATTGTGTTTTTTATGCCCCAGCATTCCTTTTTAGCAGATTAAACGGAACCAACATGACAAATTCTTATTCATTGCAATATCAAAGTAAAATGTAATTTTCCGGTTAACAGTTTCAACCACAACTTTCTCTGCTGGCTGCTGAGGAAGCTATGAAAGAGTAGCAACCGGTTAGCTCAGGGTTGGTCGAGGGTCACTCTGTGGCGAGAAGAGTTATATATATATTTTTTTGAACAATTATTTGATTATCAAATTAACCAGCAAAACTTTAATAAACTACAAGGAATTTGGACGTCAGCGTATCCAGTACATAAAACACTTACAAACTTTATCAGGGGGAGAAAACAATCAAAATCAAATATAAAACAAATAATGTATTAACATAAGTATATGACTGAAAATTTTACAACACTTTACAAATTATTAAAAATATTAATGGTGAAAAATTTGATTTGATTAGTTAACTAACAGATGAAAACAGGAATAATTATTTAAACAATGTAAATTTGAAAATTAACAAAAAAATTACAATTTAAGAAACGATCAAGTGGTTTACAGTTTTTCTTCTGACCAAAAGTTGAATTTTGCACATAAAGGCTATTGCCGGATAAGAATAGTGATTTGGCCCACAGAACCAATTAGGCTATTAGTGGTGTCATTATATCGGCGTGGTCAAAAAAAAGTGTTCGATACAATTTTTACCCTCACTTTCCCCCTGGGGGGGTTTGGGGGCCCAAAAAAACTGTTATTATTTGATTATTTTTTATTTTATTACCTAGTAGACGAATCTTTACCAAAAAAATCAAGAGTGTAGTGGAAGTAGGGTTACTTCAACTCAATTTTTTTCAGAATTCTCTGACCCCACTTCCCCCCCTAAAAAAAATTATAAAATATTCAAAATTTTTTTTCTTGAAAACTAAGACAATAGCACCGCTAAAAATTTTACGTTTTATTTATTTTGATCCAAAAAATCTATGAAAATTTTTGTAGCCCCTAGAAATTGGTGCGTCATACTCAGATATTAAAGAAACCGTTATTTTCACGATTTCTTGCGATTTTGTTGTTTTTATAACGTTCATTAGGACAGAATAACACACCTCTTCGCAGAAAATTATATACTATATTATATTTACATAAAATTATTCCATTTATGTCTATATTTACGGCCAATACAACTTCCCCTTGCTGGATATAAAGGCCCAGAAAACCTGTTATTGCTTGTTTATTTTTTATTTTGTCACCTAGTGGACGAATCTTTACCAAAAAAATCAAGAGTGTAGTGGAAGTACGGTTACTTCAACTCAATTTTTTTCAGAATTCTCTGACCCCACTTTCCCCCCCAAAAAAAATTATATAATATTCAAAAATTTTTTTCTCGAAAACTAAGACAATAGCACCGCTAAAAATTTTATGTTTTATTTATTTTGATCCAAAAAATCTACGAAAATTTTTGTAGCCCCTAGAAATTGGTGCGTCATACTCAAATATTAAAGAAACCGTTATTTTCACGATTTCTTGCGATTTTGTTGTTTTTATAACGTTGATTGGGACAGAATAACACACTTCTTCGCAGAAAATTATACACTATATTATATTTACATAAAATTATTCCATTTATGTCTATATTTACGGCCAATACAACTTCCCCTTGCTGGATATATAAAGGCTCAGAAAACCTGTTATTGCTTGTTTATTTTTATTTTGTCACCTAGTGGACGAATCTCTACCAAAAAAATCAAGAATGTAGTGGAAGTACGCTTACTTCAACTCAATTTTTTTCAGAATTCTCTGACCCCCCCCCCCCCCCCCCAAAACAAATTATAAAATATTAAAAATAAGTTTTCTCAAAGACTAAGACAACAGCACCGCTAAAAATTTTACAATTTATTTATTTTGGTCCAAGAAATCTACAAAAATTTTTGTAGCCCCTAGAAATTGGTGCGTCACACTCAAATATTAAAGAAACCGGTATTTTCACGATTTATTGCGCTTTTGTTGTTGTTAAAACGTTCATAAGGACAGAACAATAATCTTCTTCGCAGAAAATTATATGATATATTAGATTTAAAGAATCCCATTTATGTCTAGATTAACTATCGATACATTTCCCCCTTACTGGGTATAAAAGCAAAGAAAACTTGTTATTGCTTGTTACTTTTTTAAATTTCGTTACCTAGTGCACGAATCTTTACCAAAAAAAATCAGGTAGAGGATTGGAAGTATAGCAATCGTAAAAAAAAATCAGAATATTTTTTTCTTGAAATAGGTTTAGAACGTCGCGATTTTTAACTCTTGCAGTCACTCAGACATACACAAACCCACGCTAGCCCTCACATACGCCTACACATATAATATATTATTTATTATTTAACGGTGCTGTACAATGATTGACAATATGAAAGGTTTTATCGTTTTTATTGTAGACATTTAAATGAAAATGAAATGTCATGATTATTATTTACGTATAGAATGTTATCTGGGATGCGCTTACTTCATCCGGTAATGGTGAAATGTCATTTTGACACTGAAGCTTTGGCAGTCGGTTTATGGTAAGAAAAGAAAGCTCAGGCAGCAGTTTCCTTTATTTAGGAACAACTATTACCCACAAAAGCTGGTGCAGCAGGACTTGAGTAAGCTACTCAAGTCTTTATTAACCGTTGTAGCTTACAACGGAAACACGGCAATGTCCAGGGGTCAAGGAAAAGCTTGGTTTTACATGCACAGCAGTAAAAGGTAGAATTCGGAATATATAATAATACGCATTTCCTTAAAACCTACTATAAAAGTAAAGTGTGTTATATAATTACACTTATGAGGAATGCCGTTTTAGAGTCAATATTAAAAACATTATACTATGGGCAAAGATTAAAAAATTTATACGATAAGACAGTCAGACAGAGAACACGAAATAGACGAAGACCGTTGTTAACTTCAAATTAAAGGAGCACGACATCCAGCGAAAATGATTTTGGGATTTGTCGGATACGTATTGAATGAATTTGACCAAGCTTACTAAAGGACAGGCTGGCTCGTTAGAATCGGCATGCCCTACGTCACGTGTAGCCTTCGACGAGAGCCGCGTGTGGCTCTTTTTTCTTCATTTTATAAAATAAATTATAGAATAAAAAAATTTAAAAATTATTCTCTCAATGAATAATCCTACCTAATATATGAACATAGAAATACTGGAGGGTTTATGTGACATGTTACAATGCAACCTGTTTCTTTAGGAATCTTGGGTTCTGACAATCGGTCGTTCTACATATTAGGACAGTGTTGTCGATATTTCACAATTGGCCTCCATCTCTAATTTTACCTTTTTCATGTGAATGACGTATTGTGGTAACTACTCTGTGTACCATCAATGTAAACGTCGAGGCCAATGACACCATTGATCAAATGTTTTTCATCGGCTGTCTTATCTTGTTAATTCTGTAATCTCTGCTATGGGCTTGTACATGTACAATCTACCTCACAATATGGATGAAGCTTTTGGAGTTCCTTGGTGCATTTAAATAAAGTAAAAAATGGAGGCATATGTCCAGAGAACAACATCTCATCAGCTGCAAACCATTATTTAAAAAATTCAGAATTTTAACGTTACCGTGCCTATACATCAACGCTCATAATGAAAAAGAGTAAATAAAAATTATATCACGATAAACAACTAAATATACTAATACAATACAAGATACACCATATGCTACACCAACTTTATTCATAAGTCAAAACGATCCAAAATATTTGGGCATTAAATATTACAATAAAAAAAATTCCGGTTTCTTTAATATTTGAGTATGATGCATCAATTTCGAGAGGCTACAAAAATTTTTGTAGATTTTTTGGACCAAAATAAATAAATTGTAAAATTTTTAGCGGTGCCATTTCCTTAGTTTTCGAGAAAAAAATTTTGATTATTTTATAATTTTTTTTGGGGGGGGGGGGGGAAGTGGGGTCAGAAAATTCTGAAAACAAAATTAGTTGAAGCAACCGTACTTTCACTATACTCTTGATTTTTTTTGGTAAAGATTCGTCCACTAAGTGACAAAATAAAAGATAAACAAGCAATGACAGGTTTTCTGGGCCTTTATATCCAGCAAGGGGAAGTTGTATTGGCCGTAAATATAGACATAAATGGAATAATTTTATGTAAATATAATATAGTGTATAATTTTCTGTGAAGAAGTGTGTTATTCTGTCCTAATGAACGTTATAAAAAAAAATCGCAAAAAATCGTGAAAATAACGGTTTCTTTAATATTTGAGTATGAGGCACCAATTTCTAGGGGCTACAAAAATTTTTGTAGATTTTTCGGACCAAAATTAACAAATTATAAAATTTTTAGTGGGGCTGTTGTCTTAGTTTTCGAGAAAAAAAAAAGTGGAATATTTTATTAATTTTTTTGGGGGGGAAAGTGGGGTCAGAGAATTCTGAAAAAAATTGAGTTGAAGTAACCGTACTTCCACTACACTATTGATTTTTTTGGTAAAGATTCGTCCACTAGGTGACAAAATAAAAAATAAACAAGCAATAACAGGTTTTCTGGGCCTTTATATCCAGCAAGGGGAAGTTGTATTGGCCGTAAATATAGACATAAATGGAATAATTTTATGTAAATATAATATAGTGTATAATTTTCTGCGAAGAAGTGTGTTATTCTGTCCTAATGAACGTTATAAAAACAACAAAATCGCAAGAAATCGTGAAAATAACGGTTTCTTTAATATTTGAGTATGACGCACCAATTTCTAGGGACTACAAAAATTTTCGTAGATTTTTTGGATCAAAATAAATAAAATATAAAATTTTTAGCGGTGCTATTGTCTTAGTTTTCGAGAAAAAATTTTTTGAAATTTTTATAATTTTTTTTGGGGGGGAAAGTGGGGTCAGAGAATTCTGAAAAAAATTGAGTTGAAGTAACCCTACTTCCACTACACTCTTGATTTTTTTGATAAAGATTCGTCTACTAGGTAATAAAATAAAAAATAATCAAATAATAACAGTTTTTTTGGGCCCCCAAACCCCCCTAGGGGGAAAGTGAGGGTAAAAATTGTGTCGAACACTTTTTTTTGACCACGCCAATATAATGACACCACTAATAGCCCAATTGGTTCTGTGGGCCAAATCACTATTCTTATCCGGCAATAGCCTTTGGGCTACGAGACGTGGAATCTCGACGAGGTCTGGTCCTGAAGATGGCCGCGGGTACCCGAGAAGGAGGACGTGATATTCAGGTCCTGACAACGCTGATTTCCAGTAGACGCTGCGTCGGAATGATATCCAATACTTTGAGGATAACTCCAAATATTCAATCTATGCCTGGTGCCTTGCTTCAATGGTGGTTTGGTCCAGGATTTTACATGAAAAAGTGGTAATGTAAAGAACCAGTTGATAATAGAAAAAAAAGATTAAATTGTGATAAAAAAAAAAACTTCAGGTATTAGTTCCTATCTAATAAAAAAATTAATTGGGAAGAAATTTTCCTTGAGGTAAAAGAATGCAAAAAAACTACAAAGAACTATGGCGACGAAGGTCACTGCAAAACCCCATCTATTAGCAATTTACCAAAAAAAAACCTGAGTATTGGTAAAATTTTAACTTTTGAAAATAGATGAATAAGCTACTGATTAATATAGTAAATGAAGGAAATGAATAAATAAGAAAACTCTGCTGTCATGAGATTTTAGCCGTTCACAAAATGGCTGACACTGTTATGACCAAAAATTTGAATAAAGGTAACAAAATTTAACACCACTGAATTAGATAGTAAATAATGAATTACTGTCTGAAAAAACTAATATTGTAACATATAGAAAAAAAATTATAGGCGTAATCTCCCGAAAAATGAATTAATAAAAAATTATCACTTAACCTCCGGTACTAACACGAGGTTAATTAAATGCGACAAAATGACTTTAGCTTTTGACACTTAATAAGATGTCTGCAGACGATTAAGAAACAACGATTCTAATTTATCCCTTGATTAATTTACGTATTTAATCCTCATCCACAATAATCTAAACAATGAAAAAACACAACAATATTGTGTCTCAAACGACCACAAAATACAAAATTGCCACGATAATTGAGTTAACAAAGATACATGTGTGCAGCGAACACCGAAATTGCACAAACATGTGCTTCAATAAAAATTAATTATTACACGGAATATCCTTTAATAATTCCCAAAATAACTATACAGCCAACGTTAACTCGATAATATGACCTCATTTAATAATCGTAATAGTAAATATCTGAACTACTATCTGAAAAAAACTAATATTGTAAGAAATATAGAAAAAAATTATAGGTGTAATCTCCCGAAAAATGAACTAATAAAAAATTATCTCTTAACCTCCGGTACTAACACAAGGTTAATTAAATGCGACAAAATGACTTTAGGTTTTGACACTTAATAAGATGTCTGCAGACGATTAAGAAACAAAGATTCTAATTTATCCC
This sequence comes from Stenurella melanura, assembly GCA_963583905.1. Classification (NCBI taxonomy): domain Eukaryota; kingdom Metazoa; phylum Arthropoda; class Insecta; order Coleoptera; family Cerambycidae; genus Stenurella; species Stenurella melanura. The sequence goes on from OY757311.1 coordinate 124,189,422, forward strand.
TTGATTAATTTACGTGTTTAATCCTCGTCCACAATAATCTAAACAATGAAAAAACACCACAATATTGTGTCTCAAACGACCACAAAATACAAAATTGCCACGATAATTGAGTTAACAAAGATACATGTGAGCAGCGGACACCGAAATTGCACAAACATGTGCTTCAATAAAAATTAATTATTACACGGAATATCCTTTAATAATTCCCAAAAATAACTATACAGCAACGTTAACTCGATAATATGACCTCATTTAATAATCAAATATATTCAGAATACCAAAGGATTGAAAACAAACCTGAAAATCCGTTAAAAGAATAAGTAAACAATTTTAACTCACCAGCGGCGGAAGCGAAAGTGAAGAAGCCTCGAATGTTAAAAATAGCCTCCGTTATGTTTCTACTGCGTATGCGCACTTGTTAACTTCGCGTCGGCATTTACCGCGGATAATTCAAATTTATGTAACACGGGTGCTTCAACGAAAAAAAAAAATTTTCGTTACGCAGTCGACTTTGAAAGATAATTTGATCATAGCCCATTCACTGTATACTGAATCTACCACCTTTTGTGAGAGGTAACAGTTATTTAAAATGTTGTGTTGGCCAGCTGACGAAACCGTAACCAGAAAGTTTCATACGGATAACAAATATATTAATGCTGTATTCAATACACTGCAATTTAACTGCAATATCTTTAACTTCTGCATATATTTTATTGAGAAGAACGCTGCAAGATTTTCGTGAATTTGGTATTCACGCAACTGAATCGTAGATTTAATATTGACAGGGAGGTATCTGTGCTATATTGCTTAACTTTAACTTAGATACGTGTTACGCAGATAATCGGTCTGTTGTGGCAATTTGCGTATGCCTGTTGCTTGCATTATTTGCGTCAAGTATGTTACACGCTATTATCAATGCGTTCTTATTTTGTGATAAATCCGGTAAAGTTTACTTGTACGGTGTTATGTTAAATAGGAACGTTCTGGTAAATAATATTAATAAGTAATAGTAGGGGATCTACGGTCCCAAAATCGACAAGAGGGGTCGACTGAAGGGTACACAAGAACGAAAACTAGATTCATATGTAAAATTTCCTGCCGGATTCGAATTACGAGTTCGTCAATACATTTAGAATTGCGAAATTGTCGAGAAAGGCATTTATTTGCAAAAACTGCAAAGAACATGAAGATTTATATTTTATTATTTTTCACTCAATATCTGGCTTGCTATTGGAGATCATTGAACTTAAACTTTAACCAAACATTTCTTTAGCTATGATACATTTTTTACAAAAAAAATAAAAACCCATACATGTTGACCAAAGATTGTGAAATGCATCATAAAATATAACATGCTAAATATTTTTTATTATTAAACTTAAGCGAGTGGTAAAACGAAGTAAAGTGGGGTTTAAAGTTCAAAGAAACTTTTTTATTTGAAATGTTTTTTATGTGATTGTTAATTGTCCTCGCTAGAACTGGTAACAGTGCGCACGCTGTAACACTGGCAGCAGTTTATGTTGCTAACTAGTGCAAACAGTGAACAAGTGTGTTCTCCAGTTTTTAGTTATCTTGTAAAGTCACTTTATACGGTGTTTTATAGTAAAAATTTAGAATCGCTTGAATCATGGAAGATGAACATAAGTTTTTGAAATAGATAATCTTTACTATTCCTTATTACTTGATTCGAATAAATACTAGTGAAAAATAGATTTTAAGCAATACATTACGTGTCAAAAAAATAGTGCCGAGGCATTACAAAATGTAATTAATGAAACTTTTGACGGATTAAAAGAGGCAGCAAATATAAAAACGGATTTGTATTCTATCTACAGGGTGTCCCAGATTTAAAGTGACATAGACCGACGAGAGATAGAGCACACTTTTCTGAGTTCAAAACACCCCCACACTTACCCTTTAAAGTGAATGGTTTTCGAGATACAGGGTATTTTATGATTCTTGACTGAAACTAAAATTCACCATATATTTGAAATGGGTGGACGTATTTGGATTAAAGTTGGTACACATATAGTGCACACCTAGTCCAATTAATAGCATAATTTAGTTTGTAATAATTCCAGGACAGGACTTAATTTTTATTATTTTGCATTTAGGGTCAATTACATCACCCTGTATATCAGTTTTTTGTAAATGGCGGATAACTATTGAAATGTCTATGGATTATTGCGCAAAACACTGTCATAATATTCGATGGCACGTTTATGGTTACTTCCTAGCAAATATTCGAAAATAATGGTGAATGATATTTAAATTCTACAAAATACGCAAACAACCAGTTAACGTCGCTATTTTATTAATTTTACTTAAACATTTGTTTAATAATTATTTAATGTATTATTGTTACTTAAATTTGATTCTATTTGCACTTAAAATTTGTACGGCCATATGCAATAGTAGTATTCAAAGAAGTCGTTAAAATAAGGTTTTATATTAACAAATCTACTATAATAATTTTAAGATGCCATTCCAATTTACAAATGAAGAAAATGCAGATAGGATTTATGTGTATGGTTTTTGCGACGTAATTGACCCTAAATGCAAAATAATAAAAATTGAGTCCTGTCCTGGAATTCTTACAAACTAAATTATGCTCTTCATTGGACTAGGAGTGCACTACATGTGTACCAACTTTAATCCAAATACCTCCACCCATTCCAAATATATGGTGATTTTAGTTTCAGTCAAGAATCATAAAATACCCTGTATCTCGAAAACCATTCACTTTCAAGGGTAAGTGTGGTGGTGTTTTGAACTCAGAAAAGTGTCCTCTATCTCTCATCGGTCTATGTCACTTTAAATCTGGGACACCCTGTATAATATTAGGCACAGAACTACAAAACAAGCACATATTTTTAAGTAAAAAAACTCATTGTTTCACGCACGTTGTAGGAGATCCTACACGTGAGAATTTTATAAATAAAGAGCCGTCTCCCAATCAAACTAAACAACTTTATTTAAGAACTGAAGCAAACGATAATTACATTATTAATATAAAGGTGTGCTTTCTGTCCGATAAAGACAGGTATTCAATGTGAAATAGAAACCTCATCCCAGTTACCACCTTTAATAATATTAGAAGTGGAACTCCGTGTTGCGTTCGCGCAACATTTTAACAATTCATTTGCAGCTAAACTAAACCACAACAAGAAGAAATGTAGAATCCAAAAACTTCCTTGACCTTTAAACTTCACTTTTTGTCTTTATACCACCTTTATATCTTTAACAATAAAACAGTTTCTCGTTTACTATATTTTACAATGCTTTTTCGTATATTTGTACAACGCGTAATAGTGTACATATTTTTTATAAAAAATGTACACGTTAGAACATTTTGCTTCATACAACAATCAAGAATAGTATCAGAGGAATATGTTTATTTTTGAGATCAATATCTGTAGCAGAGCTTGGGATACTGACTGAGAAATAAGAAAATACACATTTTCATGCGTTTTAGAGTTTTCCCCAAAATATTTTGTTTTTCTCCAAGTTCGAATTAACTGGCGAACTCAAAATTTGCATCCAGTAGAAATTTTTACATGAGAATCTGTTTTTCATTCTTGTATACCCTTTAGTCGCGCCCCACCTTGAAAATACATCGTAGCGGGCACTAGACGCCCTACTGTAACATCGTGCTTGTTCTGAAGAGCATTAGTTTTTCTAAAGTACAAAATTGTATTGTTCTGTAATGCCCCTGCACTGAGATCACAATGCAAAATATCGAAGAAAACTTTTAAATTTACTGAACGATTTCTATTAAAATAATAGGGCTCCTCTTCCTCTAGCGAATATTAATTTACTGTCCAATTTCAGTATAATCAGACAGTTATCGTGCTTATCAAAATCGCGACAGACAGTCAAGCAAACAGACGAACAGACGGAACGATATTACCGGTTTTAGAAATGTGCTGATCAAATGCAGTATACTCTTCGTTTTCTATTTGCGAAGAGTATAATAACGTTATGTTGAGTTGAATTGAATTGGTCTCCACATTTTCGAGTACAGTAATTGAAACACTTTGTATGATGTATTATGAAAATACATTGTAGGTACTCAATGTATAGTTTATTTTCAACTATACTTTCTATAATACCATACTTATAGAAGTTCAAATGGAACTACCAAAATATTTGATAGGATCAGAGAATGCTCGATTTCAACAAGTTTGTCAGAAATTTGTCTTATTCTACCTAATATTAAATTGTGTTATTAGTAAACAAAAATTAACTTCTCCGTATCGGATTTCAAAAATGTGACTCATAATTAATATAAAAAATGATTCTTGTATCCAACTTTAATTCAGTTTGTTGCTGTTCAGAATTAGTGTTTGTATTCGCAATATGGACTTTCAGCCAGAATCATTATAAATGATTAATTGTTCTTCTAAAAGTGAGAAGCCGATGTTTTATACACATTTCTACGATTTGCTCACAGGGAGAGTTGAAACCATTTTTAGGACCGAAAAATATATAAGATAAGAAAATGTTCTGGATGAACTTAATTTTATCTTGTGAGATATTTTTGAAGTACAATCATAACGATAATTGAAGTTTAAAGTTACTTCATCTAACTGACAAGAAATTATTAACCCATTAATAACTGGAAGATACCTAAGCAAATATTTTGATCAATTTCCATACTCCGTGAAATTATCTGGTAGTTTCGATTTTAATCATTCTGTAGTGTTCCTGGTTACTAGTTGCATTGAAAATATTGTCTTTTACAATGGAACGACAAGATTTTACCGTAGACGAGATAATCTAGCGGTAGGTCTTTCTTAAGCTGTCACGGGGCAAGTCAAAGTAACTAATCCGATAAGTGTTCCTCAAAGTATCATAAGTCGATTATGGAAGCGTTTTAGGGACACTGAAAAACCGAACTAAGCAACATCCAGGACGTGGACGCTCTACAACTACAGCTCAGAATGGATTTTTAGTGTTAAATGCTAGATGGCACTTTACAATTACCGCACCTAAGTTGGTTATGGAGTTGTAGCGAGCGCATAACGTGATCGCTCCACAAAGCCAAGCTCCATAGTCAGCGACCACTCAGGTGTCCACCTCTTTCTAATGGCTATCGCGCTGTCAGATTAGACTGCTGTCAAAAACATAAAAATTGAGATGAAAACTCTTGGGCTACAGTTTTATTCACACATGAATCCAGATATGGATTTCATCCAGATTTTCGTTGGACACGAGTATGGAAACAATTCGAAAATGTGGAACGTTTAAAGTGCGTTTAGAGGCGGTAAGGTAACGGTATGCAGTGAAATAATTAAAGGCAGCAGAACCGAGCTCGTTTTCCCGAATGGTTTCCTAACTGCTCATCAGTATATTGTAATATTGTTCAATCAATATTTGCGGGTGCTGTTGGTGAAAACTTCCACCTAATGCAAGATAATGCTTGTGCACATGTCACATGTACTGTGATGAAATGGTTGACCAAGGACGGAATTGAAGTATTGCTATGGCCCTCACAATCTCCGGACCTTAATCCAATGGAGCATGCATGGGATATTCTTCAACGTAGAATTACTCCACATATGGGCGATATTCACAATGTTTTTCGATTCCGGAAGTATCTGACAACAGAATGAGCGGGCACATTTACCCCCAACGTCATTTTGTCTAAACAATAGGTGTAGAGCTGTGATAAACCAACGCGGAGGTCATACTTTGTATTAATTTTTTCTTTTTGAATACCTGATAATTTTATGCATGGCCCAAAAGACAATGATTTTTACTTTACTTATTGTTTCGAAAATGCGTATTGTTCCTTTTATACAAAACATCAGTTTTGAGACGTAGTAAACACTTACTAATACTATATAAATTTCTTTTTTTCTCCAAAATTATTTTTTCTAAATACATATATTTATAAAAAGGTCTCTAGACTTTACTTGTGTGTACGTTTATATATAAAGAAAACATATGCACAGGTGAAATTGATAACCTCCTGCTTTTTTAAATTTCTCGAAGTCCCTTTAAAAATCAAATACACTTTGTAATAATACCCGTAATATATGTTTGCGTGACATTTTTAAGTAAACTTCATTGTAACATATTATATCTACTCTGTCATCCTTAAGTTCATAAACAAGAGACATATGAACACATTAACTACACTATAAGACTTCCTGCATATTTATAAAGATATAGTGTCCCTATCTGTATGCGAAAATGGCCCATTTATATTTTAAGGGCATATTATCCTCGTCCCAGTCATTACCAAATCCGGTTACACCGAGAGTGCGTAGGCTGTGCTGTAAGCTAGAAAACAAAAGGAGATCAGGAAAATAACAGAGTCCATCTATTCGTCACACGGTTATCTAGATGAGAGATCGAAAGTCAGAGAATTGCATTTTCTTCGAATGACAGTTTGAACCCATCCAATATTAGGGATATAAAAGTCCTTAAGATACGTCGACGTGGCGACCTCTTTGAAAGTATTGCAGAATTTGGCATTGGCGCCCGTTTGTTATTTTGGAAGGGAGAAAGGGTACCATTAGTAAAAATAACTAATGTATATTTCTTATCCGCTTATGAATTCATCTGAAGGGTTGAAAATTACATGTAAATAATGAATATGAATGCTAAGCGGGGTGCATTAGCTCTATGTTTATAAAATATTAAACATCCTGTTTGAAACTCGCCGATGCATTTGAAAACAATTTTGTTAAAACATTAGCAATTCATAGATTTGAATTGACAGTTTGGACCGAGAAAGAAACATTTTGATAGATATTGATATTTAGATGTTAGTGGTAATTTTTTTAATAAGTAATGGTTTAAAAAAACTGATTGCAAAAGCAATAGGGTTCTCCCCTAAATAAATATGTAAACATTTTGATCATAGTGCGAAACTAAGATTGAAGTCCACTTCAACGTAAACTGACACGTGTTTCGTCAACACAGTCTGGACTGCCACGTTTTATAAGAATCTTCAAAACAGATATACTTTATAATATACTGATAGGCCTTTCGTCAATAAAGCTGGCATCATCGCGATGTAATTAAAATTACATATGCATATTCATACCTAAAAAGACAAACATATTTATCTTCAGTAAACTGCGAAAGGAACCCTAGATAATGTATAACAATCATATAAAGACTTCAGCCAATCGGCGAGAGGTACTATGTTTCTATTATTTAGTTATTGTTAGATTCGATATTTTATAAGAAAAGCTTTCTGTTTTACGTGCCTGTATGTATACATGGCGTTCTAGAAATTCGTTAACAAGCCAAGATTCCGTTGAGAATATAAAAATGAACTAGACATTGTGGAAGACATCAAATTATCCTCGTTATCAATACGAACCCGATTCTGTGGCAATTACACCTTTGAAACTGACTTGCTTCTTGTAATCTTTAAAAAAACGTCTCCAACTCTTGTTTTTGAAACTGCACCCCCCTAAATTTTACTAGAATCTCCATTTGATTGTGAATACTTTGATACGCCATTTTTAATATCTTCAGTGTGATTATTAGATCTGTTTGCATAAAGGATGATTTGAAGCTTGTATGAAGTCCGAAATACCAAAAATATTAAAATGGCATATCACGGTATTCACAATGAAGTCGGGATTTCATCTTAAATTTTAGGAGATGCATTTTGAAAAGCAAAAGTTGGGGATGGCTTCTTAAGAGTCGTAAGAAAGAAGATGGTTTCTAGGATGTAACCAAAAGGATTCTTGGATGTCTTTCACAATCCCTTTTTGTTAATTTTTTTATCATTTCAAATAAAGAAGACATGGTTCGTTAATGAAATTCGGGAACATCCAGTATGCATGTGTGTGCATGTGCTTTTGTTGACTAGAACCTAAAGGGTTGGATTGATTTTGAGAGCTTTGCCGTTGAAACGTTCGCCTTAATCGTGCGAATAGCATTGGGTGTATGAAAATATTTGAAAAACAAAATGACGTTTGTAGGACTTATATCTCTTCTAATATATTAATTTTTTCCAAAGTTTACCTTCAACAATTATTAAAAGTATGTTAAGATCAAAATGCTTCTTTAAAAACATGCAGGGTCCTGTAATTTGATGTGAATGAATTTAACATTAGCGTATATTATCTATGTTACGAATAATGATTTCGTGATAGATCTAATCAGTCAGTGTCGTAGTGAAAATTTTTCTAAAAATAGTTTTCGCACATAGTTTGTTTATTTTCTGATACTAATTTTATTTTTTAACATTAACATAATACAAATATTGTTTGGTATGTAATTCATATTTATATCAGATATTCGGACCCAACTTTTAAAGTAATATTCCACAATTTAATAGGTTATACAAACTTAATATCAAGGATAAATTAAATATTCAATTAACCTTAACGTAGACGGCATTCGAGATTGGACGTATCAGATTGAATCATTTCATTGTGCAAACTTCACGCCAAATTCACATCAAGTCGCCTACTGCTTGACAATCAACAACTAATTAGTCTTAAATTTTATGGGTTAAATGTCGACGCTACATGTAAATATGAATTTTGTTATAAATAGATTTTATTATTTTTCTAATTAACAGTAAAATTTTGTAATACTCTGGCGAATTGAAATAGCAGTTGAGGGTGGGTGCTCCGATAAATTAAAACTTTGCTATATTCATCATGAATGTTGATATTTACATAAATTAAACATGTTTGCGATTTTTCAGAACAGGCTTGATTTTCGTATTATCTACGTAACAGTCTTAAGTATTATAAGCATACAAAATGTCGAATAGTTTCCTATTAGCGTTACTGTTAGATATGAAAATTTAAATTTTTAAAATAACCTCTGTGCGTTATCTACCTATTTCATCCAATAAACTCAATTAAATAGCTATTGCTAAAGCCACTAGACCATGGTCGAGTGGCTTTAGCAGTATGGCTAATTGGCTAAGCCATGGCCTAGCCCACTGTTATCATCTGGGTAACATTAAAAGCGCGACTCAACATCCATACACTGGCCAATATTTAAACTTGAGTCAATAACAATAACTTAGCCTTTATGTTTCTAAAAACTACCAATATAAAATGCACAGAAAGTAGTAACTTGAGAATTTATAATTGATAGACATATATCCTGTATATTGTGTATATGCAATGCTCGGGTTCAAAAACATTATCAATTCTCATTTAAAGTTGCTAATGCTAGCTAAACAATTATATTGATTTTTATTTAAAATATTGGAGGCTTACTAGATATTAAATTGCGATGAAAGTAAATTTAATGTTACATTAGTACTTAACAATTATTAGTAAAGTATAACCTATTAATCAATTCTGCACGTTACTAATAGTATTTAAGCTGATTAAATGTATAAAAGTGAATTATTTATTATTTGTTTGCTTATAGTAATGAAACATATTCTTTATAGGATTTTGCAAACAGCGGAAAGAAAAACTATCTATGAGAACTATAGGAAAAACTATACATAAAAATATTAATGAAATCTTTGCATTCTTTCGATAACCTGACTTCTGGTTATGCTAACAAGTAAAAATTCTTATTTGCCATTCTCATTTTAACACATCTTAGCATCCAACATAGTCCCCTACGACTAGGCAGGCTAAACTAGTATCTACACGATCCCCTACGATATGTTAATTCAGTTAAAAATGAGAACAAAGGCCTGAAATTAATTTATTTACGTACCTTGCCTTTAAAAATTTTTTCATTCTAATGAATTACATTTTCATAAAATCTCATTCAGTTTCTTGGAAATGCTTAGCCTTTGAAATGTTTTTCGTCCTTATTGTGGACTCATCAGGAAAGCCTAAAGCCACTCATAACGATGTTCCATGCAAAACTAAGACAATATCCATGAATAAGTATGTAATATTTATATTTGACATTGACTGATAAAAAACAACAGATCTTCACCTATCTATTAGCTAACTAGTATTGGAGCCTATATACTCTATGCATGTTAAAAAGTGAATTATTTATTATTTGTTTGCTTATAGTAATGAAACATATTCTTTATAGGATTTTGCAAACAGGTTATCGAAAGAATGCAAAAATTTCATTAATATTTTTATGTATAGTTTTTCCTTTAGTTCTCATAGATAGTTTTTCTTTCCGCTGTACTTATTCATGGATATTGTCTTAGTTTTGCATGGAACATCGTTATGAGTGGCTTTAGGCTTTTCTGATGAGTCCACAATAAGGACGAAAAACATTTCAAAGGCTAAGCATTTCCAAGAAACTGAATGAGATTTTATGAAAATGTAATTCATTAGAATGAAAAATTTTTTAAAGACGAGGTACGTAAATAAATTAATTTCAGGCCTTTATTCTCATTTTTAACTGAATTTACATATCGTAGGGGATACTGTAGATACTGGTTTAGCCTGCCTAGCCGTAGGTGACTATGTTTGATGCTAGTGTTAAAATGAGAATGGCAAATAAGAATTTTTACTTGTTAGCATAACCAGAAGTCAGGTTATCGAAAGAATGCAAAGATTTCATTAATATTTTTTTTCCTATAAATAATATGCCTGATTAAATGGAGCGACAGATTTTCCTTACATAACACGAACTTGCCTTTGGTAAGGTACAGTTTAAACTATTTACTGAGTAAAGTAAAATATGTATTTTTGTGCTCGATGGCGTAGAGTAATGAAGTCTATAAACATTTTTTTGAAAAAAGTAATAAATTGAGTATTTCTTATCTTTGAGGTGCTGTTGTATAGCAAAATGTATAATCAATAATAACATTTGAAGTACAAAACCATTGGTTCTCTACTCTAACCCCGTGTTTTGGGATAAGAAGCAAAATGTTTCAAATATTATTAATAACTCATTTTCTTTATTTTATAAAGAAAATGAAGATACAAAAATTTTGGTAATTTTTTTGCATCTAAATAGGTATATTTGATTTTATAATAATTTTTCAAAAATTGGAAAGTAATTAAATTAATACATTTTTTAAAACTGCACTTTTCTTGATTTAAAACATTTTTAAGTAATACAGCAATCAAACTGTTCGTCATTGTCATCTTGTCTAAATTACTTAACGAAACATTTGTAACGTAATTTGTATAAAATAATTGTTCTTTTTTGCTGTCATGTATATATCGGAAAATTATTTATCTATTTTCAGATGAAGTTTAATGGTGTACGTTTGGAACAAATAAATGCTAAGCTATATTTTTAAGTATCTTGTTTTTTTGCAAGGTAACGCTTAAATCGCTTCCACTGCACCATTTATAAGGAGACGAAGAAAATAGGGAGGTGGCATGTTTTTTCGTTATTTTTTTTTTAAATTACTCGTCTGTAATTTTTCTGCGTGAAATGTTATCCAGAATTTTCTATTTATCTTCAGTAAATTCTAATTTGCCATTGTTTCTTATCTCGGAAGTCTTAAACATAATTTCAATAGCTTTTCCTCTCGTAAGTTCACAAATATCCGCAGAGCTTAAGCTGTCTTCACACATAAAATAAAAGTCTTTTCCGTAGTAAAATTTATAAGAAATTATTTAGTAACTTATTATATATCACTTTTTGTGCACGATCCCTTCTCTCGAAGTTATAATGTGCTCATAGTCTTGTATGTCAAGTATAATAAAGAGGACAACATATTCTTTTCTACCTAAACGTCAACTAAATTTAGTGGTGGTTTTGAAGCCAAAGACAAAATAAATTAGAATCTTAATATAGGAGAATTTTCTACTACAAGCCTGGGGGTGGGGAGGTACAATAGCAAGGTATACTTCATTTATGCTTTCTTTGAAAACCATTTGATGTCATGAACGATCTGGCGCTTTAAGAAAAACAACTTTCTTTACACTAGACATCGATTTATCAACCTTAAGGTAGCATTCCCTAATAATCTCTGTACTTCTATAACGCTAATGTGTTGAACATTTTATATGAAGTTCGTCGTGATTTGTTTTCATCAAAATTCTTCCAGTAGCATTCATATAATAGCTCAGTTGTCATAGACAGAAATTGATAAAAACCGGTCACTAAATGTATAAGGCTGAATTTTTCAGAATAAGTGTTTTTGTTGGTGTTGAATACTAATCCAGTACGTGGGGGTTTTTTGAATGCAAAAGGTGGGGTAGTAGTGATTTTTTAGTATGTTGTTAAGCTTGGGGCCCTAGTGAAAAATCCAAGTTTTCGACCTCGAGGCGCATGCGCTCAAGCCGCCATCTCGGATTTTAGGTACAAAAATTTGGTTTTTTGATAATAACTCAAAAACGATGGCTTTCACGACAAAAAATGTTCTATACATAGTAAAAGAGGACAAAATGTCCCATATTTTTTATTAAAACAATTTTTTTGTAGCACACATATGTTAGAAGTTACAGCTCCGTGAAGTTGCACTATTTGAAAAAAAAAATGCGGAAACTTAATTTTGGTTGAGTTTTATTTTATTATTCTTATTATATATCATTATATTTGTACATAATTATAAAAAAAAAACTAAAAGGCACTTGAATATTATCATTTAACAGTATTATACTTATCGTAAACAAAGTTAAAGGCGAAAAGTATATCGCATTTTTTTTTTAATTTAAGAATAGTAAATTATGATTTTAGAGCGTTACAAAAATTAATTTCTACTACATTTTGGTACGTTTCGATGGTCCGGGTTGGATATTGATTCTCCGTTGCAGAAGCCACATACAACCGAACATTTAAGTCCAGCCTTTCGGCAGCTGCATGCCCCACCACACCCCTTTTTGCAGTTACAAGATACCGATTTTAATAAGGAATCGGGAGCCACTGTTATGGGAGGGAGCCCGTAAGCGCCGTGCTTCCAACCCCAGTCTTCAGGATTTTTCTCTATGCCTCTCCATTTCTGTGCTTGGTGGTACGTCTTAAAGGCGTGGAATTGCGCCGCGTCTTTTGTAGGTGGCAAAGAGGCAAGATTAAATTGCTTTTCAGCGTAAATTTGGCGAAGCGTTGGAAACGAATCTTTTCCAAACTCTCTTTATCCATGTTGCCACCATATAAAGCTACAAGAAAACGTAGTCCGGCCTCGGCAATCTCCTCTGACGTGGCATCTTGTTGGCTGAAAATTTCAATTATTTCATCAACCGCTCTGTTTTTTTCTATCAGCGTACAAAATTTAGTTTTTCCCTAATTGAATAGGGATGACGTTGTGTCACAACCACTGAAGGCATGCAAGAACAGAATGTGCTTGGTTGCTTCTTCGTATTTGAGGCTACTTGCTGAATATATCCTCTCAGCAGTTTTTCCTCTTCCAGGTTTACGCAAGTAGATAGAACTTTCGGCTGGTGCTAAGGCTGTCACAAGTACTAAAAGGTCAACATCTTCCCCGACCACAAAAACAGCATCAAATATTGATTCACTGCATAAAGAAATTGCAGTGTTGACAATTAGCACATCGGCATCAGCTTCAGCTTGTTTAACTGTAAATGCAGCCAGCTCAAATGTGTTCTTCAGCATTGATATGAGACGAACTTTATTTTTTTCATTGGCTAAAAATCGCCCCTGCGAAACTTGCACCACCATTGTTTCATCAAAAAGGACATCGGCAGACACGTGCTTTTTTGATCGACGAAGTCTTTCTGCGGTGTTTGTATTTCTATTGTAACAGCCAAATAACAAAATATAATACTTTTTTTTTCAAATAGTGCAACTTCACATAGCTGTAACTCCTAACATATGTGTGCTACGAAAAAATTATTTTAACAATAAATGTAGGAAATTCTGTCCTCTTTAACTTTGTATAGAACATCTTTTGTCGTGAAAGCCACCGTTTTTAAGTTATTATCAAAAAACCAAATTTTTGTACCTAAAATCCAAGATGGCGGCTCGAGCGCATGTGCATCGAGGTCGAAAACTTGGATTTTTCATTAGGGCCCCAAGCCTAACAACATACTAAAAAATCACTACTACCCCACCTTTTGCATTCAAACACCCCTTTTTGACACCCACGTACTGGACTATACGATAAAATAAAGTTTACAGCGTAAGGTGCCGGCGACCCCTAAAGAAGTAGAAAATATTGGCCGAAATTCGGTTTTTGGTCAATAACTCGGAAAATAAAAAATATGTATCAAATATCTAATAGCACCAGGTGATAAAGAGGGAAGTTTCACATCAAAAACGTATATGAAGTATTTTTGTGCGATCAACAATGTAGGCTCCAGGTTTTTTTGTTTAACGCACGAGAGTGGAACGTGATGACAAATAAGTACGGCTCGCCAAGCGTGCGCGGTCTCGGACGCGCTGCACTAAATTTGTCGTAACTTTTGAACTAATTAATGAAATTAAGCTCAACGAAGCTTAAATGAAAGGAGAAACATGTGGCTATTGGATTATCATATTTTCAAATATAAAATGGTTGTATGTAGGAATAGTACATATATGACGATGAAATCGGTAAATGCTCTACCATTTCTACAATTTTCAAGATAAAAATCTGAAACTTTCACATATTGCTCTTGAAGTAATGTATCCGATGGATAGGCTTGCCAAATAATTTTTTTAATAAAAGTTATTAACGTTTATTTTACCAATAGTTTCACAAATTTTGGAGCACAGAAAAATGTTTCTTTTATTTTCGTAAATTTAAGAAGGTTAATTTAATTTTTAAGGTAGATCCCCTTGGAGCATCTTAAAGTACACATCTCAAGCTTTAAAAATCGCACCTACAGAATTCTAATAATGCGTTTTAAACCAGAACAGTAGGTGGTTAAAGTTATTTATACATATCTTTAATCACTTTCTCAAGATTTTGAAATTTTGTAAGTGTACATCTTCAAAACTATATTTTTGAGATTTTTTTCATCCATCACATCTTTTTATACATTAGTTCAAGAGTAATATATTATGAAAATCTCAAGTTTTTATCTTAAAAATTGTAGAAATAGTAGTGCTTTTACCGATTTCATCGGAAATATCTTTATGTTCCGAATTCGTATATATATACTATTTCTACATACATTCATTTTTATATTTGAAAATATAAAAATACAATAGTCACATGTGTCTTCTTCCATTTAAGCTTTGTTGAGCTCAATTTCATTAACTAGTTCAAAAGTTACAACAAATTTAGTGTAGCGCATTCGAGACCGCGCACGCTTCGCGCGTCGTACTTATGTGTCGCTACATTTCATTCTCGTGCGTTACACAAAAAAATCTGACCTACATTTTTGATCGTACAAAAAAACTTCATATACGTTTTTGATGTGAAATTTCCCCCTCTATCGCCTAGTGCTATTAGTTTTTTGACATATTTTTTTATTTTTCAAGTTATTGGCCAAAAACCGAATATCGGCCAATATTTTCGTTTTTTTTAGGGGTCGACGGCGTCTTACACCTGTAAACTTTTTTTTATCATATTCTACGCCAAAAAAAATACTTATCCTAAAAATTTCAGCCATATAACATTTAGTGAGGCCCTAAAACCCCTAACCAGTGAGCTCTAAGGAAATCCATCGGTAACAAGTAATAACAAGTTGTCTCTTTTTCCTGCCACTGTCACTACATACTTAACATAGCCTTGATAGCCTATACCTCCGCTATAGTGTCTATAATTTGTAACTACTAGTAATGTTGATAATAATAATAATAATAATAATAATTAAACATTCGCTACTTTCCAACAACAGCATAGCATGGTGGTTTCATCCACGCTAACCCAAATGCATTTTCCATTGACGACAGAAAAAAAATCTGTATTTATTTTAGCGCTCTACGAAAATGCTTTGAGATAGCTTCTGTAATATACTTCTGTTCCCTTAAATTGTAATACCGGGATATCTCGAATCCACATGTTTACTATATATAATAGCCTGTGAAGGATGCGGATGAGACACTTTAAAAACTACCGTCGACTTTACGATTCTGCACTGTTTCTACTGCATCCTACACAAACATATATAAATGCTGACGAAGTTGCAGTCTAAGGGTTCATACTCTTTCTCCCAATTGACCAGGTTTGCAAATAGGTAAGGCCAGGCGCGCATGGGCGATTATGGAATCGTGCGATCACAATCGCCAGATCACAGATTTACGCGCGCATGGGGGATTTTGCAGTCGGCCGTTTACATTGGGCTAATGAAATCGAGCGAAAGGGTGGTTTTTGAAAAATATATACACGTATATGAATTTTAGCGCTGTTTCGCATTATTCTCTATTT
Source organism: Stenurella melanura (assembly GCA_963583905.1). NCBI lineage: Eukaryota > Metazoa > Arthropoda > Insecta > Coleoptera > Cerambycidae > Stenurella > Stenurella melanura. The sequence goes on from OY757311.1 coordinate 124,205,554, forward strand.
TGAGGATAAACTATGCAATTTGCTGAAAAATGTCAGGAGAGCAAAGTTGTAGAGCATAGAATTTCCCATTAATTTCGCCTCTACGTTTCGTTCGAATTCCGCATAGTTCGCCGCTAGAGATAGAAATGTATAAAGAGACTTTTGCGATGTTTTTAAATTTTCAGCCGAAATTATGTATTCTGGTGAAAAATATCAGAACAAAGTTGTAGAGCATAAAATTTCCTACGTTTTTGTTCGAATTCCACATAGTTTCGGCGTTAGATGGCGTCTATTTATATATATATTTCTCTCGCGGCTTCTAGCTGCGAAACTATGCGAAATTCTAAAAAAACTTAAAAAACTTAGAAACAAGATTTCTAGGAAACTTTATGCTCTACAATTTTGCTGTCCTGATATTTTTCACCAAAATGCATAATTTTGGCCGAAAATCTAAAAAAAAGTGCAAAACTCTATATATGTATATATCTCTCTCGCGTCCTCTAGCGGCGAAACTATGTGCAATTAGGACAGGAAATGCAGAGACAAAGTTTGTAGGAAATTCTATGGTGTATAACTTTGGTCTCCTGATATTTTTCACCAAAATATATAGTGTTTCCTCAAAATAGAAAGAAAGGCGAAAAAGCGCTATGATTCATATACAGACTGTCTATTTTACGAGGGCCACACCAAATATCTCGCTTAATATCTATTGTAGAAGAATAAAGTTTTAGAAACAGTTATCCCATTTTTTGTGAGCTATATTTCAGTAAAAAGAAATTTGAAATCCATAGCCTACTTTATGAGATATGTTACAAAAACCTGAAAAATAGGAAAACCACAAATTATAGCTTCCTTATTTGAGGAGATATGAAAAAAGTTAAAGGAATGAAAGTTGACGGCAAAGACAATAAGAATAATAACGTGTAACAAAAAAATTGAAAAATGCAGTTGGCTTTGACATACGCTATTGTGCAAAAATGAAAAATACATATCTCAAAGTAGGCCATGACGCCATTAATTCCGTTATTTTTTTCTCATTCCGACGATATAAAACATGTCACAAAAATTTTAACCGATAGTTTAATATTTTACGAATACCACAATTCATATAATTGAATCGTAACAATCAGCTGTGCCATAATAGTAAAAATTCACTTTATAATAATTATAATTCCGTAATTATTTATTACAATTTAATAAAAACCAATAAATATCTCATAAATAAAAATACAAGTACAAAACGAACATCCAAAGAAAAAAACGAAAACCTATGTATAACAGTACTACCTACTACTATATTGAAAAGAAATTGTGTGTATTTATTTTTCTAACTACAAATGCTCAAATTGTGCACCATGCATTCTGACACATAAACGTGCTCTACGAGACACGTCACGCATTACATTTTGGAGCATTTCAGGAGTAATTGCCTCACATGCGTTTCGAATTCTGGTTTTGATGTCCTCAATATTTTCAGGGGCAGTTTGAAATACCTTGTCTTTAATGTAACCCCAGACAAAAAAGTCCAAGGGAGTAATATCTGGTGATCGAGCTGGCCATAGAATGGGTCCATAGGTGCCTATCCAGCTATCTGGCATAACTTGATTTAAATAATTTGTACATATTACAGCAGTGTGAGCTGGAGCCCCATCTTGTTGAAAATATGAATAATTTAATCTTTCTGCCACTGTTAATTCATAAAGAAAATCTTGAAATTCGTTTTGCAGGAAATTAAGGTATCTACGAGCGGTTAATTTGCCATCATAAAAATAAGGTCCAATTACTTTAGTCCCTAAAAGACCCAACCAAACATTCGTAGAAAATCTTTCTTGGAAAGCAGTCTCTCTGCACCAATGTGTATTTTCTCGTGTCCACTTATAATGCATATTTCTATTGAAAAATCCATTATTAGAAAAATTTGATTCGTCCGACCAAAGAATTTTGCTACATATCAGCGCGTCATTCCTTTTCTTATTTAATGACCATCTACAAAATCTTACTCTCCTTGGCTTATCTCCCTCATTTAAATGTTGAACTTTCCTCATTTTGTAGCATCGAAATCCGTTTTTTTTTTCAATATTTTTCTTGCACTGTCTTTTTTTATGCGGTAGTTTCTCTGAATTTGTCTCAAAGAGGTTTCCTCATTTTGGTTAACATAATTCATTACTCTATTCACTTTTCTTACATTATCCGCAACATGCGCTCGCCTTACTACTTTTTTTGAAAATGAACCGTGCGTTTTTAGATTTTGAACTAACTTCCTAAACATACTTCGATTTGGCTGCGGAGCATCTGGAAATCTATCTCCGTAAACCGTGACTGCCATCTCAGCGTCAAAATTGCACTGACAATAAATGCTAATCTCGAATATCGAATTTGTTATTATTGGTGTACACCATAATTACTGATATAAAATTTGTCTTAGAACTCGACAACGCAACATACAACATACAACAGTGACAATCTGTCAAATTTATTAATAACTGTATACATTGTTTTTCACTAATTATGGCACAGCTGATTGTTACGATTCAATTATATGAATTGTGGTATTCGTAAAATATTAAATATTGACACTATCGGTTAAAATTTCTGTGACATGTTTTATATCGTTGGAATGAGAAAAAAATAACGGAATTAATGGCGTCATGGCCTACTTTGAGATATGTATTTTTCATTTTTGCACAATAGCGTATGTCAAAGCCAACTGCATTTTTCGATTTTTTTGTTACACGTTATTATTCTTATTGTCTTTGCCGTCAACTTTCATTCCTTTAACTTTTTTCGTATCTCCTCAAATAAGGAAGTTATAACCGTTTGTGGTTTTCCTATTTTTCAGGTTTTTGTAATATATCTCATAAAGTAGGCTATGGATTTCAAATTTCTTTTTACTGAAATTAGCTCACAAAAAATGGGATAACTGTTTCTAAAACTTTATTCTTCTACAATAGATATTAAGCGAGATAGTTGGTGTGGCCCTCGTAAAATAGACAGTCTGTATATGTATATATTTCTCCAAAACCACCCTATTTTAGAACTGCGGGGGGTGAAAATCGTGTTTAGACAACCCGCATGCTTCACTTTTTACAAGTCTTATATCTGTTGGGTGGGAAATTCCTTTAATTTTTCCTAATTCAAAGGGACTATAAAGTACAGTTCTAACTACACGATTGATTAATCGGTCGATCGTAAAATCGTCCATGCGCGCCTGGTCTAAGTTTCCTGTATTGGTTTTACAATTGAAAAAATCACGGTGTAATACCTTTTACAAATCTATTTTGCAATAAAACAAGTTTATGCATTAAAATCTTTAGATCAATTAAATTCCATTTTATATTTCAAAGTACATTTAAAAAGTAAACAAGTACATGGCACTTTGATGTTTAAAATCTGTATTTATGTTTGTTGTGTAGTGTAATATTATACACATGGTTTATTGTTAAAAAACCGTTTTATTTAGACACAGGTTTATCGAGTTTGTACATAAAATTATTATGAACATAAACAGGCCACACGTATTAAAGGGAAAAAGAAACTGCGTCTCGTTGGTTTATTATCCGGTAGAGATGCTACATTTTTGTAACATTTGCTACCATTTTTACGTTAAATTTATTACCAAAAAAATATTTTGTCTGACAATACCGAATATTTTGTAATTTCTTCGCTTTTCTGTTATTTGAGATTGGTTCATATGGTGCTTACAGTGTAATATATCATATACGCACAAAGACCGCATCTGGAATGAGGGTTTTCTATGCAGGTTCTGCTTATTTATCGCTAAAAAATTGTTTTGCTCAAAATTAGACAGATATTTTGACGTAACTATCCAGCAAGTCGGGTTATGTTTACAATGATCTACGGTGACGCTAACATCTTCATCTGAATTTTCATTAAAGGTTCATACCAAATTATTTTTATGAGTGGCAACTACCCTGAAACTTCGCCACTGCAATTCGGCAAGACGCATAGCGCATAGATATAACAAAATCAATAATACACAAGACGAGAGTAGAGCCCGCATCATCGTATTCCAATCCGTAGCTATCCACTTCTCGGGACCGAGAATGCACAATGAGTTTCTTGTATTCCGCCAACTGCCAACTAGACCAGTCATTTAAACTTCTGATCTGGATCGGAAATGCTCTGAAATATTTGGCCGAAGAAAACTTTACTTTACGAGGATATATTATCATCTGCACAATCCGAGAGAGAATCAAGTTTTGCTGGTTATTGTTATCAGGGTATGAAAATGGAAATCAATTTTAAAAATGCATACATCGATTATCCTGAAATGAAGTCAGCGACACAGTAAGTAGCTGATAAGGCGGTAAAAATTATAATGTTAAAAATTATTTTGTAGAAATAAGTTGCTTTGTTTTGAACTGTACCACAAAAGCAACTGATATTTTCATTTTCTTCTACGCAATGAATTCCAGCAAATCGCTGAAGGCGTTAGTGATACTATAGAAGGCGATATACATTAATTCTGTGAAATTAAGTGGTCCGTCAGAACTTTTCTTTCCCTTTAATGTTAGGATTTATGAAGTAGAAGCACAATATTTTACCGCGGGATATATTTTCATCGTCATACTTATTTTGAATGTTTATATGTTGTTTGAGTAAGATGAAGCTTCTTTATGTACTGTATTCGTAAACAAGAGGCCAAGTTATACGGTGCGGTCCATGTGATAGCTCATTTGAACGGGTTTTTAATTCTCTATCCAGCAATATGAGATTTCTTGAATTTCTCTAATTCTTTTATTGAAAAATATTACATTTTTAATGTTACTAAGTAAACAAAAGAACGTGAAACAGGTCAAATCAAATGTTCAAACCGGGCGCCCGTTGCTTCTTGATAATTATGGAGGCGTTGTTGAAATTCTTCTAAGACATTTTGTATCGTTTCCGGGGTGATGTGATTAATTTCTCGCCTTATTCTGTCTTTTAAATCAAATGGTCTGTTGAAGGAGACTTTCGATTTTAAGTAACCTCATAAAAAATAGTCAAGCGGGGTCAAATCGGGAGAATGAGCAAGCCACTCAATTTGACCGCGTCTACCGATCCACCTATTGGGAAAAGCTTGATTTAGTTAGTCCCTTACTACATAACGATGCAAAATGTGGTGTAGCTCCGTCCTGCTGATACCAAATATTTCTATCAATTTCATTAGGTTTTGCAAGGAATCCAAGTAATGCGCGCCATTTAATATGCTATCAAAAAATATGGTCCGATAATTTGAGAATTTATAATTCGAATCCAAACGTTTACCTTCTCATGTAATTGAGTATTGGCCTTCATCATCCAATGTGGATTTTCGGTACTCCAGTACCAACAGTTCTGTTGTTGACTGTTCCATTTAAGACGAATTTTGCCTCATCAGTAAAAATAATGTTTTTTATAAATATCATCTTGGCGTCTATTTGCCATGATTTCGCAAAATTTCGGCGATCTGGGTCATCGTCGTAAAGTTCTTCAACCAAATGAGTTTTATATGGGCGGTATTTTTCATTTTTTAGAAGACGCAATATGACCGTTTTACTAACGTCATTATCGGTGGCAACTTGTCCTGTAGGTTTATGTGAATTGTCTTTAATACCTAACAATATATCCAATTTCTTTTCATCGTCTAAAATGCATTTGCTACCAGATTTAGGAATATCTGTGGCATTTCCAAATTCACGAAAATTGTTTTCTCTTCTACTAACCGTAGATTGAGAAATGCGGCGATCAGGATACTTAGTATTAAACATTTCGCTTACCTGCTAATACAAAAATTTTAATTCTTGGGATAACCGAAAGACTCATTGTTAAAATAATGATATTCTAATAAGTAAATTGGACATATACGGAGTAAGAGGAACAACACTGAATTGGGTTTCATCGTTCCTAAATTCACGTACACAATATGTAAGTATAAATCACGTAAATCAAAATGAAATACGTAATTACACCCCAGACTTAAAAAAAATAAACATGAGCGTAGTCCAAGGGTCCATAATAGGACCTATTCTCTTTGTTTTATATATCAATGACATTATTACACTATCAAATGATATATGCTTTACCGTATATGAAGATGATACCTCTATCATCGTATCAAACAAATGTGACATCACCTTAAAGAACAAATGCGATTAATGCGAAGACACTCTTGAGCACTTAATAAACTGATCCAACGGTATTTCCCTATATTTTGATAAGGACAAAACGCAACTAAGCAGATTTCATTCATATCATAAAAAGACATCTAACATCGATTTATCAGAGACACATTTTACATTCAAGCTAACGAAAACTTTAAGAAATTGATGGATTTAGCCGTCACTTTGTGGTAGTCGATCATAATGATTTATTAAAACACCTATTTTGTTTCTACCACTGTATACAATACAGTGGTAGAAACAAAATAAGTGTTTTAATAAATCATTAAAACAACTTTAAATTTCTAGGGCTGTTTAAACTGGAAAACACAATGTAAATTTTTGTCTTCGAAATTATCTTCCATTTATTTTTATTTACAAACTTAAAACCTACTTTTATAAAGGATCAGTTAATCACATACTATGCCCAGGTAGAAAGCCGATTAAGATATGGAATCTGCTTTTGGGGGGACTCTACCCTTTCACATGACATATTTGTGGCCCAAAAACGAATTTTACGATGTATCCCTGGCGTATCCAATACTCACACATGCAAAGATATCTTTAAGAATCTCAAAATACTTACTTTCTATAGTTTATATATTTTTGAAATTTGTTTATTTGTTTTCGATAATAAATATAAATTTTTGACTAATAGTAATTGTCACCAGATAAATACTCGCCAAACAAATAATTTACACCTACCATTTTCTATACTAAATATCGCATTTAAAGCCCCCAGCCCAATAGGTGCCAAAATATTTAATAACCTTCCAAATTATATAAAATCAATAGACAAGGAAAATATATTAAAAAAAAAAACTTAAGCTATTCTTGCCTGATAAATGTCTATACAACACCACGGAATATTTTAATTGATATATATTACTCTACTTTGTTTAATGCATTTTCTGTGACATACAAATGTGCATGGGTTAGGTAATCTATTTACATTTTTGTTTTAACGGCAAGTTTTAAACTGTGTCTTTCTTATACAAATATTTGTCTTGAATAAAGAATTTTGAATTTGAATTTGAATAAACTTTTTAGGAATATCTGTGGCATTTCCAAATTCACGAAATTTGTTTTCTACTCTATTAACTGTAGACTGAGAAATGCGTCGGTCAGGATAATTAGTATTGAAGATTTCGCATACCTGCTGATATCAAAATTTTAAATTTTGGGGTAATCGAAAGACTCGTTGTTAAAATAATAATCCACTTGCCAATCAGCGGTAAATAACTAGAAGTATAAGTTTGTGCAGATGTAGCAAATCAAGAAATTATAATTTTTTCTCATATGTAAAAAGAAATCCTTTATACTTTCTTTTTGTTTGTCTGTTATTTTGCCATCCGCGTATCAGAAAATACGAAACATTTAAATTGAATGTTACGAAATGACACAAAATTAATTAGAAAAGTCAGATTTGGCAGATATTTGTTACATATACTATGGGATCCCATCGACAACATTGGGTCGGGCACCGCAGTTGGCGCCGCTTGGTGGAGATGTTGTAGGCATCTGTAGGTACCATTTCTCCCCAACGGCGAGTCACGTGGTGTCTACCTCTTCGAAAGAAAGAGGCAAAAAACAGGGCCTCTTAAATGTTGCCAAGAAATTCAGGTAAATTTTTTGGGCAAAAACAAAATAAACTTTTGTCTCTTGGGCATTTTCTCCAAAGTGCTTCCTTCTCCTGGAAAAAAAATAACAAGAATATAAAGTCATAGACCTTTATTAATTAGTTTAGAGTGAAGAAAGCGTTTTAGAGAAAACTTCAAGAGCCAAAAGTTGCTTATATTTGCCCAAAAAATGTACCTGAACTTTTTCAAAATTTTTTAGCCGAAAATAATTTCGGTCAAGAATTTCCCTAGATTTTAATTTTTTCCCTAGGTTCTTTTTTTTTTCTTCAGAAAATTCCCAAAAAATTCAGACATATTCTTTAGATGGAAATAAACAACATTTGCCCCTTAAACTTTTTCTTTAAATTGCTTATTTCTCCCGTAAAAAAATTACAAAAAAATGACTTGTAGACCTTCATTAATCCGTTTAGGGAAAAGTAAACGTTTTAGAGAAAAATCCAAGAGCCGAAACTTGCTTATTCTTACAAAGAACACGCTTGACGTTTTTCAAGATTTTTTAGCCAAGGAATGATCTCGGTCTAGTATTTCACTATTTTTTTTTTCTTTAGACCTACTATACTTTGGATGCCTACTATGTACTATATACTTCTATTCACGATAAAGTTGACAGTTAAGAAACTCATCGCCATATTGTATTGACCCGTATCTTGTCACTATACCAAAATTTATGACGTCATTGGTTTTTGAGTTATGACGCCATCATAAATATTTTCTAATGGAAACATTTTTGTTTACTGTTTTTGGTGGTATATTCCTTTAGCTTTCTGGTGAAAAAATGATATTACCTGAGTCATTCTTTTGGAAAAATTACATTTTATGTAAAAATAGCTTACCTTTCGCAAATTCACGAGTAATGTTCCACTCTCTTATGGACTGATAAATGTTGTTGCCTACATTTTTGTTTTAACTAGCACGAAAACATTTGACATAAAAACAGAACAAAGAAAATAATAAAAAAACAATCACCTTAACAACAGAGAGATAACAGGCCTTTTTATGTAAAGTGTCGATAACATTTTTATTCCTGGCACATGTGGAACCTCAGTTTCGTAACACTTCTGAGACAGTGAATGCAATGCCACGTTTAAGTGAAAGAGAACGCGTAGAACTTTTGATGATGGTTGGATATGGTGATAGGCTGAGAACTCATCAGGAAACATGTGATGTTTTCAATGGCAAGTATCCCGAAAAGCAAATTTCTAGATCCACTGTAAGTAGATTGGTGGTTAGATATGATGAATCTGGCAGTACAGCTGACCTCCCTCGATCTGGTCGCCCGAGCACAAGCAACGAAACCAAATTAAATGTTCTTCTAGAAAGTGAAGAAAACCACCATCTTTCGACAAAGCAGCTGGCATTAAATCATAACGTGAGTCAAGCTTCTGTTGTACGTCTATTGAAAAAAGAAAAATACCATCCATACAAAGTGCAATTAATCCACGAATTGAATGAGGTCGATCCAGATTGGAGCTTACTGTTTTGTGAACAGTTGATGACCTTGTGCGATGAAGACACAATTTTTTTAAAGAATGTTGTTCTTTCTGATGAAGCTACATTTTCTTTAAAGGGGACTGTACATCGGCATAATTGTAGGTGTTGGTCACGCGAAAATCCTCATTGGACTCAAGAAGCCCATACTTAGCGACGAGGCAAAGTAAACGCGTGGGCAGGTATGATTGGTGATCGTTTATTGGGACCTTTTTTTTGAAGAAAATCTTACGACCGCAAGATGTTTACAGTTTTTGCGAGTTGAGTTAGTGCCAGCCTTAGCAGTTATGTTTCCGAACAATGAAGATGAAGATATTCCTGCTGAAAATATCTTAATAAGACGAGGCCCCACCTCATTTTGGGATAGCAGTGCGTCAGTTTTTAGATCACACTTTTACTGGAAGGTGGATAGGAAGTAGAGGTCCGATTGAGTGGCCCCCGCGTTCACCGGATTTAACCCCCTTAGACTTTTTTCTTTGGGGTTGCTTAAAGTCAAGGGTGTATTTTAACAGACCGGATACCATAGAAGAATTAAAAGACAGAATTGGCTTAGAGATGAGACGAATTGCCCATGAGACAGCGTGCAAAGTGTCTATACCCGTCTTGGTCAATGCCAAATGGTTGGAGGGTCGCAATTTGAGCAATGGAGAGATGTTTATTTTGTCACAATTACTTATGTAAGGTATTAATCAATAAAAATATTTTCTTCCAAAAGAACGGCTTTGGTACTATCAATTTTTTCCTATCACCAGAAAGCTAAAGAAATATACCACCAAAATCAGTAAAAAAAATGTCTGTTTCCATTAAAAAAAAATCGGTAAAGTTATTTACACAGAACTTCCCTCGTTATTTGTGCATGGCGGTCATTCTAAAAAATTATTAATTACGAAATGACTGAGAATACAGATCGGAATATAGTTATTCCTATTATTACAAAAAAACCTGATAACTTTTGGTCAAAAAAATATACATTGCTCATCCAACAGCAAAAGTTCAATACTAAATAACAGGTGCCAAATATGGAAGGCTTGCGCAAATACCTTTACAAATGTCCACCATGACTGAATTGTTTCTTGGGATGTCATTATTCAATAAAAGTATATAATAGGTGCATATGCCAAATATTATTGCCATCTGTCACATTTTCAATTCCACATTCACGTAATCGAGTGGAAGTATAGTGGTGGTTAAAAAACATAAAAAAATTTTTTGAGTAAGTTTAGAATGTCACGAAACGCGAAAATTTTAAATTTGAGCAAAAAAAAATTTTTCGCTCTATTCCAGTGTTAAATTTTTTTCCATAATGGTGAAAGGATGTGGCAAATATTTTTTTCCGAAATAGGTTTTAAATGTCATGAAACGTGGAAATTTTGAATTTGAGAAAAAAAAATTTCGTCTATTCTATAGTAGTGATAAATAGATTACCTAAACATGTTTTCAAATTTTTTTGAAAATTTTTCAAAAACATTTTTAAATTTGTTTGAATAATTTTAGAATGCCATGGAAACGTGGAAATTTTAAATCTGAACAAAGAAAAAAAAATTCCGTCTATTTAAGTGGTAAATTTTTTTTCGAAATTTTTTAAAATTTTCAATTTTTTTTTTAAATAGATTTAGAGCGCTATGAAACGTGGAAATTTAAAATTTTAAGAAAAAAAATTCCATCTATTTTAGTGGTAAAATTTTTTTCAAAAATGGCAATAAATTTTCAAAAATTTTTTTCTTTTAAATAGGTTTAGAATGCCATGAAACGTGGAAATTTTAAATTTGAACAAAGAAAAATTTTTTTTTTGTGGTAAAAATTTTTTCAAAAATGGTAAAAAAAATTTTCAAAAATTTTTTTTTTCAGAAATAGGTTTAGCGTGTCATGAAACGTGGAAATTTTAAATTTGAGCAAAAAAAAATTTTTTTTCGTCTTGGTAAAAATTTGTTCAAAAATGTTGGTGAAAAAAATTTTCAAATTTTTTTTTTTCCCGAAATAGGATTAGCGCGTCATGAAACGTGGAAATTTTAAATTTGAGCGAAAAAAAATTTTTTTCACTATTTATTCCGTTTAGACGGTCCACCCTGTATATTTTCCAGTGAAATTTCTACCATTTCTGCGCTGACAGTAGCGTCAACTACCTACCAAATTTGACTGCTCTCCGTCAAGTAGTTTTTTAGTAAATGCACCAACAGACAGACAGACAGACAAGACCGACAGACAGACAGACTGACGGAATTGAAAAACCTATATTTTCGTAATCTCCGTGATCTGAAACGTCAGAATCCGTAAAAATCTCGGAGGGTGATTTTTTCTCGAATACAATACTTCCCTTCGGTATGCGAGGGAAGTAAAAATATGATGACATCATAACTCAAAAACCAATGACGTCTTAAATTTTGGTAAAGTGACAAAATGTAGTATTTACAAAACTAAAATCGACCTGTTCGAGGATTTTTTTGACAAATGACACATAACAAAGATATGAATTTTGTGCATTTCTTTAGGTTCACACCGTAGTTAGTAAAAATAGGTGCAACTAATAACGGGTAGACGTTACGGTGGGACATCGCCAATTGTGAATGCCTATTTGATTAATATTTTGTTAGAGTAAAGCACACCGTGATGTCACTAAATTGAGTGAACCTGCAAATTCTTTTCAATTTTTAATCACCCCACCCATAAAAATGGGGAGGTTGCGGCAATTTGATTTTTACGTTAAAAGGTGGTTTTTAATAAATGTCTTCGTGTATGTATGTACAGTATATAGTGTACTTGGTGTTCACATAATAGGAAAATAAATCTTCCCTTTCGCGGAAACTTCGAAGCACATTTTTTTGCTTAAACCGTTCGTTGTACGTAAAAAATGTAAGAGATCATTTTCGTGCGGAATTTCATTATCTTTCATTTTATTATTGAACAGATTGGGCCGTTACTTGATGAAAATCCATGATAATAATTGGGAAGAAAACTATATTAGTTTTTGATTTTCACTTTGTTTCTTGTCAACATGACAATTGTTTCGCCACACAGTGGCTTCTTCAGATATTGAATATCTGAAGAAGCCACTGTGTGGCGAAACAATTGTCATGTTGACAAGAAACAAAGTGAAAATCAAAAACTAATATAGTTTTCTTCCCAATTATCTTTCATTTTCATAACGACCTCAATTGGCCTCCGAGCCATAGAAATCGCAATATTCGCAAAAAACCGTTTTTTGTGATTTTTTTATGCAATTTTTTTCTATCCTCAAAGAACGGTTAAAGAAATGCAATGCATGTAATTTTTCGAACTATTTTTTAAGGATTGCAAGTAACAAAGATTGGTAAATCAACATCAGACCCTATAGCAAATAATATTGGGGTACCACAGGGAAGTATTCTTGGACCACTACTGTTCATAATTTACCTAAATGATATAAATAATATTGAATGTGATTTTATGAATTTATTTGCAGACGATACGTTAATATCATGTAGTGGAACAGATCTTACTGAAACAGTAACTAGAATGAATGAGATATTAGATAAACTAAATACATATTTAAATATAAATAAATTAAAACTGAATGTTAAGAAAACTAAGGCTATGGTCTTGAATACACCATATAAACTGAATATAAGTAACGTAGATGCACTCCAACTAAAGATTAATAACGAGGAAATCCAATGGGTAAAAGAAATTAAATACTTAGGGGTTATAATTGACAATACGTTAAAATTCAAAAATCACTTTGAATATATCAAAAAGAAGATTTTAAAAAAACTGTTCTTTTTCTCAAGAGTTTCCTCATTTCTTTCAATGTATGCAAGAATTACAGTTTATAGAACAATTATTCAACCACACGTTGATTATTGTTCCACAATTTTGTACCTATTGGATAAAAACCAACTTCAATGTTTGCAAAAATTACAAAATAGAGGAATGAGGATAATTTTGAGATGCGATAGATATACATCTATAAATTGGATGCTTTAAACGTTACACTGGTTTTCTGTTGAACAAAGGATATTTTATATGTGTATGACTTTTGTTTTTAAACTTTCAAAAAATATGTTACCAAATTACTTTACTGATTTTACAATAAGAAACAATTTTATACATCAACATCAAACAAGAACAAGAAATAATTTCCACATAAATAGAACTAGACATAAGAAGTCGATGAAGTCATTATTTTTTAGGGGTCTGAATGAATTTAATAAATTACCTGATAATATTAAAAATTGTAATACCTTGAACAGTTTTAAACAAAAAATTATTTCATATATAACTACAAATGTAAATTAATGTTCAATTTTTTTTTTTTTTTTTTTTTTTTTTTAACAAACGGTAATTTTCAATGTTCACTGCAAATATAATAATACTGTTATTTATATTTAGCTTATAGTTATCGGTAAATTTGCTTATCTTTTTTTATGTAAGTATATGTATAATTATTGATTAGGAAATGTTTGTATATTAGGGTTTCTTCCTACTTGAATAAATATTATTATTATTATTATTATTATTATTAAGGATAGAAGAAAATCCTGACGTGGTGGGGCAAAACTGACACCGGATTCGGATTCAGCAGGCCAAGCTACAACCGAAATGATTGGTTTGATCCGTGAAAGCAGAGTAGAGTTTGCTTGCGTCCTTCACGCTGCAAATCAAAATCATGCCGCGTTTGATAATTTTGTAAAGCATTTAAGTAGTCACACAGAGGAATCCGCTGTGGCATTACGCCACTTTAAGCCGGCTGGAACTTTGGCAAGCGTCGCATCCTTTTATTCCACAGGATTAAGGTGAACGAGTATGTCATGATGAGCTTTGAGATGTAGCCAACTTAAAAATTACTGGAAACTGCTGTGTTCTGCATTTGCGAAAAAGACTGCCAAATAGTTTAAGTTATATTGAGATATTAAGTGTTTGTTATGTTACTAGCAGTACGAGAAAGCTTTTGTTAATTTAGTTGTATACTGGATGTCTCAGGAGTATCGGGAAATATTTCAGGGCATGTAGTTTAGGCCAAAATAACATAAAATAACAAGAGTGCTTGTAAATTCCCTCTACTGTTTTGGATGAATTCGCCATTAAAGGTTAAATCTAGTCGGGGAGGCAACGTTGCTTTTTTTGTAGTGATTTCATACCGATTTATTTGTATTGCAGTAATAGATAATAAGCGAAACTAGCATCAGACGTGTCGCACCCGTGGTGGCCTAGAGCGGTTTAAATTTCAAATAATTTCGTTAGAGATGCTAAAACTTGAAATTTTCAATCATTCATAACTAAATAAATACATCGACTGAAAGATCATACGATATCTCTGTGGAAAGAAAAAGTTTGACATTTTATCGGCATCGTAAATTGCACCGGCGAGATCGGAAATTCAGTTCGGCATGGGTGAGACATTTGACATTTTTTGACATTCCTTCAAATCGATTTTGCTACTTTCTCGACATGCCCTAATAAAGTAGTCGAGGAGGTAACGTTGAATTTTTGGTAGTGTTTTCATAGTGAATAATTTTTACTTCTAGTAATAAATTTGATATAAACAATAAGCGAAACAAGCGTCAGACGTCGCACCCGTGTACAGCGATAATAAGTGCTACTAATGTGGACAAAATTCTCTTTGCCCTCCAATTTTTATCGTTTTGTAATAAATTTTTCTTAATTACTCGTAAGAAATAGTACTTCAAAATGTATTTGCAAGTTCATAGAACGTGTTTCTTAATGACGTGCTCATATTTCAGGGAGTGATTGCTTAGGTCATTTTATGAAGAAAAGTTCATATGAACATATGTCCGCAACGGCTTAAATTTTTAGCTACAGGATGGTGAAATTTTTTCTTTTTGATCATTATTTTTAAATATCTTAGAAAATACTTCAGATGTTATTTTGGTATGTGTTAATAGGATATAAAACGTTTTAGTTTAATAGGATATAAAACTATTTTACTTAGAAAAGTTATTTTATCACTCCACCCTTCCTAAGAATAACATCATTATTATTATTAGTACCACTTTTTTAGTGAAAAACATCAGGGGATATGTCCGCAGGGACTCCACTTGTGGAGTGATATACTTTTCCAATAACTTTTCCTACTAAAATATGTGGTGTTATGTCCTATTAACACATGCCAAACTAGAAAATAATATCTAAAATACTTTCCGAGATATTAAAAAATAACGATTAAAAAAAATGAACACCCTGTAGAAAAAAATTTACGCCGGTGCCGACATATGTTCAAATAAACTTTTCGTCATAAAATGACCTAAACAATCGCACCCTGAAATATTAGCACAGCATTAAGGAACACCCTGTATTTTACTAAAAATTTATAATTTTTCTATGAAAAATCCATTTTTACTAAAAACTGAGTAAAGACATACAAAAAACTTGCAGATACATTTTAAAGTACTATTTCTTACGAGCATAAAAAAAATATTACTAAACGATAAAAATTGGTGTCTAGGGAGAATGTTGTCCCCGTTAGTAACACTTCCTATCACTGTGCCGATGCCGTGGTGGAGTTAGTTGTGGGCATGTGTTAAAATTGAGAAAAAAATCTGCAAGCCATTTCATACCACCTAAAATTTTCATTTATGAATTTTTACATAATAATAATTGGAAAAGAAATAATCAGCTGTATTGTGGAGGAGGGATTATACGTCAGTTAGTCACATAAACTTGTTTTAAAATATAAGATTGTAAAGTTATTTTACACCGGATGACTCACGTGACTTTGCGTATAATTACGTATATTAATACTATATTTTATTACTTCAGTTTACTTTAATTGTATGCACAACAATTAACATTATCTTAGATTTCTTTTTTATTCATAGCTGAGTGAATAAACAGAAAAGAAAACTCTTCTGTGAATAGTTTCCATCTATTGAATAATGTACCAAATAGATAAATATTTAAATGAAAATAGTCGGTAAACAACCCTAATAGCACCAATATTGCACCAATATATAATCCATATAGGACCAATGTATGAATATTGGTTCTATATAGGACCAATATTCATATATTGGTCCTATATGGATTATACAGACTGTCTATTTTACGAGGGCCACACGAAATATCTCGCTTAATATCTATTGTAGAAGAATAAAGTTTTAGAAACAGTTATCCCATTTTTTGTGAGCTATATTTCAGTAAAAAGAAATTTGAAATCCATAGCCTACTTTATGAGATATATTACAAAAACCTGAAAAATAGGAAAACCACAAACGGTTATAGCTTCCTTATTTGAGGAGATACGAAAAAAGTTAAAGGAATGAAAGTTTACGGCAAAGACAATAAGAATAATAACGTGTAACAAAAAAATCGAAAAATGCAGTTGGCTTTGACATACGCTATTGTGCAAAAATGAAAAATACATATTTCAAAGTAGGCCATCACGCCATTAATTCCGTTATTTTTTTCTCATTCCAACGATATAAAACATGTCACAGAAATTTTAACCGATAGTGTCAATATTTAATATTTTACGAATACCACAATTCATATAATTGAATCGTAACAATCAGCTGTGCCATAATTAGTGAAAAATGTAATAACTGGGGTTTTATACCCCTAATTACATGATTTGATTAGACATTACCATTGGCAGAGTACGGAGTGGCCCAATCACTTTGCAAACTCCGTCGATATTATAGTATATCCATCGAAAACAAAACTGTGCTTACCCTTTGCTTTCTAGGTGATTTTATCCTTTTTGGTGTCCATCAACCAGGTTACTTCACCAACAAACTTTACTGAATGTAAAATGAACTTAATTTCCTGACAAGCAAATAAAACACGTGATTTCTCAAAACACTTAAACCACTATATTTACATAAGAAAATGAAAACAAATGAAATTGACAAACACAAACACTTAAAGACGATTAAATAAATTAACAAACGATAATTACTCTATATCAAGAAATAAAATGGTCCGCGGCAATTTCAAATCTTTTAGCTAAATCGCGACCGAATACTAGATCAATAATTACAACACATTAATTTTCTACTTATTAAAACCGGCAAAATACGAAACAAATGTACTTAAACTTTAAAATTGAAAAAGGTTCGCAAAATGAGAATTCACTATACCCCGTAGATAGATGATGACCGAACCGAAGTTAAACCAAGAGTGGAGATAATCTCTACATCGAAATAATACGTTTCCAAAGTGGGCAGTAAACTTTAAATCCTCGACCAATTAGGATCTTCTTTACTTTAAACCGTACGCATTTGAAATTACCTAACGGACCATGGTATTTATCATATGGCCTAACTTGAACATTTTTATTACCACTAAAACAGATGAAAAAAACCCCTTTTGTTCCTTACTTTGCTTTTGTATGGGGGAAAAAATCTGCCTTAAGTGGTCTATCTATCTTATGGTCTATTACATAGGTTCCTGGAAGCCTCTATCAACTGCTTTAGTCCTGAAAATCTCACTAGACCACCCGGCGAGGCCTTATTTAACAAGCTCGACTAATAAAAGAGAATTGGACATAAAATAATTTGGATGGTTATTTATTGTTTCCAAGTGGCTAACGTCGACTACCTAATAAAGAGTAAAGTTAACAAAGCACGTTTCCCGGACTCTAAAGTTTGCAAGATAAAACAGATGTTTCTATGGCCAGTATCTTATGTTATTGTCCTAAATACGGTGATTCTAAGCGACAGGGTCGGACTTGGCTTCCCTTAATTTGACTTTTGTTACAAAAACAATGTATACAGTTATTAATAAATTTGACAGATTGTCACTGTTGTATGTTGTATGTTGCGTTGTCGAGTTCTAAGACAAATTTTATATCAGTAATTATGGTGTACACCAATAATAACAAATTCGATATGATTAGCATTTATTGTCAGTACAATTTTGACGCCGAGATGGCAGTCACGGTTTACGGAGATAGATTTCCAGATGCTCCGCAGCCAAATCGAACTATGTTTAGGAAGTTAGTTCAAAATCTAAAAACGCACGGTTCATTTTCAAAAAAAGTAGTAAGGCGAGCGCATGTTGCGGATAATGTAAGAAAAGTGAATAGAGTAATGAATTATGTTAACCAAAATGAGGAAACCTCTTTGAGACAAATTCAGAGAAACTGTCGCATAAAAAAAGACAGTACAAGAAAAATATCGAAAAAAAACGGATTTCGATGCTACAAAATGAGGAAAGTTCAACATTTAAATGAGGGAGATAAGCCAAGGAGAGTAAGATTTTGTAGATGGTTATTAAATAAGAAAAGGAATGACGCGCTGATATGTAGCAAAATTCTTTGGTCGGACGAATGAAATTTTTCTAATAATGGATTTTTCAATAGAAATATGCATTATAAGTGGACACGAGAAAATACACATTGGTGCAGAGAGACTGCTTTCCAAGAAAGATTTTCTACGAATGTTTGGTTGGGTCTTTTAGGGACTAAAGTAATTGGACCTTATTTTTATGATGGCAAATTAACCGCTCGTAGATACCTTAATTTCCTGCAAAACGAATTTCAAGATTTTCTTTATGAATTAACAGTGGCAGAAAGATTAAATTATTCATATTTTCAACAAGATGGGGCTCCACCTCACACTGCTGTAATATGTACAAATTATTTAAATCAAGTTATGCCAGGTAGCTGGATAGGCACCTATGGACCCATTCTATGGCCAGCTCGATCACCAGATATTACTCCCTTGGATTTTTTCGTCTGGGGTTACATTAAAGACAAGGTATTTCAAACTGCCCCTGAAAATATTGAGGACATCAAAACCAGAATTCGAAACGCATGTGAGGCAATTACTCCTGAAATGCTCCAAAATGTAATGCGTGACGTGTCTCGAAGAGCACGTTTATGTGTCAGAATGCATGGTGCACAATTTGAGCATTTGTAGTTAGAAAAATAAATACACACAATTTCTTTTCAATATAGTAGTAGGTAGTACTGTTATACATAGTTTTTCGTTTTTTTCTTTGGATGTTCGTTTTGTACTTGTATTTTTATTTATGAGATATTTATTGGTTTGTATTAAATTGTAATAAATAATTACGGAATTATAATTATTATAAAGTGAATTTGTACTATTATGGCACAGCTGATTGTTACGATTCAATTATATGAATTGTGGTATTCGTAAAATATTAAATATTGACACTATCGGTTAAAATTTCTGTGACATGTTTTATATCGTTGGAATGAGAAAAAAATAACTGAATTAATGGCGTCATGGCCTACTTTGAGATATGTATTTTTCATTTTTGCACAATAGCGTATGTCAAAGCCAACTGCATTTTTCGATTTTTTTGTTACACGTTATTATTCTTATTGTCTTTGCCGTCAACTTTCATTCCTTTAACTTTTTTCGTATCTCCTCAAATAAGGAAGCTATAACCGTTTGTGGTTTTCCTATTTTTCAGGTTTTTGTAATATATCTCATAAAGTAGGCTATGGATTTCAAATTTCTTTTTACTGAAATATAGCTCACAAGAAATGGGATAACTGTTTCTAAAACTTTATTCTTCTACAATAGATATTAAGCGAGATATTTGGTGTGGCCCTCGGAAAATAGACAGTCTGTTAAAATAGACAGTCTGTATATTGGTCCAATATGTTGTGCTACTAGGGAAGAGGAATCTAGCAGAGTCGTTAATGATTTGAGAGAAGAGAATTAGTTCAGTTGAAATTATAGGCTATTAAATATGACATTTAATAAGGAACAATTGCGTTAAAGGGTTTTTATTGTTTAATATGCTAATTTGATACCTAAAAACGATGAAATCACAAAGTGCTTTTTAGTTTTTGCAGAATAATTCAAAAACAATGCAAATTTGGAGATTTTAAGAAGAATACTTTTTTGTAGAAAATTAAATTTCCGACGTTTTTCCTATTTTTAGTATTAAAAATAATTAAAGTACAAAGTTAAAAATTTGCGAAAGTTCGCTTTGTTTTTCATTTTCCAGTAATTTGTCCATTATTTTTTACGGCATCCTAGGTAAAAATGTTATTGAAATAACAAAGAAATTGTTTTTTACATCTGCTCCGTGCGACAAACGGTGACAGAGATATCACCATTCAAAGTTGATCATTTTTTTTCCGTATTTTACCGCATTTGCTCTCATATATATTTTCTTTTAATTTTCAGTAAATCAAGTTATTTTTATGCAATAAAACAATAATTTTAAGATAATTTAATAATAATACAAATGTTTTTTAAAACCTTCTAAAGTAAATATTACGCTTTTACGAAAAAATAATATTACAAACAATGCATGTTTGTGGTTGAGCTTTATATTAAAATTAAATTTTATTCATTATTTAAAATAAACTGATTTTTAAATAAATATAGCAGGAAAACATTATGAACAATTAACTCATTTCAAAAAATAACATTTTTATTCCTGAAGGTAAAAAAATATTGTACATTATTAGTGTTAAGAAGTCGATTCTTCAATATTAACACTTTCGATGGCAATATCAACTTCGTAGTCGATATCTTCATCGACACCTTCTTGTGATATTTCTGGCACATTTGCATTTTCGCAATGAAATCCTGCACATTTCCTTACAAAATATGGATAATTTAGCTAGGCACTTATCGTTAACTTTTTAATCATATATTAAAGCTGAAATGCATTTACTTGCAACACCGATTTTTTCCTCTTTTCATTATTTGTTAAAAAAACTTTCGCGTGTATGAGAGCAAATTTGGCAATATAGCGGTAAAATATGGCAAAGAAGGATCAACTTTAAATGGCGATATCTCGGTCACCGTTGGTCGGTCGCATGGAACAGAATAAGAAAACGCTTTTTTTGTTTTATCAAGAACTTTTTTTTCTGAATACTTATATAACCTAGGATGCCGTAAAACAGTTATGGACGAATTATCGGAAAAAGGAAAGAGAGTTTTCGTATATTTTTAACTTTGTTCATTAAATATTATTTTTAATACTAAAAATAACAAAACATTTATTCAACGTTTAAAAACTAAAAAAATGGGCTGTTTCGGATGATTTTCAAAAACGCACCAAGGGAATTTAGTAGCACTTTATGATTTTATCATTTTTAGGTGTTAAACTAACATATTAAATAATAAAATCCCATTTACGCAATTGTTCCTTTCTGCCCCTTAATTTTGGAATATTCAATAGCCTATTAGTGGTGAAACATGTTATTTATTTTCTTATGGAGACCCAGAGTTATATAATAAATATCCTGTACGTTATTTGCAATTTTTTTTCTTTACACACTCCATGCATATTTCAGCTCATAATAAATTACGGGAATCTAATGTTTCCATTTAATCTAACTTTAACTCGAATCGGGGAAGTTGTCCAATCGTTTAATCATTTTTTAATTCGGAAGTCAAAAAGGCGAATTACAATGATAAATAACCCAGCCCATCCACTTCAAATAAGTTTGCGAGATAGTCTTGATAATCAATGGCCACTGGATCGGCAGTAGACAGCACGTAATCTCGAAGGCCTCGGCTCACGTCAGTTGGAAAAAGCACGTACTTTGATTCTGGGTTTCCGCATCTGGGGTCATTTAATTTCGCATTAGTGGTGGAGGCACGACGGCAGTGTGGTGGTGCAGAAACTAAGCGCACTGCATTTCTTTTTTACAGGGTTGACAAAAAGGGAGCGGAGGAAAACGTTGCGCTGGTACAGACACGAACGCGATGTTTTTAATAAAAGTTTACTCCAGAAGTAATCTGTTGTAATATCTACTTATTGCAAAGTGGGACAAAATTACTTAATGATCGTTGCAGATAAGAAATCTTTTCGTGCAAGTCACAACTCAATTTCGGAAAGTAAATATAATATATTAAATTCGCCTTTCATATTATAACTAGTGAAGTGGTGGCAATATCGGTATATGATTTCATTGTAGTTAAACAATAATATGGAATTAAGGCATTGATATAACTGACCGATTAGAGCAGCTGCTGAGTTTGGTTACTGCTGATTTTTTAAATAAATGAATGTTAAATTTGCAAAAAGAATGCTCATATATTATTTTATTGTTTCAGCCATTGCTATAAAATTATTCATTTATCAAATATATAAATAAGAAATGGTTGGCTGTAGTCCATGCCTCTAATTTTTTTATTAAACTAATTGATAAGTTGCAAAAGAGAGCGCTATTAAGTCATTTCATTGTACTTCGCATTAGTTTTAATTTATTAGTGTTTATATCTATAAATAGAGAAAAACATTGGCTGTTGTGTACGTTGCTGTTTTTCAGAAATATTTCCCAATTTACTCCAAAAAATGTCAAAGTAAGAAAATAGTCCAATCAATCGAGGTTTTTGCTCTTCAAAAGGTGGACTAGATAGTAATTATTTTGATATATATTAAGTTTAAGTCGAGGCCCTGATAAAAAACACAAATTTTCGACATTGAAAAACTGCTTTTTTTCAAAAACATTCGGCATCGCTTGATCCTACGAGAAAAGTGATGCGGACAAAGTTCAGAAGTATAAAATTTCCTAAATTTTTTTGTGTATGCATTTTTATTGTAAGTCTAATGTTTAAAGAGATATAGCGTCAGACAGATGGATTTAAGGAAAAATAATGTTTTATTACATATTGTACGTGTAGAACATAACATATTTTATATTATTTATATTATCCAACAAAGATTTACTTCATTCGTAATCGAGATGTGCCAAATTTCGTTTTTTTACGATTACGTTATTTTCAGAGTAAAATTAAAAACTGTTTTTTTAGCACACGCATTTAAAAATTTTATATGATGAACCCACTTTCATGGTCAATACGGATTGGTAATTAAATTCTTTGTACCATATTACGAAACACCCTGTATATTATACATAAAAGCAAAGGAGAAAAATAATTGCAAAAAACTTCGAATATTTCTTGGGACTACCTAGATAGCGATAAAAGCTTTATAGAAATTATACGGGCCGACAATAAAGAGGTTGTTTTGTTGATCAAAACCATCTGCTCATGTTTTTTGACATATTGAAACCGATCCTGATATTAAAAAAAATCTACCGCATCAGATTTTGTCTACCAATTTTGGAAAAAATTATACTAATATCACCTCTTTTATCCCCTAAAAAGGGCAAAAAACATCTTGTTCTAAGGTTCTGATGTAACTTTTATGATGTATTTTGACGTGCTGAAGCCAGTTTTGGAAAAAATTATACTAATATCACCTCTTTCATCACCTAAAAAGGGCAAAATAAAGATCTTGTTCTAAGGTTCTGATCTAGCTTTTGAAGTATTTTGACGCGCTGACGCCAATTTTGGGCAGAACAAAATTCTATTGTCTCAATCCCCCTCTGCTACCCCTAAGAGATATAGGGGGGTTGTAGAGGGAAATAGGGAAACTGACACGACACAAAATTGTTTTTGTCCGATTGGCTTCAGCGCGTCAAAATACTTCAAAAAAGTTAGATCACAATTTTGGATTAACATCTTTATTTTGCACTTTTTAGGGGATAAAGAGGGCGGTAGACAAAAACTGATGCGGTAGATCATTTTTTAATATCAGAATCGATTTCAGCATGACAGAAAGCATGAGATACGACAGTTCTGATCAAAAGTATAGCCCTACCTCTTGTTTTTTGTCGACCTGTGAAATTATTAAGAAACATCAGCTAATGCAAAATCAGCATCGCAGAATTCAGCCCCTATTTTTTAATGTTTTTTAGGAAGCTTCTTGTTAAGTGGCCGATACAATAAAATAGTATAGAAGCGTATTTTTTTACCCCACTTTTGAAAATTCGCCCCCTTTAAACGCAGCAGTATGCAAGTGACCGAAGCTTGTTTTATTGTTTCTTACCACTATGCGAAGCTTTTAATATAAGGTACACCGACCATAAAATCACTTAATTTTTAGTATATCATAAATTAATTAAATAAAATTAAATTGCAAGAAAACGTAGACACATACATTTCAACCGACTGCAATGATATTAATGTCATAAGCAACGTTGAAATGGTTTTTCTGGCTTTTTATTATTACATCTTTACAATGTTCAACTTCAGTCACACAATAAAATCATATACAAATTTCTGCCACCAGCTCCCTAGCTATTATTTGCTGAGAATAATGACAAATTAAACCTCTGAATAAATAAAGTTGGAATGTTGTATATTATACTGTACATCTATTCTATAATAATTATTTTGTATGAGAACGATTGTTGCCCGGTGACATAGCCTGTAGGTTCAAAATTTCTGCCTCTAGATCTCTACTAACCGAGATGTATTCCAGTCGTAGTTTTGTATTCACTAAGTGATACTAGCATCAACTATAAAAAACATTTCGAAATACAAACTGGTCAATATTAGCGATTGATCACGCTGGGTGGCATACTAAAATGGAAAGAAGATTTATTTTGGACTCTGAGGCACATGATAATGATGAAGTTATCACGAGACTAAGAAATGTGAAGATCGATTTATTTATATATAGAGCCTATTTTGAGCTAGGTTTAAATAATCCGCATGTGAAATTTTACACAGAAGTAGGTGTATGGTAGCAGAAATTCATGAAGACATGGCGCCAAACTCTCGGATATATTTTTTTTTGAAATGCAAAATTGAAAGAAAAAACGAAAAGGCGGTAATTAATGAACACAAAATTCTACATAAAAATATATTAATTTCGTCTATACGGGGTGATTCATGTAGGCCATTCATTAGAAGTTTTTCAACTTGCAGTTGGATTAGAAACTTGAAATTTGGTATGCAGCCATAATCGATCATGCCCGTTCTATCTAAAATATTTTCAGTCCTCCATCTATACAGGGTGTGCCAAAAATTGGTACCAACTTTCTTATTTTAAATGGAAACCTATATTTTTCTTTACATGGTTCTATTGGTCTTCTAATTCTGAGTTTAGAGAACCTAAGTTATGTTAACTTATCTATTACAATTTTTGACATATGTCCAATTTTTTGAAAAAAATTGCCGCTGTAGTAGTTTACGAACAAATTTGTATCTCGCAAACCTTTCAAAATTATGAAACCAAATTTGTGAAGCAGTTAGCTGGAAGTCCAGGCTAACTTTTGATGTCCCATCGGTGGTCCCATTTTGTACCATATGGGCGCAGTCGATTTTCAAATGTCGCAATCAAAAATTGTCAAAAAGTCAATTTTTTCAAATGGCACCTACTATTTTTACTCTCACCATTCGAAAGAAAATTGAATTTTAGGGTGAGTTACTTAAGCATTCCCTATACCTAACTTCACCCCATATCGAGTTATTCAATAAAAATCAAGAAATACCTTATCTTGCCGAGAGATTCCTTACTTCATCAAGTAGTTATACCATTACACCAAGTTGAATACTATACTTTATCTACGATTATAACAATAAATATTGGCGACGACAAATATTGGACAACGTCCATACTATTCAAACATGTCACATCACCTATCCTCAATGAGAATGGACCATTCAATATTATTTTGCGCGTTACATCGACTGGACAGGCTAGTCATTACAGTTAAAGGTGATTGGTGTAAAAATAAATCACTAGGGTGTAATGATTATACTTGTGCTATTTGTTTATGGATACTAGTACATATTTAAAATCAGTTGATTAATTAACATATAATCTAATAAGACTAATGTATCTACTCTTAGTAAATTATATATTAATTACTCGACTGCTTTTGAACAAAAGCGTGATTTTTCATAACACACAAGCGTTTTATTATAACTCACTACGTACAGACAATTTTATTTTGTCGAAAAAGTGAATCTTAGGACTGCGTGTTCCTCAAACATTTAAATTAGTCCATTGAACTTTTAAACCAAATTATTGATTACATATAACAGTTAACAGCTGTTAATTGGGTATAAATTAATACTATATTGTGTTAGCTTTAATGCATGTGATACTCGAAAATAGCAAAGTATTGTTATATTGATACATATATTAATCTTCGTAAAGTGTCAAGCTTTATTTGAAAATGAAATTAGACTTGGTATCTTAATAAAAATAAGAGAGAAACCATTCAGGTAATTAGCGCACCCCATAATAATTCAATGAATTTGTTTTTGTGATTCATGTTGCGTAAGAAAGAAATTTTGTATATATGTGCATATTTACAATTCACGTTGATTTGGAAAGTTATTGTTACCAGTACTTTACGTCCTCTATATCCATATTGTACGTTGTCATTTGCTACCAGTCATTGCATATAGTTTTTTGCAATTTTTATACCTGTCCACTTTGTCTACTTTCCTGTTGGTATTATACATCACAAAATAACTGTTCTTAACTTGGAAATTGTAGTTTAATTTTTCAAACATCCTTACGTACATGATGTTTCTTATCAGTAAAATTTAGATTCACTACTTATACTACTTACGTAATTGTTTTTTAATAATTGTTTTTAAGTATCTTGATTCCTCTCTACCCTAGTCGAAGTATTCGGCTGGCGCTCAGGCAAAACTTGCTAGAATATTTGTGCTAAATAACATCTAAACGCTAAATTTAACATCTAAGTAAATGAGAAAAATTTAATATAATAATAATAATCCTTGCCCGCGACCCAGCCTCCGAATTTAGTAACTGCCGTGAGCTAGCGTTTTCGGTATCACCTAGATATCAACTAATGTAACGTTACAGAAAAATTGGCGCCCAACGTGGGGCGCTTATTTTATGCAACGACGGCCGCATGCACGAATTTCTTTGTGAAGGCATTTTTGTATAGAATACTCTCTATTCAGTTTTCGTATCTACGATATTTTGTATTTTTCGTATTTTGAAACTTATTCCCAAAAAATAAATATTTTCGAATTCTGATACCATTTTGCTTAAGTTTCAACCACGGTAACCCCGATAACTTGATTTGGTCTGTTCTACTACTAAAATCCTACCAAAAAATAAAAAACTCTCATGAGGATTATTTTTCCCAGTTTTGCCGCTATTCTTTCCGTGGGAACCGAACTACAGCGCTTTTCAATGTTTCCGTTAATGGGCTTGTTCAGCATTTTTTTTTTTATTTCATAAATCGAAAGTGCAAGTATAAATTAATGGATCTGCAAAAAATCAGAATCTTATTCCCACGTTTAGTATCTTAAAAACTATTACAAATTTCCATCTCGCGAAAATGGGGCGTGGCCAGGCGCTACGTCACTATACGCATAGACTCGGCGATCTCAATAGGCTTGATGCTCCTTATTGGTTATAATTATAAGTGTTTTCGAAGTATTGTTTGTTTTGCTTACTACTTGACAGTAGGGGAGTACAATTTGGTGAAATGTCAAAAAATTACAATTTTCTCTCGCTCCTGCCTGAACGAATTTTCGATTTCGACCCTGCAATTTACGATTAGAATTCATCGCCGACCTTCTCCTTTCCGTAGACACATAGAACGAACTTCCACTCGACGTATTTATTTAGTTACCAGCGTTTAAAAATTCCATGTTTTTCGACTTTTCAGGTTAAATTTGAAAGGTCCCAGAAAGCCATTTTTTTACGTCACTTGCGTATAGTGACGTCACAAATAAGCGCTCGGTTTTTGCAACTATTACTAATTTCAACTCCTTATATCTCGTGAACGGAACAAGTTAATAATACGAAATTTTAAGTGTATAATGAGAATATCGAGTACTATATGAAAAAGTATAAAAACCATATAAAAATAATATCATGGAACAAGCCTATTGTAGAATTTACATAATTTTGTATGTATATATGAAAAAAATAGATGCCTTATAGACCCCGTTGAATGTTTTCTGGAATTATGTAAAAAGACATACAGATTTACAAAAGAACTAATTATTTTATTACAATATGACACCATTATTTTGTACATTCTTTTTCTTTTTTTTCAATGAATATAAATTACACTGACCGTTGTACCCATTGTATGGCCATATCGATATCCCTGTTAGGTTTTTAAACTACTGTAGCTAATAGCAAGTGAGCAACAAGGTTATCTAAGGAGTTTCCATTGTAGTGTGTAGCACGAAGGGCTTGGGAAATGCAGTAACCTTTGATACTTCCCTGATATTAGTTTTTTTCTTATCTGCTATCGCAATTTACATAACAATGTTAACCCTATTTCAAAAGAAATATCGCCTAAGGTTCCCATTTAGTAATGCTAAACGTATGAACACGAAAAAGTCATTTGAAAAATGTACGGTTTTATCGTTTTGAATAAAACTATGAGATTATCACGAATATTCTTATACACCTATTTCATTTGATTTGATCCATACTTGTGTTCTTGCAATAGGTTATTTCATTTTGATTTGTTGAAAACTTAGTTTTATTATTTACCATGATGTGAGTTCTACCTCTGAAATTGGGGTGAAACCTTCTGTCAATTACAATTATTTACATAGTCGCTAAACTGTAATATTTTTAACACTTAACATTTTTTTTGATCTGTTTATTAAATTTAAGGACACTCCATAATTGTACAAGAAATATTAAGAATGAAGAATAAGCTTCCTATAAAACTGAATACACAGGAGCATCTGACCCACATACCGATGGGTAGGTACTAAATATTGAAATCGGGCCATATCCGTATTCAAAGTACGATCGCCAGAAGCGTGTAAATAATTATGTTTTATATGAACTATATTTTACTATGATTTTAAAACAAAATGTTACTAAAGTTTTTGACATAAGAATAGGAAGAGAAATCGGAAAATGGCCTCGAGTTCGAACGATCTCTTTATTGGCTTTCAAATTTCAATTTTTAGTTTAAAAAGTATTTTTATTAACACTGTTATGAAACGGATTAGAGTTTCACTGAGGCGTTGCCATCGACGAATGTTTATTAATAGCGATAATTTCTAATAGGTTTAAACTTTTTATTTAAAATTTTGAAAATACGTAGAACAACATGGTAGAATACTCCCTACTGACATTGGGTCATATCTTTTATTCAGGATTACTGTCAGATGCATGTAAACAGTCAGGT
Source organism: Stenurella melanura (assembly GCA_963583905.1). Taxonomy (NCBI): domain Eukaryota; kingdom Metazoa; phylum Arthropoda; class Insecta; order Coleoptera; family Cerambycidae; genus Stenurella; species Stenurella melanura. The sequence goes on from OY757311.1 coordinate 124,234,683, forward strand.
TTAATATACAGTGTCAGTCACTAGTGCATGGCGATCAATATATTCTCAACCGTTTAAAATTTGAAAAAATGTTTCAAACAAAAATTGTAGAACATCTAGAGGGCACATTTTAAATTATTCTCCAATTTATGGGGTGTTTCACATGGTGGTGACAAGCTAATACTTGAATTATTTAGATACCATCCATATTAATTGTCCTGCCTTCTTTGAAAATAGCTTACATAGTGATATGTTGTTTAGAGGCGAATAAATGAAAATTCAGATTTTTCCTAATTGGTTTAGGTGAACTACACATGTAAGCTATAGGTAAGGAGTGGCAAAAACTACAACTAATATGATTTTTTAAATCTTAATCGAGAGACCGTACTGATTGTTATCTGATACTTTTTGTTATCTGCCCTGTTGGATGGTAGGGTAGGTTTAATTTAAAATGCAGTGACCTTAATTTCATGCTCTTTGCCGATGCCGATGCTGCTGCCACTGTCTTACTAATAAAACTTTGAATAAGGCGGCCGTAATGGTGTTTTAAAACTTTTTAAAATACACTCTCACAATATAATGGTTAAATGTTTCAGCTTTATGAAAATGAGATTAAAATTGTGATGGCGATGGGAATAAAGGAAATTTATGAAAATTGACTTTTTCACTTGCGTATCTTATGTTCATTATAAGGAACATTATCTTCTTCTATTCAGAAATTAGATAATTTCTCGGTGGAAAAATTACGTCCAAAATTAAACAGGGTCGGGGTGAAGGCGTTTTCGCTTTCTTAAATACTTATTTATAATCTTAAGGCGAAATGTTTTGTTAATAAAATTTTTATTAACCTTTGATAATGATGTTTTCTATAATTAATTATTTGAAACATTTTAAAGGTTTGCTAAGCTCTGTGTTAAACCTCAGTTATATGAAAAATTTAAATTAATAATAAATAAATAATTTCATGAGAACAATAGTGCAGTAGTGCTAGACAAAAGGACATTAGCATTCCAATTACCTAGTCCCTGAAGGCCATGAGTAGATCAGACCTGATGAATACAAATTTGTATACTATGATTCTGATCAAGAAGCTACTAGAAAATTTATTAAGGAAAAATGTGATTTTACGATTTTTCTTAAGTATCACGAAAAGTGTAAACAAGATGAGTAAAAAACGAGGTAAAAAAATCATGCACACCTTTTTTTGTAGGGTTTTATTATTTACAACAATAGTCCTATCAAGTAAGTAGTTAAGATGATACATACGGTCCAAAACACCGACGTCTAATTTCGTCATTTCTAGCGTTCCGTATGACCTATTGCTGTCACTTGTTTGTCCGTCCATCCTTGAGTTCGTCCGTTTGTCACCATGTTCTAATTATAAAATGCTATGTGTATCAAGTTTGAAACTATTTTGTAAAATGATGATCTATAACTTGTGCCGATATTATTTTCTGTATAAACTTTAGGGGTATGTAAAAATTACAATACGTATATATGTATGGTATCGTAAGTAAATGTCATTATAATTTTGTCAATTTACACTTTGAAATTGGCCGAAACACTTTGCCTGTAAGCAGAGGGGAGGAAAATATTAAGTATGCTTTCATAGTGGAGAAAAATGTGTCAAATAGAGTTGCCCCCGCTATTTGCCAACGTAGGTACTCGCAGTTCTCGGTAATAGAGCTTTTTAGCTTCTCAAATAAGTTTTCTTTAGACATTACAACTATAATTAGCGAGATATTTTATTTTTGGTTACAAAATAATTGTTTTCGTTTATACTCATATGACAACGGAAAAACATTTTAAGTTAAGTTCATCAAAACATATAACCTGAATTCGAAAAAAATCAAAAACCTATTAACGACCATTTTAATTTAAACATCTCAAACAATCTACGAGGTATCCCATTCCTTTTCGACATTTTTTACGTATGTACAGACATATAGTCAGATATTACATTAAAGAGAATAGAGGATCTTATCATACTTATTTCAGATTCAAAATTTAAAATACGTACTCGTAGTGTTATTACAATAATTTTCCCGGCACAACGATTTTTTTTAAATTCTTATTTACTATGTTATTAAATAAACAAGAATTTCAGTTTTTACTGAATGAAGATCAATTTCTTAATTAATTCATAGCTACTGTGTAAACTAAACAAGCTAGCCATTATACTCTTCGCCGATTTACTTACACTTGTTATATAATTGTTGCATATTCTATAGGATACTCTTCGTAGTTTTTTTTGTAAATTATATTAGTTTCAAACATTTTTTATTTAATTACAAAACAAAAAAATTTTGTTTCGAAAATGAATAACTTTTTTATTTATTGATCGATTTTGTTCAAAGACAATAGGGTTCTTCCTCTAGCTAACACTAACTTACTGCCCAATGAATACAATCGGACTTTTCGTTCTTAAGTTATGGTGCTTATAAGAAACGTGACGGACGGACAGACAGAGACAGACCGACAGACATACCGACAGACAGACCGACAGACAGACGGACGGACGTTTTGAAAGTTGTTCTGAATTCGATCACCAACACCACAGTGATATGAAAATTTTTCCTCTACGAGCAATATTACCGGTTTTAGAAATGTGGCGATCGAATACAATATACTCTTCGTGTTGTAGTTGCATCAGTGATATGTCATTTTGCTATTTTTAAGGTTTTCGAATTGTTTAAGGTGGCTTTTCCCTAGAAAGAGACATCCGATAGGGAAATATTTACTATTTTTGCCCATAACTTTTTTTCTTAATACCTACGTATATTTAAAAAACTATGAGAGTACCTAAGTAGATCCATAACAAGTCTATTACTGTGAATTTTTTATTTATAATTTCGAGTTTTTTGCAAAATGGCTAGATTTAAATCTACGAAATAGGAAGATTAACATAATTTTTAAATTTAAATCTAGCTATTTAGCAAATCACTGAAATCATTGAGTGAAAATTCATGGTAATAGTCTTGTTATGGTTCTGCTTAGGTACTCTTATAGTTTTTTAAATATACGTACTAAGAGAAAAATGTATGGCCAAAGATAATAAATATTTCCCTATCGGATGTCTCTTTCTAGGGAATGGCCACCTTAAGACATATATAATCTTATTCATCTCGTTTGTGACGAAGTTTACGGCAAAGAACATGTTCACATGCGATCTTCGGCTAATCCTAGGAAAGAATTTCACACAAAAAGGTTTACTTCGTCTTTATTTCGTCTGAATGTACTTGGTATTTATTTCAAAAGATTAAAAACGGATTCCCTCATACTTTACTACTCTGTAAATTATTAAGAAATTTGATCGACATAGTTTTAGAGAAAAAATCATATTTTCTACTCTTACGACAATTTGGCCTTCGTATTATCACATTTCGTAGTGCCATGGTAATAATTTGAGACCAATCTATTGTTCTGTTTTGAGTTAAAGTGAGCAAACCGAATGCTACACATGGACTGTGTTAACGAATGTTAACATATAATTGTATTCTTTATAGAGACATTATTATTATTATTATTAAGAAATAACTCATAAATTCGAGCATGCTTGTGCGCGTGTCTCCGTAGGGTGTAGAGTAGGTGTAGAGTACGTCGTAAATCACGTTGCGTGTTCAGATCACGTCGGGTTCACCAATTGCGGAGCTTGAAAATATTAGCGTTTCGTTCCGTAGCTACTCTGTGAACTTGTCAGTAAGGCTGGAAGTAGCCACTGTCTTATACGCTTTTCCAACGAATTCAACATGGCCGCTCGTATATATATACTTAGTGGGCCAAATGATGTGGCAGTGAGATGTAAGGGAAACGTCACACGCCACACCTTGGCTTCTAGTATATACACCAAATCCCAAATTTTAGCACACTTACCAGCTTGCTTTAATGAAATCCACCTATTTACCCCTATTTACCCCCAACCTTTTACCGGATAAGTTTAAAAACAATCCAATTACAGATCTCATTTTAATACATACGTGTATAAAATTTCAAGTCAATATCTCACACCGTTCCAGAAAAAGTGTGCTGACCAAAAAAAGTTAGACAGACCAATAGATAGATTTTTTTTTGCCTCAAATTTAAAATCTACCTATTTGAACAAAAAAGATCGGTAAAGGTATTTTCACAGAACTTCCCTCTTTATTTAGGCATGGCGGTTACTCTAAAAAATTAATAATTACGAAATGACATTGAAATTAATAATCGGAATATAGTTATTATTACAAAGAAAACCTGATAAATTTTGGTCAAAAAAATATACAAAGTGCTCATCCAACAGCAACAGTTCACTAAATAACAGGTGCCAAATATGGAAAGCTTGCGCAAATACCTTTAGGAATTTCCACCATGACTGAATTATTTCTTGGGATGACCACCCTGTACATTTTGCAATAAAAGTATAGTAGGTGCATATGCCAAATATTATTGCCAGCTGTCACATTTTCAATTCCACATTCACGTAGTGGAGTGGAAGTATAGTGGTGGTTAAAAAAATTCATTTTTTTGAAATTTTTCAAAAATGTTTTTTTTTTTTCTCCTGAAATAGGTTTAGAATGTCATAAAACGTGGAAATTTTAAATTTGAACAAAACGGAAAGTTTCCTTCTATTCTATAGTAGTGGTTTTTTTCGAAATTAGTTTAGAATGAAACCGGGAAATTTTTAATTTGACCAAAAAAAAATTTTTTTGTATATTTTAGTTCTAAAAAATTGTGAAAAAAATTTTCAAACTCTTTGTTTTAGAAATAGGTTAGAATGTCATGAAACGTGGAAATTTTAAATTTGAGCAAAAAAAAATGTCTTCCATCTATTCTAGTGGTAATTTTTTTTTCAAAAATGGTAAAAAAATGTTGCAAATTTTTTTTTCCAAAATAGGTTTGGAATGTGGAAATTTTAAATTTGAGCAAAAAAAATGTTTCGTCTATTCTGTAAGTGGTGATAAATAGATTAAACATTTTTTCAAAATTTCTTTTAAATATTTCAAAAAAAAAAATAAATTTGTTTAAATAGGTTTAGAATGCCATGGAAACGTGGAAATTTTAAATTTGAACAAAGGAAAACATTTTTCCTTCTATTTTAGTGGTAAAAATTTTTTAAAAAATGTTGGTAAAAAAAATTTCAAATAATCTTTTCTTTAAATAGGTTTAGAATGCCACGAAACGTAGAAATTTTAAATGTGAACAAAGGAAAACATTTTTCCTTCTATTTTAGTGGTAAAAATTTTTTCAAAAGTGTTGGTAAAAAAAATTTCAAATAATGTTTTCTTTAAATAGGTTTAGAATGCCATGAAACGTGGAAATTTTAATTTGAACAAAGAAAAAAAATTTTTTTCATCTATTTTAGTGGTCAAAAATTTTTCAAAAATGTTGGTGAAAAAAATTTTCAAAATTTTTTTCTTTCTGAAATAGGTCTCGCATGTCATGAAACGTGGAAATTTTAAATTTAAGCAAAACAAATTTTTTTTTTCATTATTTATTTCCTTTAGACGGTCCACCCTGTATATTTTGCAGTGAAAGCTTAACCATTTCTTCGCTGACAGTAGGGTCAAGTACCTACCAAATTTTACTGCTCTCCGTCAAGTAGTTTTTTAGTTAATGCACCAACAGACAGACAGACAGACATACGGAATTGAAAAACCTATATTTTCGTAATCTACGTGATCTGAAACGTGAAAATGCGAAAAAATCTCGGAGGGTGATTTTTTCTCGAATACAATACTTCCCTTCGGTATGCGAGGGAAGTAAAAATTGAAATTTTTTTTACGATTACTGTACCTCCATTCCACTACGTGGATGTGGAAGTAATTTTAAAAAATGTTAATATACAGGTAAGGAACAAGAAAAATAGTCAAAATTATATTCGAAATGTTGCAAACATCAAATAAATGTATATATGCACTGTACATACACAATCGCAAATTGTAGAAGACAGGCTAGTGTTTTTGATAATACTATTTGTTCACTTTACAGTTCACAGTCATTTATTAATTTGAAGCGTTTAAATTTAGCAGAACCGTTCCATCTTAGAAACACATAATTCTCGTTTCCCTTAGCAATTACTTAACAAATGTTTAAAATAAATAAAAGCAAACTGAAAGCAATTCGCAACATGTACAAAATAAAGTGTCAGTTGTTAAATAATTTCATCAGATGGTCGGCAATCCTTCAACGTCCTGGTAAAGCTGAGCGCCTCATAATTTACCCTTCTAATTCACCTGACAGGACAGTGCGCGTGCTCTCTTTATCATTCTTTGTGTGATCCACTATCTAGATGGCCCAAAAGTGACCATGGTCCACTTCATTCGTCCCGGAAAATGTTTAAAGTCGTATGTGCCCGGCCTTTTTGTGGTCATTTCTATGCCTCTATGCACAAAGGAACGTGACGCTCGTCCATTCAAGTATTCATTTTGGATATTTAAAATACAATAAAAGCTATAAAATGCATGTCCAATTGTAGGCCGGTCAACTCAGGAGTTGGATATTCCAGTAATTTTACAGAGGTTGAAGAAAAGTATAAGGAACAATTTGACATAATTGCGGTTTCTATATAGGTAATTGCTTCCACATCCACGTAGTAGAGGAAGTATAGTAATCGTAAAAAAAATGTTTAAAATTCTTTTTGTTAAAATAGACTTAAAACGCCATAAAACGTCGTGATTCTAAATTTGAGCGAAAAAAAAAGTACAGAACCGATCGACAGACGGACAGACATCTGCCTATCTGTCTGTCTGTCTGTCTGTCTGTCTGTCTGTCTGTCTGTCTGTCTATCTGTATTTTTTTTTGTGCGCACGTTTTCTCAGGAACGGTTTAAGATATTGACTTGAAATTTGGTATACATACAGGGTGTTTCTTTAGGACGTGCTGATATTTCAGGGTGGGATTCCTTAGGTCATTTTATGAAGAAAAGTTCATATGAACATATGTCCGCAACGGCTTAAATTTTTTCTACAGGGTGTTGAAATTTTCTTTTTCTAATAGTTATTTTGTAATATCTCAAAAAGTGTTTTAGATATTATTTTCAATTTTGGTATGTATAAGTAGGACATAGAACCACATATTTTAATTAGAAAATTATTGTATCACTCCACCAGTGGCGTCCCTGCGAGCATGTCCTCTGATATTTTTTACAAAAAAAGGGGTACGCCACTGACATTTTTCCATGTCGATATTTTTTCTGATTAGCCTGATCAATTCTACATGAAAGCGGTTTCTAGCGTTTTTCTCGTCTTATTGAAACAATTAAATTCATATTCACAAAAGAAAATTATCGATTACACGGACCAGACCAATCATCTCCAGTGTATCTTGGCTTGCTGAATCCGAATCCGATGTCATTTTGCCCCACCACGTCACAATTTTTTCTGTACTCAAGAATCAGTTAGATTAATGCAAAAAGGGGAAATTGCATTTTTCTAACGATTTTCTGAGGATAGAGAAAAATTGTCACGTTGTGGGGCAAAACTGACACCGGATTCGGATTCAGCAAGCCAAAATACACTGGAGATGATGGGTCTGATCCGTGTACTAGATAATGTGTGTGTGTGTGTGTGTGTGCCTGTGTAATTAGTTTCAATATAAATTTAATTGTTTTAATCAAGAACTGTGCGCCTGACGAGAGAAGCGCAACAGACGGTTTTCATGTAGAACTGATCAGGCCAATCAGGAAAAATAACGACATGGAAAAGTGTCAGTGGCGTATCACTTTTTTGGTAAAAAATATCAGAGGACATGCTCGCAGGGGCGCCACTGGTGTAGCGATAAAATAATTTTTCTGATCAAAATATGTGGTTCTATATCCTATTAACACGTACCACACGTACATGGGGACCTTAGCAATATATTAGTTCTAGCCACAGGTAAGTGAAAAGTAGTTGAAACTCTAGAAAATCTCGGAACTCGAAATGATATTTCAGGGTATACTCCGAAGACTTTATATTGCAATACTTTCAGAATCTGACATTTTCAACAGTCAGTCCATGAACATTATAAATTGACCACCAAATCAATGAACCGCATTCTGATTTTGATCTTACATAATATATGAAAGATAAAGTACTTTTAATGCAATTAGGTTATGAAAATTACGACAATTCCCGAGGGGGGTGCCACTTCCAAAATTAGGTGTACAAAGTATACGAAGTACAAAAAATTCCTAAAAAATATGAGAAATTATTGTAATTACTTTGAAATTACTATAAAATACTGAAATTACCAAAAAATATTAGAATTACCAAGAAATACTGCAATTACAAAATATTTATTAGATTTACCAGAAAACATATCAAATATTGGTATTAATGTTATTTATAAACAATGTCCCAGATAATGTCAGCATCAGCATAACATCTCTAGGAAGTACCTATCTCGCTTTATTTCATTTGCGTATGCGCGTTATTCCAAAATACGTGATTCGGTGTATCACCGAGGTTAGTCGAAGTTCCTCGATCGTTCTGAGCGCGTTCGTCTCAGTGGCAGTGCTGCCAGGTCTACCGTTCTTGCGTAGATCTACTGTTTTGAACCTCGAACTATGTACTATCGTTATTGCATTAATTTCTACCATTACTACCACAAATATATTATTATCTTATTATTATATGTAGGTATTCTATTTATATATAAAATTAATGATATTGGTTAGCGAACTAACAATGATGTTAACAACAATGTTGGAAAATAATAAATCAGATTTTGAGTCTAGTTTTCTATTGTTTCGATGTAACCGCCGAATGTACGAAGTAACATATCACAAAGTACCTATCAGATTAACATTGTTGCGTATTTTGTGCCTACCTATATATTTATATTTTATATAATATTTTGATTGGTTAAACAGTTTGTAATATCAATGAATATGATTTATTTTTTATATTTGCTTAGAACTGTAGTTTTACTTGTGGATTAAATTATTTATGATCATATTACCTATTACTTCTTAAACGTCTACCTTAGTTCGACCTCTGTATAGCACTCGATACAATATTTACCGCCTGGCAAGACTGTTGCCTTCAATAGCCGAAAAGTCAGGTGTGATTTACCGGTGTGCAAATTACCACCCAAATTACTAAACGAATTATTTCCTAAGGGTTCACCTGTTACTATATATTATAAGGATAAGTAATTTTAGTTCTTTTATTTCGCTATTGACTTCGCTATTGACTAATACTAACTTCTAATGGTTGACTGATGCATTTTATTAAGTAAAATGACGTTTAAACTAAAATTATTGTTCAACTTTTCACATCCAAACGTATGTTATAAAAATAAAATATTCCTTGCTATCTCTAAAGTAGAAGTTATCTCCCGTCAATCAATCCAGTTCTCCCGGAGTTAGTTTTATTTTATTTCCACTTCCAGTGGAAGTAATGTAACGCAAAAATTTTTCTTTAAAAATTCTTATTGTCCAAATTGGCTTAGAATGTCAAGAAACGTTGAGATTTTAAGTTTGAGCAGAAAAAAATATGTCTGTCGGTCTGTCTGCAACTTTTTTGTGCGTACGTTTACTATGGAACCGTTTAAGCGAGCGTTTAAGATATTAACTTGAAATTTGGTACACCTATGTATTTTGCCGAGATCTGGAACTAGATCCTATTTTCATCTTATTTCGTTGAAGGGTTGGGGGATAAATCGGGATAAATGGGGGGTAAATAGATAAATCAAGCAACAAGAGTCCGTAATAAATTGGTATTTAGTATAGGTATAAGTAAAATTGTAATTTAGCATATATACAGGAACCTAAGGCCTCAATTTTTTTTTACTTTATCCATCCCCACTACCTCCCCTCTATCACCATCCCAACCCCCACTACCGATGTGCCAAATCATTTTATAGGTTTTAGAAGTAGACAATTTTAAATATTATGTTATGTTATTTAAGCTGGTATAAAATTAAAATTACAAAGAGTCAGAACTTATTTTACGTTATTCATTTTTAATTAATCAATGTTAATTTTTTGTTTCTTATATTATAATAATACTTATATTTTTGTTAATACAAATGTAATATACAGAAATTATGAGATTCGTGTTTTCGCTTTCTATCCCTGTCCATATTTTTTAATGGTACCAACATTTTGTTTGTTGTATTAATGTATTGTCACTGAAATATAATTAAAATAGCTACGAATAAATTAGGGATTATATTTTCAACTCACAGAAAGTACCAAAAATTACAAAAAAATACCAAATTACCATAAAATAGGTGAAATAATTTCAGAATTACTATAATACGTCATGTAATTTCAAAATTACCATAAAATTAAAAATTACTGGTAAATATTGGGTAATTTAATTAGGTGTACAAAAAATTTACCAGTGGCACCCCCCTCGACAATTCCTAATGATAAAACCTAACATTTTTAATGCAGATGATGTGGATTGATTGATATATTCATTCAGTAGTCTGTAATTGATAGGTGAACTCAATACGCTGTATCTTTAATGTAAAAGTTAAGCTTTTACATTTTTTAATGTTTAAGTGGAGATTATTCTCGTTACACCCCAAACTTCAATCTTCTTCAGCTGTTCTTGAATAAATAAACAATCTTCAACGTTTTCTACAGCATGGTAAATTTTGAGGTCATTGGCAAATAATACTTTTTCACAGTCAACAACCTGTACCAAATCATTAATGAAGAGTAAGAATAGCAGCGGACCAACGTGTGTAAAACTATGTTGATATAAACGCTCTTACCTGTGACTATACACTCAATTTGTAAACGTCTCCGCAATTCATACTGTATTTAATACACAATTTCGCAACTGACTACATGCGTTTTGTGACGAGTAATATGCTAACTTCGGCAGCGTTCGTCTTCATTTTATTCATACACAAATAATGCTTATCTATCTATGAACGTTTATAAATGCACCTTCCGTCAATTGGTAACAATTCGAAATTTTAGTTTTAGGTTCTAATTTGAAAAATCTGAAAGTTAGTATATGGCCTTACTAACATTCAAAGTGAAATTATGGTCTAGTTTATGAAAATACATTTTTTGTAGATTTTATTCTTGACCGCTGTAAATGCAATTTTGAAGGATGTGGACGTCCATTCCATTTGAAAAATTCATGTATTAGCGTGCCAGCACTATATGAGACACCCTGTAGATGTAGAAGTAATTGTATATGCGATTGCTATCTAAAACATGTTGTCATATTTCAAACAGTTGAGGAGATATTGACTGTCCACGCGCTAGTGACATACTGTAAAATATAATATGAAAGATATATTACGTTTTTAAAAATGAATTATTATTTGTTTGCTAGTGTTAGAATGAGAATTGCCATATAAGAAATTAGACAAATTCATTTTAGGATTTTAATTTGCTAACAACCAGAATTCAGGTTATCGAAAGAATGCAAAGATTTCATTAATATTTTTACACAGAGTTTTTCTTTTAGTTATAGATAGTTATTTTTTCTGCTGTTTGCAAAATCCTATATAAAGAATATGTTTCAATACAATTATAAGCAAACAAATAATAATAAATGTTTAAACATGCATAGAGTATATAGGCTCCAATACTAGTTAGCTAATAGATAGGTGAGGTTGTTTTTATCAGTCAATGTCAACTATAATTATTTCACACTTATTCATAGAAATTGTCTTGGGTTTGCATGAAACATCTTTATGAGTGGCTTTAATTCTTTATGATGGGTTCCAGAATAAAGGCGAAAAACGTTTCAAAGGCTAAGCATTTCCAAGAAACAGAATGATAGATTTCATGAAAATGTAATCCATTAGAATGAAAATTTCTTTAAGACAAGGTAGATAAATAAATTCATTTTAGGCCTTTGTTTTAATTTTTAACTGAATCTTCATGATCGTAGGGGTTATGTAGATACTAGTTTAATCTGCATGGCCGTAGGGGACTGTGTGGATGCTAGTGTTAGAATGAGAATTGTCAAATAAGAAATTAGACAAATTCATTTCAGGATTTTAATTTGCTAACATAACCAGAATTCAGGTTATCGAAAGAATGCGAAGATTTCATTAATATTTTTGCACAAAGTTTTTCTTTTAGTTATAGATAGTTATTTTTTCTGCTGTTTGCAAATTCCTATATAAAGAATATGTTTCAATATATATCACGTTATTTCTTCTATTCGCACCTTTAAAGTATAATCTGACTTTACGATAAATGTTATCAGTAGTTTCTATTAATTGTTTCATTTATTATACATTGCATTAATTAAAGCAGGCCAGACCTTAGAAAAAGACGCATTAAACTAAACGTTTTAAAGTTTCAAGACTAAACTAGTTAATGCACTACTAAATTAAACTTGAATGATAAATGCTTCAAGAAAATAACTTCCAGCCAAGTCTCAAATGTTAACTTATTAAATGTAGGTACGGCGTTTCAAAGAATATTGCTAAACTTTTTCTGAAGTCTCATTTACAATCTCTTTTACTTGCGTTTTATTTATTTTCGGCAGTCTCTCTTTGTTACTTTAATGATGTGAGCTTGTTTATAAAGCTGACTGGATAATTTAACATAAATCATAAAGACCGAATATTATTAGAGGTATTAAAGTTATGAGCTGTTTACCGGAATATAAAATAAACGCGCAGTATAACAATACATTTATACACGATTATGGCCTGTTTATCTTCTTAACGGTAATATTGTATCAAAATTCTCTGAAAGGAATATTCTGTTGTTTATCTTTTTTTTTACAAAATCTATGCTTTCGAGGGTATAAATTTAACCCGTAAATAGTCAAAAATGTTCACAACTTGTTCCAATTAAAATTGCTCATCATTAAAGAATTTTGATATTTATGGATTGGTTTCTAGAAATATCACTTTTAAATTTCTAATATAGAAAAAGCAAAGAAACTTTTGTGAATGTTTCGTTTTTGCTAATTTTGCTACCTCTGTTTTATTAAATAAACAGATAATCATGAGAAAACAAAGTTTTAGCTTTGGTCTTACATTGCGCTGTGATTTGCTGTGAACTAATTTTGAACTATATACTGTGTAAATTTATTATCTTTTATTTTCATAAACTTTATATACGGTTGTGTCATCTGTTAGTTGTATTCTGAGTATTAGTAAACTCACAATCTCGCTGTATCTTAACATTTCCAACCAAGCGCATATATGTTTATTATATGATAAATTTAGTGGACTGTACCACATATAAATCCCATATGCGACACTGAAAAGGACAGCTATATTTTGTGCAACACTAGCAGAGATATATTCAGGTTAAATAGCCGAGACTCATACATAGTTGAACGTCAACTAAACAGTTTAGCTGCAATAAAAGATTGAATTTTCGTAAGACGTACAGATCTCTCTATTATTTTAAAATAAGCCTTACAAATGATACAAATAGGAAATGTAAGGAATTATGCGATGTCAGTAAATGTACTATATGATGCAGATATTATAATTATACGATTAAAATCCTCTATTACCTAATTCAATCAGGTACTTAAATTCCGATTCGGATTATCCGAATCATCCCGAGCGTATTTAATCTTGACGTGTCAAATTCACAGTAAAAGTCCGAGGTCATCGGCGGCATTTCTGCTAGATCAAAGGAGTGTCGCATATGGGATTTATATGTGACTCTACGTCGTTTTAAGACATTTCAAAACTGCACATAATATGTCATTTACTACGGTGATTAAACTGACTGGAAATACATCATTTAAATATAAATAAATTTCTACAAAACAGCAACAGCCAGTAACTAGAGTAAAATATGCATCTCAAGTAACACTTGGCAAATTAATGACAATGATCACAAATAGAGATGTAACACAGATCCTTGAGGAAGTCCGTATTTTATTGAAAGAGGAGTTCTAATTTTCGTGTGGCCTATACTGATAACAGTTTCTATGATAAGAAAGCAGAACTATTAATATGGCTACATATAAAAGAAGAACTAAAAGAATGCATCATTGGCATTATTATAAAGATCTCCGGAATTTAACTAATGCTACAATCAAACTTGAAAAAAAAACATACTTACAATATAAACTTAATGGCAACCATAAGAATGTTTGGAAAGAATTAAGAGATCTCGATATCTACAACAAGCGAGCTAATGTAAACATACCCGATCACCTAAATCAAGTCGACAAAATAAATGATTATTTTATCAGTACAGCTCAGGGTAACGTTGTACCCAATGTTGACACTATTAATTATTTCTCCCAAAACATTAAGATGGGGACACGTAATTTTAATTTTCATACAGTAAGCGAAGTTGAAGTATATGAAGCCATATTATCAATTAAATGTAATGCTATACAAGCTGACAAAATAGGTATAAACATCTGGCTGCATTGCTGTCCTTATATTACATATATTTTTAATTTTTGCATTGAGAATAATATATATTCTTCTATTTGGAAACGTGCCCATGTCGTTCCTTTACCCAAGATAAATACCCCCGAGAATTTCAAAGATCTAAGACCTATAAGCATATTATGCTGCATTTCTAAGGCGTTTGAAAAATTATTCAATAAACAGATTCGTGCCTATACCGACAATTTTAATATCTTGCCAGTACAACAATCAGGATTTCGTAATGCGCATAGCTGCATAACTGCTCTCCTAAAATTTACGGACGATATTCACGAGTCCATAGATAATAATAAACTTTGCATACTTGTTCTTCTTGACTCCAGTAAAGCGTTCGATAAAATCAACCATAAGCTACTTCTAGCGCTCTTACAAAACTTAGGATTTTCAAACAATGCTGTCAATTTGATGAAATCTTATTTATATAGGCGATATCAGTCTGTAGTTGTCAATGATAGTGCATCTGATTTTGTCCTTGTTGAGAATGGGGTACCTCAGGGTTCAATATTAGGACCTCTCTTATTTTTATTATATACATGTGAATTCCATAATTGCTTAAAGTTTTGCAACTCTTATTATTATGCCGATGATGCTCAACTGTACTACACTTTCGAGGAAAATTGTATTGACCAAGCCTGCGAAAATATAAATAATGATTTGAGTGCACTTGTAACGTTATCTAAGAATTTCTGTCTGTCTATCAACGCAACTAAATCTAATGTTATTCTGTTTGGAAGGACTTTTGCGCGTAATCGGTGTAAGGATCGAGTTAGAATTTTAGTCGATGATGAATTATTATCCTTAGAAGATAGTTGTAAAAATCTTGGTCTCTATTTAGATTGCTCACTTAGATTCTCCTCACATGTTACTGCTGTCATTCGTAGAGCATTTTGTAATTTAAAGTTAATATACGCGAACCGTCATTTACTAGACAGAAAATGTAAAACTGTGCTTTGTAATAGTTTAGTTCTATCGCATTTAAATTATGCGGACGTTGTATATGGCTCTAGTTTGTTGAAAAAAGATTCCGAGAGACTCCAACGTATTCAAAATTCCTGTGTTCGACTGATTTGCGGACTTCGGCGACGTGATCATATTAGTGTGAAATTAAAAAATATCGGATGGTTGAATATGGAAAAGAGGCGTATAGTTCACGCTGCTACTCTCTTTCATAAAATTATAACTTCTCACAAACTAGCCTATCTTTACAATAAAATTCGATATCGCACAGACGTGCATAATGTAAACATTCGTTTTAAGACACAGTTGACTGCACCGCAACACAGAACTTCCTTGTATAAGGGCTCATTTTCATATTACATTACTTGGCTGTACAACAGGATACCTGAATCTCATAAAAAGTTACCAGCGTCTTCTTTCAAAGTAAAACTAAAAAAAGATTTGTTTTTAGGCACTGTTATATTGAATAATTAATACTTTCTTATATTTTAGTGTTAGTGAATAGTGTATGATTTATCATGCTACGTTATGTAGTGTCAATACGCAGGACTTTTGTAAGTTACTATTATGTTACTGCTTATGCGTGCTGATACTTGTTGGTTGAGTGGAAGAGCAAAATTCTGTTTTCGAACAGAAATTTTGAACTCTGTCGTTTGATGAATATTCATATTATGCCGTTGTTAACTAGCTAGTTGTCACTGTAATCGTTCATCAATAAAAGCATTATTATTATTATTATTATTATTATATACGATTCAAATGTATTGACCCCTCACTTTAACCACGAAGATCTCAGTAACGGAGGAGCAGAAAAAATGTGTTCATTTTATGAGTTTATTCTAAATCAACCACTGATACTTGAATAATGTACATTGAACACTTTTGAAGTTCTGCCAAGTTATATTGAAAAATTTCTACTTTTGACCATACTAGTTTTAAATCCAATATATCTTGGAAAATATGCCTACTATGTAAATAATATTATAAACACCGATAAAGCACGGCATTTTTTGTACCAGGAAATTTTTTCATAATTTTTTATTGTAAACTTTTGCAGTTATTCTCAAAAACGTGAGGTCATGTTTATTCGGTTATTTATCAATGTATTTAAATTTTCTTTGTTAAAATAGTTAACTATATAAAATGTAAGCATTTTCAGAAAAAAATATTGGTGTATATCAAATATTAATTTAGTTATCGAGGGTAATAGATAATATTCTTCCAAACTTGCAATGATATTATCCTTTACGCTGGGTAACTAAATTAATATTTGATATATACCAATTGTTTTTTCTGAAAATGCTTACATTTTATATAATTAACTATTTTAACAACAAATTTTTAAATACATTGATAAATAACCGAATAAACATGACATCACGTTTTTGAGAATATAATAACTGCAAAATTTTAAAATAAAAAATTACGAAAAAATTTCCTCGTACAAGACATGCCGTGTTTTATCGGTGTCTAAAATATTATTTACATAGTAGGCATATTTTCCAAGATATAATGGATTTAAAACTGGTATGGTCAAAATTTCCAAAAAAGTAGTAGCAAAACTTCGAAACTGTTCAATGTACATTATTCAAATTTCAGTAAATGATTTAGAACTGACTCATAATAAACACATAATTTTTAAATTTTTTTCTGCTCCTCCGTTTCTGAGATATTTGCGGTTAAAGTGAGGGGTTGATACTTTTGAATCGTATATTATTTAAAGTTAGAAGTTTAGTTTGTTAAACAATGATAATAATTAATTTGTGTCATTTAGTAGGGAGCGAGTCATTATAGTTTATTGACAATATTGGTGAAGTATTTACTAGAATTTGACATTCTTAATTTATTTATCATATGCGTGTCCAATACGCTCTTGGTCGGATCTTTTATATAAAGTTTTTAAGTTTACAATTTTCTTCTAAGAGATATTTGTTTTTCTAATTACTGTGTGCTTATAACGGCGTTTTTGACGCTCTTACATATGAATATGTAATTATTTATTGTTGCAACCTCCAGTTGCGTACATGATAGAAATACTTTTTATAATTGAAGCTTAAGTCGAGCCGATAATTTTAAGACCACCGACGGACCGCTACGTGAATGAAATATCTAATTTTCCTCCCGTGACAACAAATATTTAGATAGAGGAAGGTAAACAAAATAAAAATCATATCGATTGAACAACCTGATCCCCGTTGCCTGCCTAAAGGTTAATTGTGTAAAGTAAACGGGTTAAGTCGAGTCATCTGATATGACGTAGAGCGTCGGTCCGATCGTATCCGAGAGCTAAATATGGTACCTGGGATCTGCGTGGGGGACTCCTCACGCTGTGTAGACGCTGCCGACATCAGAATCGTCACTACTAAGAGAACTAGCGTTGCGACGCCATCACGCACACGTATTCTGTTTCCAGCCAAGTTAGTGAACACTTACGCCGTTTCGTTGGTAGGAATATGTTGTTCTCTTTAAATAAAAACTGTTATTTTGGAACACTTGCTTTGGCTCGCGAAAAGTTCTATTGTAAAAATGTAAATTAAAAATTTTGATATTTGTTTCGCCCAGCTACAAGTTAAAATATTTATTTATTTAGTTAAGCATAAAAAGGACAATGTAAATTATAGCAATTTCACAATATAAATTACGCATGAAGAAACTATATGAATAGGACTTTTTCCCCATCCATTATATTAAAAAAAAACCGCTGCCTAAAGAATCACTACAATTTTAATAATATTTGGGGCAGATATAATTAAACAAATTTACAGAAGTTGCAATTTCGCAAGCTTATATAGTTAAGACATTGAAAATGAACTTGGCTAACTTTCAAGCCCGGCATGATATTTACAAAATATGCAAAATGTACAGGGGATAGAAATAAAGAAAAGTTTTATAAATATTCAAACTTTTATTAAGCTGCGGATAAAAAATTAAAAAAGTTACACAACTCGGAGTATAAAAATAAATTATTATTTGTTTGCTTATAATTGTATTGAAACGTACTTATAGGATTTTGCAAGCAGCAGAAAAAATAACTATCTATAATTGTATGGATGCTAGTGTTAGAATGAGAATTGTCAAATAAGAAATTAGACAAATTCATTTTAGCATTTTAATTTGCTAGCATATCCAGAATTCAGGTTTTCGAAAGAATGCAAAGATTTCATTAATATTTTTACAAAAAGTTTTTCTTTTAGTTATAGATAATGATTTTTTCTGCTGTTTGCAAAATCCTATAAATATGTTTCAATACAACTCGGAATAATTGTAATAGGCTTTACATTAATATTCCACAAAAAATGGGTTTCGTTCAAATGTGAGAACATGAATCTAGGTATCAAAATGGATCAAATATACAAGTTTTACAAAAACGACGCTAGGCGTCGGTCAGAATCGAGACGTAAAAATACATGAACATGAATTTAGATATTAGAATTGATCAAATACATAAGTTTTACAGAAACGACGCAAAGCGTGGGTCAAGACGAAATAATACAATGTGAATCTGGGTATCAAATAGGCAACTGCACTAGGAAGAATAATGTGTAACACCCATGGACCAAAGTCCAGCAAAAGAAGGGTGCTGTGTGGGGTGGTACATTCGATAATTCTGTATGCTGCGCCGGTCTGGGGACGTGCTCTAGAGGTAAGGGCTAACGCCATTGAACGCCTAAAAAGGATACAGCGGCAGATGGCAATCAGAATAAGTAGCGCCTATCGTATTGTCTCATATGAAGCGGTCCTCGTAGTAGCAGGGATTCCCCCGATAGATCTAATGATAAAGGGAAGGGCAGAGGTATACGAAGGCGAAGAGAAAGGAATGGCCAAGAAAAGACTCCTCGAAAGATGGCGTGACAGGTGGGAGAATGCCCACAAACGGAGATGGACTTACCGTGTGATCCCCTTAATTAAAAAATGGGTGGAAAGGAAGCATGGGTTGGTGGGGTACCACCTCACACACACCCTGACAGGCCATGGCTGCTTTGCAGACTACCTCCTCGAAATAGGGAAGGTGGACTCCCGGGAGTGCGCGTACTGCGGAGAGATTGATGACGTGGAGCACGGTGTTTCGTTGCAATAGATGGGTGGAGGAGAGGCGGGGCATAAACCATATAGGACCAGAAGAATTTATGGAATATATGCTGGAGTCCGAAGACAACTGGACCAGAGCTGAGATAACCATTAAGAAGATTATAGAACGCAAAGGAGAGGATGAGAGAAGCCCCGACCTATACCCTCTACACAACTAAAGAGAATAGTGACAGGGAATGCTGACATAAATAACAACTTTAACGGCAGATGAATATCCTGAAGTAAAGCGAAAGCGGTCCCAGGATACTCCCTACAATCTGAAGATGGGTGGTTTTAGTGGGTATGCCAAGAGGTGAGTCCCACACTGTCGCAAAGGTGTCCATAAAGGATTTCCACCACCACCACCCCCCCCAAAAAAAAGTATCAAAATCTATCAAATTCAAAAGTTTTACAAAAACGACGCCTGGCGTTGGGGGGCTTGAAAAATATTATAAAGAAATCTGAGGGCTTGGCTTTTAGTATACACACCAAACCTCAATTTTTTTTACTTTACACAGCTTGCTTTACCCATTTTCCCCTATTTACCTATATTTACATCCCCACCCCTTCAACGAAATCATCTCAAAATATAATCTAGTTCCAGATGTTATAATACATACGTGTACCAAATTTCAAGTGAATACCTCAATTTTATTTTATCAACCCCTTTAAAATGAAGTAGGGGAAGGTGGCGGGGGGTTGATATTGTAAAAAAATATTTGGCCTTGGCTTCTAGTACATACACCGAATTTCAAGTTTCTGTACTCTTACCAGCTTGCTTTACTTATTTTCCCCTATTTACCCCTATTTAACCCCCAACCCTTCAACGGAATAATCCAAAAACATAATCTTGTTCCAAATGTCATTATAATATATACCAAATTTCAAGTGAATATCTCAATTTTATTTTATCAACCCCTTTAATAATGGAGTAGGGGGTGGAGGTGGGATGAAAAATATCATAAAAAAATTTGAGGCCTTGACTTCTAGTACATATAGATCAAATTTCAAGTTTCTGTACTCTTACTAGCTTGTTTTACTTATTTCCCCCTATTTACCCTCAACCCTTCACGATATGTTCAAAAGACAATCAAGTCTACCAGTTCCAGATCTCGTTACAATAGATAAATGTACAAAATTTCAAGTCCATATCTTAAACCGTTCTGGAAGAATCGTGCGGCCAAAAAGCTACAGATCGACAGACAGACAGAAAAATGTTTTCGCTCAAATTTAAAGTCTCGACCGTACACAAAAAAATACTTCTACAAAAATTGTGCTGATTTTTTAAATCTAAAATGGACACCCTGTATAGTACAGGAGCTACCAATTAACCGACACATTTGTATCAATTAGATATATTATTAATTCTTTGCTTTAGAGCAACAGAAATGGTATCAGCATTTTTATCAATGGAAATTTAATTAATAAATTACATTAATTAGTAAGAAAAATCAGCTTGGTACTTATTACTCATGGCTTACGAGTAGACACACCTTGCAGGTTCAAAGTGTCTGCCTTTGGACCTCCGCTAACCAGGATGGATGTCAGTCGTATTTGTATATTCACTAAGTGGTAACTAATCGGTAAAAACATATTGGCTTAATACAAATGGTAGCAGCAGCTATAAAAACATTTTAAGTTTCCACTAGTATACATATCATTTTCGTTGTCCGCTATGCTCCAGGGAACGATGTTTTTAACTCGCATAAATATGTCAGGTAATTGCACATTAGCTCCTGTGCTAATAGTCAATACGAGAAAACAAATCAGAGTTTGTTTTGTATTTGGTGCACCTGTTTAAAGAGTTTTATTTAAAATTTAAATTTGAAAATCCAGATATACCTTGAGTGCCAGTTTGCATAATTTAAAAGTTCGATAACAAGTAGCATAAAAATATATGTAACATTCGAATTGGCTTTTATCCACAAATACTAAAGCATTCTGCAAATAATGTACTCCATATTCCCGACCAGCAACTAAACACAGGCTTCCCAGGAAGACCCTCAAACTATGCATATTTGTTCACGAAGTTGCACATAGCCCTTGGCCATCGGTTTGTGAAGTAGCTGCAAGTCAGTCAAATAAAGTTAGTATGCCCATCGGTGGATTGGTACAGCCGTTGGCAGCACTGGTAATCATGTCAGAACTGTCAACTACATGAATTTACGGCCACAGTCCGCTGACGAACTGATTAGTTCGATAGTAATAGAAGCGCGACGTGAACTCATGTATTTCCAAATAAACCTGCTGGGGCGATGAGGGTAAAAATTCCAGGTTTTTAACCACCGTCCTTTGAAAATATTTTTTTCACTGAACAAATAATTTCTAGTCTGCTTTCTTCTAAAAGATTTAAGCACAAAATATGACCTGCAGCGACAAAAAAAGTTATTCTTTGAATTCCTAATAAGGTCGCTCGTTTTATTGTTTCAAAACGACAACATTTAGAAACTTTGCATAAAGAGAGGGATGTTATAATTTCCCAACAAGCAATTGATTTGAATACAGAATCAGCAAGCAGGCAAGTGGTTGTAGTTTATGATAAATCACATATTCAAGCAGGATCTACGATAACTATTCAAACCCGTGCAAAAGGCAGTATCGTCCGACAAGACAAATTAATCGGTCAACCGTGGATGTGATCAGACAATTTTTTTTTGGCATAGGAAAAAGGCCATTCTTTTTCATTGATGGAAGTGAAGGCAGCAAACTTTGATGATGACAGACAAGCATCAGCTTTCTAAAATACTTGACAATTTCAAAAGTACAAATTGAAACTTGGTCAACAAAAATGGGAAGAAATCGCTCATCACAGCCGCGAACATTCTACTATCTCCTGCCAAGTTTAGGTTTTTACACAATGTAAAACTACACATCCTCAAACTTGCATCTTGAAGAATGCTTTAGATACTTCTCCTACCCTCCTACCTGGAAGTTTGAGTACTAGAAAAGCTGCGTTTTCAAACTCCTTTCAGATAATATACCCGAAAATGTTGCTTTGTCTTCTGCCGTCTCTTAAAGTTAATGCAATGCTCTAGGAAAGTGAATCTACCATATTTCACTAAAACGAGTGGTTGCATGAATACGGCCTTGGCTTAAACTTTTTTTTACAATTATGCAAGTAATGGCTGAATAAGTACAATAATCAAATATAACAGGAAGATGAGGAAGACGAATTAGTACAAGTAATTTATATTTTAGGTAAAAACAGTTTTTACAATTTAGTAAGGTTCTGGTTGGAGTGCCGTCGAGAGCGCACGTGTGTGTTAATGCTCCCGGGGAAAACACGAAAAGAACCGGTTAAAAATTTTTATTTTTATTCTTATTTGAAAGCAATAAATGATGGTCGCCTCGGCCATGTATATAGTGCAATTATCGATTTTCTAAATAATTTAAAATAAAATTCGTTTTTATTTTACTTTAACATCTTCATATTAACTTCCTGGCGCAGTTTAGCCACAGCTGAACTTTGCTACTCATCCAAGACTTATACACAACAACGATTCCCTGCAACATTGCCATGTGCTGCAGTTGAGACTCGAATCCAAGGGAAATAACAATGATTAGTTGTCTCCTTCAACTGCTGTGAAGCACGCTGCTACCGTCTCAGGAATATAGCCAAGATTCAAACCCAGAATCTTGTTTCAAGCCTAACGCATAAACATTGAGTCGCTGAGTTTGTTAGTGTCTTGATTACCCTAAGTATCGGCAGTAAGAGAAATTCAAAAGTCAAAGGTGAAATGAGTAATAGGTGAAAATTGTCCATTTGGCTGCCGTACTAACAGGATTTTAAAAAATAGCTGTAATTTTTGCGCTCAAAATGTAGTAAAATACTAATATACATAAATTTTTTTCATTGGAACATTCTCATATTCTTTGCCCCTTCGGTTATATTCTAATACTAAAACATCAAAATTCTCATTAGAATGATGTAAATATATGTGCGAACCCATGTGACTTTTTGACCCGATCCTCCCCATTTCCAAATAACTTCATATTCGAGATTGCTTGTTCACGTTCCGCACGTGACCAATGTTTACGATCTAGGAGGCATGTACTACCTGCTGACATATATAGAGTGAACGGTGTAAATCAGTTTATGGACGGTAACCCCGACAGTTCGGAAATGGCATTGGCGAGGTAGAATACAATCATACATTATTGCACAGCAAATGTAGGCTTTTCGATATTTATTATTTGAAATACACTCTTTTCTGTAAATTATAATTATTAGAAATAAATGCTTTTGTTGGTTAGACAGACAGGAAACAATACAGTATTTATACAGTATGGGAACTAAAATAATTACAAATATTACTGTTTAGTAATGGTAGTACCCGAATATATATTTTACAGCTTTTGTGTCTTTCTTAAACATTAGATTTTCAATCAAAGATCTTTAAAACCTCGAACCTCCCTTTGAGCGTAGCAGGAGAGGCATGGATTAGCTGCCCCCGCTTGTATTTAGTTCATATTTGGGAGGTAAATGCCTAACAATATGAAAATAGTTTGCCACAAATGCCATCTTGAAAAAAACATGTTTGCAAAAGTTATGAAAGCATTATGAAAAATTGAAAAATTTGATTTTCTCATATGTGAATGTGCCGAATCCGGGAGTTATAATATATGTGGCGCAGGGCGTTATGTCGATTATAAAAAAAATTAATACTCAATGAATTAAATGAATAGGGGAATCCCTTTTCGTTTCATTTATTAAATAATAATTTTTTATAATCGATGTAACGCCCTGCATCACATATATTATTATATCTCCCGGATTCGGCTCATTCACTTTTCACACAATTTTTAAATTTTCGAAATTCGTTCATAACTTTTGTAAAAATGTATTTTTCAAGCTGGCATTTGGGGTAAATTATTCTCATATTGGTAGGTACTTACCTCCCAAATATGAACCAAATCCAAGCGGGGGCATTATCAAAATAACTATTCAGCGATAGAATTTTCTTTGTTCTAAAAAAATTTGCTGGCAGAAAAAGTGATAGAAAACTTCATTTATAATTCTAGAAAACAACTGAAAAGCGTTTTGGCAATTCTTTTCAGATACAATCGTTTTCCCACCAACTTATTTTTTTCGTCCAATTATACTACACTATGAACAAAATTGCAAAAAGAATGTTTCGAAATCTCTTTGCACATTGCTGTTAAAGCTATCATATTATAAGTTTTCAGGATTCAATATATCTGTAAAATCATGTTGAAACCTAACTTAAATAAATTACGATGTAATACAAATACACTGTAATTTTCAACTGTTATTGATCAAAGTAGACAGACTTCAGTACAAAGCACTGAGGTTAGCTCTTGGCGCATTGAAGTTTACTCCTACCTCCGCTCTGTTGGCAGAATGCAATGAACCACTATTACATCTTAGGCGTCACTTTCTGGCACAGAAATTCCTCTTGAAATATAATAACTTTGTTGAGAATATTCTGCCTCCAAGACTTGTCCAAATTAGCAACTCAAGATTTGACAAATCCGTATTGGCGAAACAAATCATCACCCACCTTGGCAGATGCCTTTGTTAAGGTGACTGAATATGATTCTAGCAGTAAAATGTCTAATTTGCCCTGCTTTAATTCCATGTATAATATTTACTTTTTCCAATCTATGGTGATTATACCCAAATATAGTGATGCAATTAGAAACAACCAAATTTTGCAGGAAATTGTATCTAGATACCACACCTACAATTTTCACTGATGGTTCCAAATCTTGTAGTGGTGTTGGTTGTGCTGTGTACATTCAAAACACCCAAGACGAGTTTAGGTTTAAATTAAACAATATGTGCTCTATATATACCGCAGAAACTATTGGAATAAGCCAAGCTTTAGACTGGACTTTGTGTAACAGCGATAACTTTTTAATTATAACTGATTCGATTTCAGTTTCGACCACCATTTCTAATCTACCAAAGCATGTATATTCAAATTCAATTATAGTAGATATTATGGAGAAGCAAGTCAAGTTAAAACATCTTAATAAAAATATTACATTTATATGGGTCAAATGACACTCTGATATAACAGACAATATTGCAGTAGACAAACTAGCAAAGACTGCAATTATTGATGTGGATTTAATCAATAGCTCACCTTATTTTGATTTAATTCCAGTGGTAAAAGAGAATATGAAAAAATTAGGGTAAGAAGAGTGGGCAAAGTATGCCCAGCAACAACTATACATATTGCAAAATCAACAAAAAGCTACCTGTTTACCCTTTGGTCTGTAGAAGTCATCCTAACAGAAATGTTAATATTAAATATGTGAGATGTCAACTCTCACCTATATAAAATGAAATTATCGAAGACACACTTTTGTGATTGCAATGGCTATCAGGATGATATAAACCACTGGATTTTTCAGTGCCACGACAGTGCATGTGAAACCAGGTTATTAATGCAGAAACTAGTATATAATCTCTTTGTTACCTCATCGCCACGAATGATCACCTGAGAACGATATTCTATGTATTTTGAAAACTTACTAAACCTAAAATTTAATTAGTTTATTTTGATATAGCTGTAGTTTCCTCATCTTACAAATCCTTTGTAGGTTAACCTGTCTACCGTTGCCTATTTTGTTGTAAGAAAATAAGTCGCCTTGAACGGCACTTTGGCGTGAAGTGTGTGTCCCAGTTTATTCTCCCTTGTCGTCTCAAGTACTCTCTGTAAGGTTAGGTAAAATATTAAACTAATCGTGGCTAAATGGGATTAGCCTAAAGCCAAAGAATTAGAGAAAAAACTGTTACTGACGCACAGTGTGGCAAGATACCTCAAATGCCAGCATTAAATACAAAAATAAAGTGTCACAGCAAACAATGTATTGTTACTAGTTAGTATCAGCACGAGTCTGTGCATGTTTTTCTCCACCAATTAAAGTCGATACATGCTTGCATATCCACGGAACCCACAGACTTCAAACGCCTAGTAACTATTGTTCACGAGTGCGTTTGTAGAGTGAATATTTTCTTAATAAATTATTTTGTTTTTTTGTTAAATGCGCGGTCACCACTTTGTTTTAAAATGGACCCATTAACACCCTCAGGTGAGCATTTTCTAACTTCGGCTGGTTTATGTTTTTGTATGAAAACTTTGCAAATGTTCAAGTGAAAAGCATTGGAAGTTGTATTTAGGGGTCAATTTTACCACTATTAGGTACATCAGCTGTTTACTCCACACAACAGATATTGTGTTGTCGCATATGTCTGTGGTATTTGGAACCTCGTTATCTATCCATTCTCACTGGTTTCATCTATTGTATAATTAGTTGACCACCGTATGTATTCTAATATTTCTAATGCACCAATTGATTGGACTATACTAATACATTTGGCATATATTATCAAATCCAGATTTTCCTCGTAAATTTTGGTATTAATATTTGTTTATATAAACCAAACCTAAATTCAGTATGTGCAGAAATTATTCTAATTCGATGTTGGTGCGGTTTTGTGTGGGAGAATTTACTGTTATAGTGTTAGAAATAACTAACCACACTCATTATGAGTATCAATGAACACATTATTCTAAAAACTGTTTCTTTTGTTTCAGGTAAATAACACACTCATGTTCGATGATTCATTAAGTAGTAAGTGTTAAATAACTAATGCAAATATTTTATTTTTACAATTTATTGATTTTCCATATAAATAGGAAATAATTTTTTTTTCATTATCATGAAACGTAAATTAAATTCTAAATATGAAGTTGAATTTAAAATATATGCGAAATATTATTTCAAATTTAAAAATTGGCGGAATCTGCATTTAATGTCTAATATTAAATCTCTGATATTAATCTTCACTCTTTATCATGTCCCGGTCAAATCTGCAGAAATCCGCATTAAAACCTTTGCTGTCATGCGTCCGTGCAAGGAAACCGATAAACGGGGTGGTTTTGAACACGAACGTGACTTTCGTTTTAGTAAGATTCGCGTACAAGAACACTGCACAATTAATTTTGGTATGATTTTATTTTTACTTGGTTCGGCGAAAAAGTAACACCCTGTATCGATTTTACACGAATAATAAAAAGTCAAAAATTCTGGAGTCACAATAGCGATATATTATTGTTCACATTCTAACAATACATTTGTTTGTCGCTAAATAGGTTTGATGTAATTGATTATGTTGAATATTCCCACTTTAGAGTAGAAATTTGCCTTTGGTTGTTGTTGTTTTGTCGCGTGGCTGGATCCTGAACTGACGTTGAGCGAGTTTCGGTTTATATAAGAAAAATCAAAGATTCTGGAAGTGTTCGAAAATCGAAAATTCCAGGCGTTCTAGTCGTTCTAGGCGTTCCAGATTGTTCGCCGTTCCCGAAAATTCGATCAGTATGCCTCGGTACTCGTTCAGGGGGAGTGGCTTGTGTATACTCTCCAGCAGCCGAAGGCTTGCTTTTCGAATTATTCTAAAAATGTAAAAAGTGTTTTTTCTAGTTCGCGAGCTTTACAGAGCGACAGAAGGAATTCTTAATTTTGAAAACATGAATTACCGGATTTAATTTGTTAAAGAACGTTACTTTGACAGTTTTTGGCCGCTTGAAGGGTTGCCCTAAATAAAAACTTGTTTTACCCTGATATTCATGTTCAGCACGCTCTAAAACGGGGGGGGGGGGAGGTGGTCTGGTTGCATTTCTCATTTGTAACAAACTCGACTCCTCGACTCCACTACATTCTCAATATTAATTTGTATCACAGTTTCACTAATGCATTATAGACCAAACAAAGTAGGAAAATTTCTAAATGTAATTTCCATTACAAAAAAAACACTAGACTCACGGTTAGTACACGTGAAATATCAATTTTCAAACCAGTGCATCCAAAACAAAGTTGCAGAAACATAATCGCGGACGTTTTGCGTACGAAAAAATGTCAAATAGTCGGTTTTTCTCGTTTATCTTCGAATATAACTTTTTCATCGAAATAAGTTTGAAACAAATGTTGTAGGCATTGAAAATATCTACAAAGTGGCGTCGGCTGAATGAAAATCCTTGACTTCTCGAAAATAAAAAAAAAAATTCTCGAAAAATGGCATTTTAACTTATTAAGAATCATTATTTCAATGAAATTTTCATTCATAACTTTTGATAAAACAACGGTTTATTTCATCTGTCCTGTGCAAAATACCTAAAAAGGAAGACACTACGCATTTGATACAAAATTAATTTGTTGAGGAAGGCTTTGAGAAGTTTCCGAGATATTTTTAGTCTTAAAGCGAGAGTGTTATAAAGTTAAGAGTCGAATTCGTACTGCGTACTGCGGAACAAAAGCCCTCGTGAAGTAAGATACACAATTCAATAGATCCTGTCTTCTACAGGCGACTAATAAGAACCAGCCCTTAATTTACTTGGTCCTTAGTCAAGAGCAAATCAAACAAGCCGCCGTCGACAGCCTCGTTTGGACTTTTTATTTGTTTTAGGGAAGGTTCGGCTGCAACTGTAAACACCTTGAATTAGAAACAAAGTTTTTTTTATGTTTAATTAGATGTTACATAATTTTCTTATAAATATTTTGGTTCTACGAGGTATGTACAAGACACTACCTTTTAGGTTTTACTCATTTGCTTATATATTTCGTTGTCGTTTAATAGTAGAGTGCTCGCGTTGATAAAACTCGCTTAGTTTTCGATCCCGTTGGCACTTTTAGAGTAAAATGTATGACTTTGTCAGATATGTTACTTATGCCCTGTGGATTACGAATCCACTTGTCGTCAAAGAATCGTCATGAATATAAGGGCGCAAATCAAAATTTTCTAATTAACTACACCACGCGATAGAGTCAATCATGAAGCGTATTTTATCCAAAAATCATTAAATTCTCTGTAGAATTTCTATTTTTAAAATAAATAAGGAAACGAACTTTTGCATAGGCTTATATGGCAGTAAAAATCAAAAATCCTCATTTTCTCTGTTCGACTACGGCTGAAAATTAATTATTTTTCGTCTACTTTTCCATTCCCACGACGATATCTCCCAAACTATTATATTTATCAAAAAAATATATTCTTTATAAAATATTTGCCATATATTCCAGATTACAATGGTTTTTAAATCAGATTTTTTGAGAATTTAATAACCAAAATATTTAATAATGTGTAGCGTGATATCAATTTTCGAAGCTTATCAGCGGCATGCGTTCGTTGCAAATTCTCGCTCTCCCACTCTTTAAAACTGTTTCAACACACCCCACTTCGCACCCGCTCTGGCCTACCGTTAGATAGATTGGCGCATAATAGCTCTCGTGGTTCATAATATTTTGAAATTTATATCTTGAAAATGATTATTACTACGAAATAAATGTAAGTATATTTGTAGAATATTAATTCAGTGTTACATGGACTTACATAAAAATTATGGCCTGCCTAAAATTATTGTGTAATAGATTAACACATTATAAAAAACTCCCTATAGTTCACTGTTAGTTTGCAAGATACTTTCAGTTGGTATGTATTTTAAATTTTCTACCATATAGGTAACTGATGTATATGCTTTTTAGAAGAAATTAAAATGAAAAGTACTACTGATGGCACAGTGAGATTGAGAAAAATATAATTTAATGTAAAACAGATTCGTAACATATTAGCTTAATTTGTATGAAACCGGGCCCTGTAATCAAAAGTTTTGAGTAATCGTTTGTAACATTTACTGATTGTTTAAAAATCTATGAAAAAATAAGTAACCAAGGAGAAGATGATCTATATCCTAGCATTATGTCATTCAAAAAAACAAACAATTTTGACTGGTTTGGCACCGAAATTGCTATTTTAGTTTTACTAGCCAAAGAAATATAGAACATTTAAGAAGATAAATAGAGAAAGAAACTGAAAAGAGTTCAGATGGATCCAATGCCTGTCCATCAACTTTTTCCTATGTGTATTTTCGTAAAATAATTTTTTTAAATAGAGAAATGTACTTTTGTCAGAAGTACAACAATAAAGCTTTCTCAAGTAATGAAAACGGAACCAGAAAGAAAAGTACTACTGGACTAGGACTACTAGCCCACCAGAATCCCATAATTTTCGAAAAAATTTGTGCTAACGATTTAATACCTATGGATATTGAATATCATATTTCATGTTTCTAAAGTCGCTATATAAAATGCAAAGGTCTATCTAACAATAAAAATAAAAGTGGAAAACGGAGAGACAACGAACGGAGTTCTACTAAAATATGTAAAATTCTTGAGAAACGGTTTTTAAAGCAAAAAGGGTATGGTATGTCGTCAATTTATGATGAGAAGTATCTAGAATGGGTAGATATAGATCTAAAATAGGGATCAGTAGACTACTTATAAATACATTTACCGGCAAAGGAGTCAAAATTGTTAAATCTACAAAGAGACGAAAAATATGTTAATTCAGAAAACGAGGCATGAAACTTTGCATTTTCTATTGTAACTTTAGAAATATTAAACATGATATTTAGTTTCTATAGCATTTACATCGTTAGCACAAATTCTTTAGAAAATTATGGGATTTTGGTGGGCTAATAGTCTTATTTTTCTTTCTGTGTTCCTGGTCATTACTTGAGAAAGCTATTTTATTGAAAAAATTCATTTTACGCAAGGACACGCCTGAAGAAGTTATTGGACATGCACTCCATCCATCTGAACTGTTTTTAATTTTTTTCTCTTTCTCCATTTTTCTCCTTCAATGTTCCATATTTCTTTTGCCAGTAAAACTAGAACAGCAATTTCGGTGCCTAACCAAACAGCCAAAATGATTTGTTTTTCGAAATCGCATAGTTCTAGAATATATATCATCTTCTCTTTGGTTACTTATTTTTTCACGGAGTATTAAACAATCAATAAATATTGCAAATGATTTATCAAAACCTTTGTTTACAGGGCCCGGTTTTATACAATTTAAGCATAATATTTTACGAATCTGTTTTTCTTTAAATTTTATTTTTGTCTCAATCTCACTTTCCGAACTTGCGCTATCAGTAGTACTTTCCACTTTCATTTATTCTTCAGTTACCTATATGGTAGAAAATTTTGTTAAAAAAATACATACCAGCTGAAAGTATCTTGCTAACATCGAACTACCGAGCTTCTTATAACGTGTTAATACATTACACAAAAATTTTATGTAAGGCGAAATAACACTGAATTAATTATTAATTAAACAAATATACCTACTTATATTATTCATTCCATAGTAATCATTTTCAAGATATAAATTTCATTAATATGAACCACGAGATTTACCATGCGCTAATCTATCTTACGATAGGCCATTGCGGGTGCGAAGTGGAGTGTGTTGAAACAGTTTTAAAGAGTGGGAGAGCGAGAATCTTTAACGAACGCATGCCGCTGATAAGCCTCGAAAATTGATATCACGCTACACATTATTAAATATCATGGTTATTAAATTGTCAAAAAAATTGATTTAAAAACCATTGTAATCTAGAAAATATGGCAAATATTTTATAAAGAATATATTTTTTTGGTAAATATAATAGTTTGGGAGATATCGTCGTGGGAATGGAAAAGGAGACGAAAAATAATTAATTTTCAGCCGTAGTCGAACAGAGAAAATGAGGATTTTTGATTTTTACTGCCATATAAGCCGATGTAAAAGTTCGTTTCTTTATTTATTTTAAAAATAGAAATTCTACAGAGAATTTAATGATTTTTGGATAAAATACGCTTCATGATTGACTCTATCGCGTGGTGTGGTTAGTTAGAAAATTTTGATTTGTGCCCTTATATTCGTGACGATTTTTTGACGACAAGTGGATTCATAATCTACAGGGCATAAGTAACATATCTGGTAAGGTCATATATTTTACTCTAAAAGAGCCAACGGGGGGAAAGATAGAAATTAATTTGCACTCTACTATAAATAAAGTTCTGCCTCTACAAACTCAACGATCATCTGTACCGTTGCTTTGTAATAATCATTATTTTAGACAATATCGGGGTCTATCATAAGGTACGTATAGTATATTACCCGATCTTGTTTGGTATTTAAGATATTGACGAAAAGACATAAATAGCACCAAATTCTTACCTGTATTTGATGCTATTTGTGTTAATAACTCATTAGCAAAAAGAGTATATACCTCATAACAAGTTTGGTAGTTTAAGTCCATTCCACTTTTTTTTTATGACGACTTGTCAAGACAAACACAAATATCTTGTGTACTTGGCCTATTCTTGTAATATTTACGAGAAATTCCAGCAAAAGAATTGCTATAGTAAGACAAATTATTTTCAGGTGAATTAGACTCTTTACTAAAAATATATTGTTCTGAAATTGAGTTATTTTATAAAATTTATTAGCCCCGTTGTTTCTCTCAGTTAAAGTCTATGAATATTCAGTAAACGCATAAATAAACTACAACTATATTTCTGTCAAAACCGATTTCTCGGCTCATCACTAGCACGCAATCTGTGTACTTCGTTAAAAGTTCTGGCAATTTTGTATCGAGTTAGAAGTGTGGGAAAACCTACATTGCTGATAATTTTATAATACTGCCGAGGAGAAATAAAAAACCAGTAAAAGTATTGTTACGTATTTCCGCATCTTAGGCAACACCCTGTATGAATCCGTGGGTTCTAAATAACAAGGGGTAAACCACTACCACTTGATTTGATAATTTACTGATTACACAATATTTCTTAATTAACCAAAATAACCTTTACACTTTGTTTACTTGATATTTAACCTCGCTTTTTCGCTACCAAACATCGCCTTAATAAAACGTTCCCTCCTGCGTCGGTAATCGCGCCTTATATACTCTGAAATTGCTTCCAGAGTCATCCAGAACACAATCGAGAATCGTCTCCCACCACACTCTAGAAAACCCTATCTCTTTCTACAAGTTTCCAGTCACTATTAGGCATAGGCGTATCAATCTCCAGTTTCAAGGGGGTGTAATACATAACAGTATTCACATAGAAACTATTAATTAAGAAACGAGATAGAAGATTGATTGATTGATTGATTGATTGATTGATTTGCCAGCGTAAGGTGGGCATTGCTGCCAATTCCGGTGCAGGGAGATTTGTTCCACCACGCAGCCCGATCGCCCACCGATCATCCCACCGTGTGCCAGAACAAACCCCCAGTGCTTTTATATACCGCCGGACCAGCTGCATACGCTGGATTGGACATTGGACATGCTTGTTGTCAGCAGCGAGAGCCGCATGACGCATGGGGTAGGAGTATAGGATGGAGCGTGTAGGTGTTTGTGAGATGTTTCTTCTTGTTTTCCTTCTGTCTTCATCGGATGGAAAGTGTAGGCGTTTGTGAGATGCTTCTTTTAGGTTTTCGTGCTTCTTTTCACTTTCAGGTTTTTGTGATATGCTTCTTCTTAGTTTCTGTCTGTGATCATCTTCTCTCCTATTCCACTTCTGAGTTTTCTGTTTCTTCTGTTTCTGAGTCTGGCAGTGTGTATATCCTTGATATTTCTTTATTGTATTCCATTTTTTGTTGTGCCAGCTTTTCCCAGTGTGTATAATCCTTTCCTAGCTTATTCATAATCCTCTCGATTGTTGTTATCCATGTGTAGCATGGCCTCCCTATTTTCAGTTTGTTGCTGTTCATTCGCAGCGCTTTCTTTAGTAGGTGTGTCGAGTCCTGTCTTTGGACGTGTCCCCAGTATTTCATTGCGTATGATTCTATTCTTTTGATTATTGTTCTTCCCTCTAGTAATGTTGACGTTTTCTGTCGTTTTTGTGGTTTTCCTGTTTTTGCTAGCAGTTGGATAATGTCCCTTTCAGCTCTTCTCAGGCTTCTTCTGTTGGCCTTTGTCGTTGCTGCGTTTTTGACTCCATATATCATCGTAGGCATTATGATGGTCGTGTATATCTTTTTGGTTAGGCACCATGGTGGTTTGTTGTCCTCAATGAAGGGTAGTAGAGCTCTTGTGACTCTGTAGGCTGTTTTGATTCTTTCCCTTACTGTTTCCCTCCTTTTTAGTTGATTCGTTAGTATGTTCCTAGGTATTTCATTCTATTCGTGGTTCTCAGGGTGTAGTCTCCTATTTTGTATTCTTCCCCACTTGTTGGACTTGTTTTTGTCAATGGGTCTCGGACCATTATAAGGCTCTTCTTGAAGTTTATTTTCATTCCAGAGGAATCCAGATGTGGTGTCATGTTTCTTAGAAATTTAACGATGTCTTGTTCTTCCTCGGTGATGATGAGTATATCGTCGGCGTATGCAAGTACGATGGGGGGCTTTATCGTTCCATCGTTTCCATTGAAATTCTGATTCTCCTTTATTGTGCTTTCTATCACTTGGTCCAGGACTGTGGTGAATAGTCGGGGGGATAGGGGACATCCTTGTTTGACTCCTATATTTTTCATTTTTGATTCCGTCGTCTGTCCAAACCATTGTATTGCAGTGTTTTCGTGTAGGCATGCTTTTATTATTCTGTTTATTAAGTAGTGCGGTACTCCCCTGTTGAGCAAAGTGTTGACTATAGCCTCATGCCTTATGGTATCAAATGCTTTTTGGAGGTCAATTGAGACTATATATAGTTTTGTTCCTTCTTTCCACTTTTCTTCCAGGATCCGTCTGGTGGTGTACATATGGTCGTCTGTTGATCTACCCTTGATAAATGCTGTTTGATAATCTGGTAGTTCGCCGATGTATTTTTCCATTTCTCTGAGGAGGAATTGTGCGTAGTATTTGTACCCTACACTGCAGAGTGTTATTCTTCTGTAATCGTCCACGTTTTGTGGTGATTTGATTTTAGGGAGCGGTATCTGTATGGTTGTGTTCCACTCCTCAGGCAGGGGTGTGGTTTCCGTCCATGCGTTGGTGATGATTTCTAGGGTTAGCTGTTTTATGTTGTCCGGTCCATAGTATACTAGTTCGTTATTTATTTTATCTATTCCCGGGGCCGTGTTTCTTTTAGCTCTGGCCATTATTTCTAGTAGTTCGTCTTTTGACGGTGGCTTTCCCAGTGGCCAGTGGTCCATTTCTTGTATTGGTTCTATTTGACTTCTCTCCGCGTTTCCTTCTTCTAGTTTCCTGACCCAATGCTGCAGTGGTATGTATTTTCTTCCAGCAAACTACAAGAAAAAGATAAGTGAATGACTGAATGATTGAGAAGAGTAATAATATTCGTAACGTAGTTATCACTATTGCCACAAAGAAAACCTGATGACTTTTGGTGAAAGAAATATACAGAGTGGTCATCCGACAGAAAAAATAAATAACAAGTAATTAAACAGTACCAAATATGGAAGATTTGCGTAGATACGTTTACAAATTTTTCACCTTAGTTGAATCATTTCTTAGGATGATCACCCTGTATATTTTTATTTAAAATATGACATTGCCCTTGTCAATTGTGTTAACTATACGTCAAATGTTATTGCCACTTGTCATATTGCTTCATTATTTATTCCCCTTAGGCAGTCCACGCTGTATATTTTCCAGGGAAAGTCTTCGCTGGCAGTAGCATCAACTACCTACCAAATTTTACCGTTCTCAGTCAAATAGTTTTTTAGGTAAAGCACCAACAGGCAGACAGACGGAATTGAAATACCTTTTTTTCGTAATATACGTGGCCTGAAACGTGAAAGTCCATTCGGCAAGCGAGGGAAATAAAATTAATAAACAAGAAAACTAATTTCTGGTGCAGAGCATTTTTTTAGTTTTCAGTTGTCTCCTTTGGATATCTATATTTCTTATTCATGGCGATTTATGTTTCTACAACTCCTGTATATATGAACAATTTAGGGTGTCCGTTATTTCCTAAATTGAAGATTTTATTATTAATGGATTGGCACGAAAAGAAGATTGGAAATAATATCTAGTGCAAATAGGTGCCGAGTACAGAAGGGAAAATACAAACGCAAACAAATCCACTGTAAAAAGAAATTAATTAAATTTAATTTCAGAAATCGGTAAAACTGAGAAAGAAATGCACTTTGTTGTTCTTATGTATTCAATAGAAGATGTCCTTTGTTTGCATATGTCACTTCGGCAGTGTCAGATTATTAGAAAGTGTCCAAAAAATAATAAACAGTTTTATTCCTTTAAAGTTTTTTTGAAAATTTTCCATGGCTCAACGGTGTTATTTCAATTCAATGAAAGAATGCAATTCACATTAAAACTATACTAATTAGAATCCGTAAAGAATTCTCATGAAGTCGCAGCAATAGAAGTTGTTGCCCAAAAATCTACAAAATGTAATAATCGCGACCTATGCTTCATAATAATAGCAATTAGAGAATTAACAAGATAGGACAGTCAGACGGAGAAGACGAAATAGACGAAGACAGTTGTGAACTCCAAATTAAAGCTTACTATAGGACAGGCTGGCTTATTAGAATCGGCAAGTGCAACGTCACGTGTAGACCTCAATGGCAGCCGCATGTAGCTGTTTTTCTTCGTTTTATAGAAAAACAAAGTTTCAAAATTATTCTGTTAATGAACAGTTCTATCCTAGCTAAATAGATACCTAACATAAACATAGGAATACTTCATGTGACATATATTACGAAATAACATGTTTCTTTAGTGACCTTGAGTTCTGGCTATCAGCTGAGTTCGGTTGTTCTATTAGGACAGTGTTGTCGATTTTTCACTATTGGCCTCTCTCTCTAATGTTACCTTCTCCGTATGATTGTCACACTGTGGCAACTGTACGATAACTTCAATTTAAATGTCGAGGTCAATGGCGCCATTGCTAAGAGTTAAAAGGTTTTTCGCCGGCTGTCCTATATTGTTCTTTGTATCTTTGATAATATTGAGGAATATACTTATAAATGTTCTCTCTCTCTATCCTTGTTTGTCTTATTATTATGCGATTTTTCATTTGAGAGTTCTGGGTTTTTCCTATCACATACAAAATTCAAAATAATCGTAAAACCCATTAAATTGATTCGCAGTAATTGACATTGTTAAATTAATATATGTTTTCGCCTTTAAGACAATACTTTAAGTATAGAAATCGTCACAACTCACTTAAATCTAATTTGACAATTATTCATTAACATAATATAAACATTTATTCACAATAAATTGCTCAAGCCCTAATTTATAACGATGTAAGGGTTTGCTCTGCTTTAAATAGTCTGGTAGACAATTAAAAACCTTACGCCCAATATAATCTAGAACATCTGAGGAAATGTACTTACAAAATGTCTTTTTTGTTTCAAATATTAATAGAGTGAACCTTTTCAGTTGCAATAAAACAATTTCTGTTAAAAAACAAATACACATAATTCAAATACATATAAACCAAAGGGTGTTAATATTTTATATTTTTTTAAATATTCCCTGCACGAGTGAGTGTTAGGGACTCCTTTATATATTTTTTAATTCATTTTTGAGCGATAAACACATTCGATGAGAAGGTGGAATGACCCCAGAAACAAATACCATATCTCAACCTAGCTCCAACTTGAATGTGGTACAGATTTATCACTTGCCCTATACACAGAACAATTTTCAAATTCTTAAATAAATGATAAATTGAATTTAATTTGGCTATCACGTAGTTTACAAAGCTCCTTCCAGTTTGGACATTTATATGATTACTCAAATAACGTATGCTATCAATTTGTTCGAGATAAGTCTCGAAAATATTTAAGTTTAAACTTGTACATGATTTCTGTTTATTGTGAACTTCATAAAATGTGTTTTATCGATATTTAAATACAATATATTGAATGAATACCAATTTCTTACCGATTTCAACATGTTATTGCCAATAGGTTCCAATATTGTGTTAGATTTATCTAACAAAGTAAGTGACTTATCATCTGCGTACATGATGAAGGATGCCTCTAAGATTAAAATATCTAGATCATTGGTGTATAATAAAAATAGCACGGGGCCTAATACCGAACCCTGTGGAACCCCAGTTTTAACTTCACCATACTCTGAATTGAATCTACTTATTGTTCCTTCTGTACGGAATGTCACCCTAGCGTATTTGCTTCATCAGAAATGAACGGACCCAAACAAGAGCAACACTCCTGATACCATAGCGTGACAATTTATCCATAAGTTTATTTTTGTTTACGCAGTTAAACATCCTGCTAAGGTCGCAAAAATGTCGGTAGGACATTCATCTACCTCAACTTTTGTAAAAAATATAGCGCGGTGATCGTTGATTTAGAGGCTCGAAACTCATGTTGATTTTCCCAGAAAATACTAAATTTTTCAAGAAAATTTAATAAACGATATAAATAACAATACTCAAATGCTTTTGAAAAACCTGACCCCCAATTAGGCCCCGGCAAATCAGATTATCAGAAAGCTGAGTTCATTACCTTCAAAATGGAACCACCGCAGCATTCGCTAGCTTGCTTCCAGTTCAAGTTATGTCAATTTAAAAAAATATTAATATTTGTTGAAAACAACAAAAGAATTTGTAAATTCAGGCACGCAATATCTTCTAAGTTATACAGGGTGTTTCATGTATGCGGTCATTAATTTCTAGGGATGATTCTACATAAAAAAAATATCAAAATATGGGTCCGGAAATTCCTCCTAAGGGTATTCTCTTTAATAAACTAAAAAATAACAAATTATTACAAAATTAAAGTACTCAACAGGTTTTAAAGATTAACAAATTAGATTAAATGTTCAAAATGGCTAAATGAAAAAATTCTGTTTACGCCATGACTGGAAAAGTTCCTTTAGGTTCAAATTTCTCGAAACCGGTTGGTCCTACGGCGTTACAACAAGAGAACCTCTTTTGTGTATCTATAGCCAAGGAGTCATATTCCGATGAGATTATCACAGAAAATTCACATTAAAAATTTGGGGGAACATGTAAGTCCCCCATTTCCAATTTTGTGCTCTCCTAATTGAATTTACCCTTGTTGGATAACATCAGATAATGACCTTTATTGATATCGAATGACATGCAAAAACCAGTCACTGTAGCTCAAAAGGTGCCTGAGATAATAAATTAAATGTCAATTTTAGGTGCCCCCTTTTAAGGCCCACAGCGCCTTTAGAGGGGATTTCTGGACCAATGTTTATATGACCTTTATTTTATATTTTTTTATGTAGAATCAACCCTAGAAATTAAAACCGCTTACCTGAAACACTGTATCTTCGAAATCTGTCTCACCAGCAGAGTGCCGTGCTACTCAGTCTTAGGGGTGAGCGTTGTATAGAAAATGGTGGCAGTCATTTCGAGTAGTTTTAGTGAATTTTCTAAACTTCATCGTTTTGTAATGCGTGCCATGAAACGAGACGCACAGTAAAAATGTTCATTACATATACAGCATCGTACCTATCATACATACAGTATACCTGCATCTGATGATGAATGTTTTTCATATTTTTTTTGGACGAAGCGTTGTGATACTTCTGACCAGAAAATCTGATGCGGGCACCATTTCCACGTATAAAGGGTACACTTGGTAGAACTTGACAACTCCAACCGTTTTAAAGGAAATTGCCGTTAAACATTTGTTTATTTTTTTGAAAGACAAATTCAAATTTAATGAAACAAAGTGTATTTATTGAAAAAAGTACAAAACGTAAGGGAAAACAAAGTCGTAATAACAGCGTAAACTCTTTCTCACTTTCTTATGAACTAATGGAGTATTTTCATGGTATTGCCTATCAGATAAATACATAAATCAAAAGGTTGTGTAAAATAAGGATCTAATCTTATTAGAAGACCAAAAAATAACATAGAAGTTGACTTAATGACATTAGTATTTATTGTATAAACTTTCTCCCCATGCAAAAACCCCATTGCTGCAACTTATAATACATTTTCGATATGGTCTCCACCTACTTCTATGCCTTTTCTAATTATTTCCATAAAAGATTTTCTAACATTGAAAAATACATTTTCCTGTCCTCTAACAAAATTGGCTGCGTTTTATATTTTGTCCCACAGTTCTTCTCTTGAATTGATCGCATTTGCATAGACTAAGGACTTCATATGTCCCCACACATAATAATCCAAAGGGTTATAATCAGGGTCCCTTGGTGGCCAAGCAAACTCACTTTCTCGACCGATCCATCTACGTGGGAAAGTCTCATCAAGATAATTCCTGACCAATGGGAAATGAGGGGGAGCTCCATCTTGCATAAATAACATTCGGTTCCGTATGTCTAGCATGAAAACATATAATATATTAGCAAGAGTATTTTGAAGAAAAAACAGATAAGACTGTCCGCTTAAATTTGGAGGAAGGGCAAATGGTCCCAATAACTGATCAATGATAATACCACACTAAACGTTAATCTTAAATTTGTGTTTAAATTACCTTCCTTTAACGGCATGACGATTTTCTACTTCCCAGTAATGAATATTTCTCCAGTTAAAAACGCCTCGGCGAGTAAAAATTGCTTCGTCGGTAAATAAAATGTTCTTAACAAAATTTCGATACCTGTTGTGTTTATCATTCTGGATTTTCAAGGAGTTACCTCGGTGACTTGGGAAGAGGTTAAGAAAACATTCAAGAAACAGTAGTGAAGTAACATGGGTAGAAACGTTCTTTGCGTAAGACTCCTAGAACATATTGTTTATTCACCCCCTTTGCCGCTGATAAACGACTTGAGCTGACTTGAGGATCTTCATCCACACGAACTAAAATTTCTAGTTCGTGATTTGGAGTAATTCGTTTCGGTCGTCCTACATCATTTTTATGGCGAAATGAACCCGTTTCTCCCACACGACGAAACAGATCTTTGAAAATCTTATGGTCTGGCTGTATTCTATTTGGATATTGAAATGAGTATCTCCTCGCTGCAGCATGTCCGCTAAAAATTTTTTATACGTAAATCATATCATATCCCTCATTTCCCTATTTGAAAAATTATTATGTCAAGGCATTTTAAATAAAGAACTTATGTATTTCTCAACTTGGCTGGCTAACATTAGAAAATGCATATAAATACCACACATCAGTACTTCATCAGTTAAACGCATTCTCACTTGTTCTTCACCACCGTATTTACAAGAAAAAAATTTATTTAGACGTGATCTACATAACATAAATGTTCGACATGTTGGTCAAATATCCTTGCCTAGATTTCATTCAGCCTTGTTTACTAGATCGTTTACGAATAACACAGCCAAAATATACAATAGCTTAAGC
Source organism: Stenurella melanura (assembly GCA_963583905.1). Lineage (NCBI taxonomy): Eukaryota > Metazoa > Arthropoda > Insecta > Coleoptera > Cerambycidae > Stenurella > Stenurella melanura. The sequence goes on from OY757311.1 coordinate 124,276,059, forward strand.
GATAATCTGAAAAACCTCTCCTTATGCAGTTTTCCTAATAAAGTTAAACACACCCTTCTACAGTCACAATGTTAACCGTAATTATTGGTTATTCACGGTATGGTCAATCAATCTTATTAATCTTATTAATCTCTTACAAATCTCTGTTTAACTGTTATGTTATTTTTCATTTGTATTTGCAACTAAATGCCTTTTATATACATCTAGTCTCCTATATGTGTTCTCGTTTTTTTTTCCATTCTCTTTATTATTTCACATATATTTTGTAACAGCAATTATATTTTAATATTTCTATATTTTGTAAAAAGTAAAAAAATTGTTTTAAGCATACCTGTTGTTAATATTATTAATGTTATGTTTGGGTAGGGTTAAGTAGAGTAGCAGAAAATTATTCAAATGTTTAACGGCAATTTCCTCGAAAACGGTTGGAGTGATCAAGTTCTACCAAGTGTACTTTTTATACGTGGAAATAACGCCCTCATCAGATTTTCTGGTCAGAAGTACCACAACGTTTCGTCAAAAAAATATGATAAAAAAATCATCATCAGATACAGGTCCTGCGGTGCCCTCTTTGATCTAATGTGATGTAATGCATAAATTATTGTTTCTTAGAATAAAAAAGTTCCTCTAGCAAATTTGGCGAAGATCAGTCAAGAGGCTGTTGTGTTATTGCAAAAAAACGAAAAAATAATTTGAATTTTGACACCCTGTATCTTTTTCCACAGCAACATTTTACTAAAGCATATTTGGTTATGTCCTCATATTTTGGCCCAAAGAATCTACCCCTGCACTATGGCTATTATGAATGGTCCACCCTGTATATGTAAAAGTATGAAATCCAATGGAATTGTTGATGTGTAAGTAACGAATGACTTCTATTAATTAGTAGACAAAAACAACATTAGTAAGGGGTTATATCAAAGGAAGCTATTGAAATAAAATGGGAATAGAACATGACAAAGGTTAATTAGTGGACAGTTCTTAACTTGTGCCATATTCATATGCCTTTTATGCCGAAAGGACAGTGAGAGAGTGTTTTTAATGAGTAACATCAACGAGAATTTAAAAAAAATGTGGTTCGACGACATTTAGGAAACGATGTCAGTTCCATTTTAAAAGTGTATTAAACACATAGAATGTTCTGTATATATTAGATACACAAGATTCAGAATGTCTTTATATAATATCCATAGATGCTTAACTGCTTACATAGAATTGTTAATATGTTAATTTTAAATGCATTAATTATCAATTTACATAAAAGTACATGGATAAAATTATCGATTTCTGAAGAAGTATCTAAGTTAATTTCATGGCTCAGTCATAGTTGTTTTTAACATAGCAGACCAATCATGATTCATTCTTGCTTTAAAATATAGGTTAAGTATCTCCTATACAAATAACTGAGAGTTACGCCTATGCTCCCGCAGCAAAAGAATGGTTTCCTATTTACCTGTAAAAAGATATGTTAAGGGCTTTATGATCAGCATAATAATAGTCTTTTGCAAATCTGAAACTATCTATGAATATAATATGAACGGCAATTAGTAAGATAATTGTAATCATTAATAAATAGAATGACGTAAACTACCAATGTTAAAAATAATCTATTTTCGTAACTTCAATAAACCGTCCCAAAAATGATTATAAACAATTTCGTTTTACCAATAAGATCCAATCAAATAATGCTAACCGAAAAGTGATAATTAACAACGTGTCCTGAATATGAAACGACATTATTTGTCGAGACGACGGGGGACCCATTTTTATCGGCCATTTTAATCCTGATCAGATTCAGCAATAAGAAAAAGCAAAAACTGTCCGAAAGTTTATCGGAGAATAAGGGCGTGCCCACCATCACAAGTACCGCTGATGAACCGGTCGTTCGTTGTCGGCATCGTAATCAAGGTGCCTGCCGTCACCTGCCGTAGTGGCGTGCAATACCGAAAAGTTTTTTCGCCGGCACTTCCTTACATCCACTGTATGCTAATTTAGGAAACCTGGGAAAATAGTTGTTATAGGAAAATCGTTATAAGGCTGTCACGTGAGTCAGCGTTTATACTCTATTCTATTAATATCCCCATACGAATTTATTAAACGATTTTAAAGCTGGTAAAAAGTTACATAATAATAATAATATATCACAGTTTCCAAAACAAGTCAAAAGTTGCTTGGGTCAAGCATAAATAAGGATATAAATAATAACCAAGTTAAGCAAAATACCATCGGAAGTATTCAAATTAATAATGATTTATATACAACAATGAAATACACAAATTCAGACGGTTTCTTATTGTAGGTATCACTCATTAACATGAGTGCCAATGAAATGCCATTTTTTGAGATCGTTATGCCAATAAAGTGTCATTGTTAATAGTAAAACAACTAGTATACGATTCAAATGTATTGACCCCTCTCTTTAACCGTGAATATCTCAGAGACGGAGGAGTGGAGAAAATTGAAAAAATTATGTAAATTATGTAGAATAGACACATAATGAACACATCACTATTTCAATGCTTGCCGCTCATCTGTTTCTGAGATGTTCGCGGTTAAAGTGAGGGGTCAAGTCATGAATCGTATATTAGATCGGCTTTAAACAGCTGGAGCATGAAATTTTATCGCTTTAAAACTCTATATACAGTTTTATCACTATAATTTGTCTAGTAACCACTGGCATATGTCATGTCTTATTTCGTAAATTGTTTTCTGCAAATATCTATAATAAGATATTTATACATTTATTCTCGAGCATATTGCCCAAACTTGATACAAAGATATATACGATATATAGTAATATATAACCTGACCCATGGTCGATCTGTAAATATTCCAGTTTTCCTACTTTTTCATATTTTGAATTCATGAAGTGCGAGCTAGGCGTTTATATTTTATTTAGGGATAAAACATGTAAGCCAAGGTGACTTGCAAAAATTGTAATACAGCTCATACAGGCAAAAGTTAAACCAAAATCAAATCAGTTGTTACATATCAAAACGATGCAGAGTTCATTACAGTTGTTCGTAGTAATACTGATTCAGTCTTTCAGAAAACAATCGCTGCCTGACTAAACAACCTTAGCTTAATTTTTAAACTTCTCAAATTAAATAAAAATAGGTAGATATTTTATTAGTAATTTTTTTATCATTCACTGTCGTAAATACTGTCTGCACTATGTAGTACTTGGTAGCAGTCCTAGTTGACACCATTAAAATGTATGTATAGGCGAGACTTTAGTCAAAGCTTATGTCTTTACTCATCTTGTGATTGGTCGAAGTGCGTGCAAGAACTTTTTACAGTAGATTTCTCAACAACAGGTCAGTCTAATATAGTACATACTTATTTCTTTATTTTGTTTTCTCGGTTGCCACTCGCTACGTTACATTTAGAACATGGCGAATTCCGTGGACTCTTGAGTTCCTGTTAAATATTTATACCTACTTTGTTTTTTACTGAATGAGTCGCTTTGGATATGACAACTTTATGTAACATAAATCATGGAATAAAAAAAAATAGGTTAGTAAACCCAACAAAAATGCCAAAAAACATTTGGAAGCAAGAAAATATTAAGATATGAAGGATGTCTTGTATGTACTTAATTAATTGATTCTTGAAATATTTTCCCCAGATACCACCCGTGCTTTTAAAAGTTATATATAAATTTTTTATCAAGCGAAGTAGCCAAAGAGTAATATAATCCGTGTAAGTTGACAGTTCATTATTATAATAAATAACTAATTTACACTATTTATATAACTAGGCAACTAATTTTTCTGAAGAAAACCGATAAAATTCAAAACACCAGTGATATTATTATATACGATAATCTAAACATTTTCAAGACAACAATAGTATTCAGTTAAATAAGAATAATTTTTCGATTATATTTGTGGAATCGAATAATTTATTGTTTATTTGTGTTAATAATTTTGTGCAAAATTATTAAAACAAGTAAATAATTATGATTTGATTGTGATAATAATTGTGCGTCAATTAATGGATTAATATACTATGTAAGTCATGGATACATTTCTTTACAATATGCGATGTAAACTTTAATTCTTATAAAGAACAGTTATTTGTAATGTTTTCCTCGCTCTTCCCGACCAACGCAAAAACTTTAGCATTTTTCAACGTTTCTGGCATTTATATAGTTGTGGTGTTTTGCATTCTCAGGATTTCATTTTAAAGTAGCTAACGGTTTTCGAGCGTGTTCGAAATTCTTTATCTTCTAAACCGAGGATGAACAAAAAAGTTGGATTTATAGTACACGTAGAAAGTGTTTGATTTTAGTTTTAGTAAATACACTACAGATAATTTCAACCAGCTATGCTTATGTTATATGTGTAATAATATCATCTACTTACTGTAATGCCAGTAAGTGAATAACATATTATATTTGTATTAAATAATCTATACTTTGAACGAAGTAAAATTTAGCATTCATAGCTAAGAGCTACTTAACTTGAGGCAGGGCAAATTTACCTATTTTATTATGAGAAAAATTATCAAAATCAAATAATGCTTATCACCTGTTGAACTGAATACGTTAATATGCAAATTGTATTATTAAAAATAATATCTTAATAACATGTATATAAATCTGATATATCATATAATCAACGCAACGTTCCATCAAACCCAAGTTGTATTGCAATTTCGCTTTCTTGTATATCTTCATATTATTGTACGATGAATCAAAAATGTTGGTACATATTACTCTAAAATTTGAATTAAATGAAGTTTATATAAAATATTACAGTTTACACGACTCTTTTGAGCACCTTATATGACAAATATAGCTCCATATCAGTAGGAAGTCTCTGTGGTATAGTAGACGCAAAAAATATCTGTCAAAGAAATGCGATAATGCACTTAAAACCGACAAAGCGACCGACAAAGAACACCGCCGCTATCTTTGCTTCTTCGTATCACTATATGTATTTCGTTTACTATACTATTTTACTTGTGTATCAAGGAATCAAAAATATAAAATCTAACAGTCGTTGTGCTTACAAGGCATGGTCTACACACGTCTACATAATAATATACAATATACATACATACAGACACGCAGACATTTTTATTCGATATTTAATAATCAATTAAATTATTGTCGATACTGAAAATTATCAATAAAATTCATCCGCCATACAATTCTCATATTTAAGAAGTTTCTTCAATAATGTCGTAAACATATTAGAAGTTGGTAAGGATTTAATATCGTCCGTTAAACTACTATACAATTTGCAACCAATAGAACACAAACATTTTTTGTGTCATATAGTCCGATATAGTTTAAGTTGCCATAGCATCTTAAATTTAGTTTCGTGCTTAGTATTGGTTTAACTTAAGATTTTTGAAGGAACCGCAACTGCTCAGGAAAATACAAATCAATAGCATGACTGTATATTTTTGTGATATAAACACTTTTTCCATATTATGTAGTATTCTCCCAATTTACATTTCCGTATATAACATTGGAATGGAAATTAGATAATAGAGTACCAGAGGGATTGCTTGATGGCCGTATTTTTAAGTTTAATTTCACTCTCAACGTATTACCGAGTCAGAATTAATTACAATGTTATTTCTTTTAAAAAAAATATTTTCAGATCTTTTTTTGAGGATGTAAATAAAATTGTCGCAGATTTTTGCATGTTTAAGTTTACATTATTCTTTCTTGTCCAAGTTATTATATTGTGAGCGAACTTATATATAAGTTCGGCAGTGATCTATAGTAGATTTAAATTCGTGTTAATTATAAATATATATGTGTGTGTATATACATTGATCATATTGTTACGAAATGAAATTAGGTCATTGGCAAAGATTTCAAAGTGCAGTGGTCCTAGAACACAGTCGCGTGGAACGTCTTATTTGATAGTACAACTGTTACTGTAAACGGCATTGTTGATCTTTACTATGTGAATTCTATTTTCCATATGGTATGTTAAAAGATCTGGCGGTACACCTTTTATGACATAATTGTGTATCTTAGCCAATAGTAGCTGGTGATTTACTAAGATAAAATTACGAGAAGATTCAATAAATGGTACAAGGACATATTGTTTGTTACCCATAGCGCTAATAATTTTATGCTGAAAATTAGAAAGTGTAGATCCTGTGCTTTGGTTTGTTTTGTTCCACGTTGGAAAGAAGACAGTAGAGAGTTTTTGTAGAGAAAGTTTGAAAGTCGGTGTTTAAGACAAAGTTCGAAGAGTTTCGACAGACTATATAGTATACTAGTAACCCTGTAATTTGAGCTTTACGAAACAGATTTCAATACAAAAGAAATTCTATGATGATTATTAAAAATGCCTGTTCGATTATAGTATATCTACACGATTAAATCAAATAATTTTATGTGGTACCAGAATTGTTAATTAAAGACTTTTTCACACGTTTTTACGAATATATAGAAATTTTAAATTTGTTTAAAATTGGTTCAGATCAGATCAAGTATTTCCTATTTTTAAAAGTTTTTAGTAATAAAATGCCTTAAGTGCACCTGCATTTTATTAATATCCTTCTTGACTCCAAAGTCTAATATATTTCGTAAGTCGGATTACAGAAAGTTCCACCGTGTCGGTGCGATTGTGAATTCTTGCCATTTATTTCACGATAAATGCAATCTAGGAACACAATGAAGCGCTAACTCAAGTGTGAATTTCAGTAGCTGGACCATTATTGCCAAAAGAACTTTTGCCGCAGAGGGGTGTGACTAAATTTGCTTTTCAGGAAATGCCAATTTTTGACAGAGACATATCTTAAATGCACCAACTACGTGATGTAGAAAATGAAACATCTATGAATCTTTAAATTGTATTTATAAACACCTATATATAAATTAATTATAATTTAATAACTGAAATCTTGTTTCTAAAGTAACAAGTGAAGAAAATAGTAAATGCTTCATTCTAAAGAAAAAAATACATTGTTTATGTTGACGTTGACATGACAAGGAAGAACATTTAAAATAGTAGTTTGTCAATTACTGAATTTTTAATTTTAATTAATAGAGGAGTACTTTTCTAATTTCTTGGAGAAATATAGCAAAATAAATAGACCTTCAAGAAGTGAGATAAATTAATAGAGTTATTACTTACTAAGCGCCACAAAAAAGGTAAATCAATTGGTAACAGTAAAAATAAAATATTGAAGGGCGTCATAATTTTTTTGTTTTTTTTATCTTATGAAAATTCAAAGAATATGAAGAGGCAACAAGAAAAAAGCATAGAGACCAGTACAACGAAATGTGTTTTTGATTACAAACAGCCAGTTAATAGCCGTAAAAATGCGTTTTTAACTATACTGTATTATTAAAAGTCCTACTTTTAATAGGATGGTGCTGTTTGCTCTTTGCCCTTTTAGCACATAGATTTTCTTATTTTTCAACATACATACAGCCGCAAAAACGCGTTTCTAACTATACCTACTGTATTGTTAAAAGTCCTATTTTTAATTAGTACTTTGACGTTTATTAATTATATCTGTCAGTATGTTGTGTTCTTTCAAATTTAGTAACCTAGTTTAATGCTGCTAGCTTTTTCTTTTTATCCTTCTTACCAAGTAATCTATGACAGTTGTTGATATTTTGACGTTTGTTGATGTTGCTTGTACGTAGATAATACGTTTACCAAATTAAAGGAAAATTAATATGGAAATACTACAAAATATCCGATACAATGCGGGAAAAACCACAGAAACTGTAAACGCCTGTCAAATCGAAACCATTATGCGATAAGGAATACGAAACACGTATTCTTTCTTTGTTTCTCATATAACAGGGCGTTATGGCCATAACGCCCGCTCATTATGCCCGTGGTCATTATGAGCGTCTTTATGGTGACCGTATCCAAGGTATAATAAACAAATAATATGCAGGTGAAAAATAAAATCTATTTTTATTGCACGATTCGAAAATATTATTCTGATTTCAACTGTTGCGTACATCTGGGTACTTTAAGTAATTTTATTAAATTCTAATAAACTAAACTTAATTTTTGAGAAATATATACACCAATGTACAGGTATTTACCATACTCTAGTAACTAAAATCCCAGGCATTAAATTATCATAGGCAATCTATTTAAATTTAGAAATGTACACATTTATTATATTTTCATATTTAAACCATTTAACTCTTTTTGTATTTCAGTTTTTGATAACAGCTCTCGCAGAACACAGAGGTTTCATTCAAACAGTAAATATATCTATATTTCACAGCACCTATTTCTTAATTATTGGTTAAACCAATATACAGCAGGAAGTATTGTGGGTTGTATTGAACGCGGACCCAAATACTTAGTAATTTATAGTTTATGAAATATGGTAACAATATGTTAATTGAGGGGGGATATCATTTTTATTAGCTGGTCTAGAGCTTTTGTAGCAGTAGCAGCAATTTTGTAGCAGCCTAACTTAGACTTAAAGTTTTTGATAATTATTTCGTCATACGAGGTGTGTCTCTTTTGGTGTTATCAAATTTTCTCTTAGTGATCTGTCTAATAAAAGCTAATTAAATGTATTTAATTAATTCCTCTCAGTAGTATTTAACGGCCTTCAGCCATATTTTTCAATTCTGCTAATTTAATCTAACTAAACATAACCATAATTCTGAAACACATGCTGATAACATTTTTTTTTCATCCCAAACGTAGACTTTTGCTACAAAATTTAACTACAAACTTTAAGTACAAATTCAAGATACTACAAATTTACAAATTTAACATACAAATACTTTAACTTATATAAGTGTAATTACAAGTAATACAACTGCCAAGTATAATTACATATTAGTATTATCTAATAAGAATACAAGAGAAATCACTTCTTCCCGTTTGATGATTAAATGCGTGCTAGATTCCATAAGAAAGATAGTCCAGTCATATTCAGTTTAGTCAAGTTCAGCTCAGTCTAGTCAAAATCAATTTAGTCAAGTCCACTTTAGTCCAGTCAATGAAAATCAACGGCAAAACCCTAGCATTATGCAGGTTAACCAGACGTCAAACCACGTCGTGGGGTCCTCTGTGTTCGGAGAGGCTGTTAGAAAAAACTACCAGAACTCACCAGGAAGCCTTATCCAATATCCATCGCCACGAGGATTGGTGAAATTCTAAAATTTTCAATGATTTTTCGTATCACATTTATCGTGTAACTTTTATTGCATACAGTATTGCTTTTCTTTTAGTAATAAATTAATTAAGCTATAAAAAATTTTGGAACTTGTGATAATATTACTTAATATTTTTATTTGATAGTTAATAACATTATTTTACATTTTATATTGATGAAATTTATTGACTGTTTTATCTTATGATAATTTTTTAAAGTTATTAATAAATATGTATCTTTTATCATATAATTAAAATTTTCATTTTTGTTTACCTGTCCGCCATAAGGTCAAATGTTTCCACGCCAGTTGGTTTCACCATTACCGGGGTAGCAGTAACTGTGGATGGCGCCCGTAATATTTACATTATTTTAAGCTACCTCTGGTGGAATAAACTGGCTTAGTAAGATATCACAAGGACATTGGTTCACCCTCTAGCTGATTTATAGAAAAAAATAATTGAATCCACGAAATCCCAGCCACACACCAGAACAGCTAACCGTATGCCGTCACTACTTGTGTGTTGGTTGAATTACCTTTGGTTATCACCGTAACTGGTGATACCATTGACAATTTTCTAAGGCCACGTAGTGATGTAACATAACGATATATCATACTTCACCCTTTCCTTTCATTTTCCTTAGAAAAAGTATTGGTAGATTGTTAGGTATAAGTTCTAATACTCGCGGATCGGGGGCCTGCCTCACATAACTCAGCGATGGCGAGTCTGGTTATTAACTAAATGAACAAATTTTCACAGATATTTAATGGAGAGGTTTCAGTCGTTTCTAGTCTTTTATATAAATAAATAGATCCGTGATCAATTTATTTAGTGAAACTGCAGAAATTAAGTTTCTTATTTAGACAGAAATTTTCTGCTAAGCCCCTATATCCGCGACGCTGACGAAGGGTACATAGAGTAATTTCTTACAGCCCGATGATCGCGTACATCCTAAATGAACCTCCTTTCAATCATTTGGACCGAAGCAATAAAGAAAACTAGCCCGAAGTACAATTGGATTAACTCTGCACACAATGTCTTTTACTCTATTACAGGGAGTTTGTTGTATGATTGCTAAAGCTTTGCCTCGAACGAGAGAAGATAGAAAATCCATGATAGAATTATATAGTGGATATTTTATATAAAGTGAAAAATAAAATTTTATTTGCTCGAGACAACTGGTCTATATCTGATCAAAATAGAGGTATATTGAACTAAACTGAAATGTTCCGAACGACCTAATGGCGAAGCAAGAGAAAATTTAAAAAAGTGTAAACTGTTTATGAGGATCTTAAATCAATTCAAAACTAGGGACCCTGCTACATTTATCCATTATGTGATATATTTTATGACTTTCTTAGAAAATAAAGAAGGTAATACAACGTATTTCTAAAAGTATTTATCGATGAAGTCATTTTTAACCTAAAATGGGATAAGGGTAGGACTCATTCGCCGCTTTAATAGAATTGAATAAACATCCGATTATTTATTTATTTTTATTTATTTACGTATACTGTCTAACACGTCGACATACCCAATTACCGGACAAATTTTTATATTTGCCTTGGACTTGACCAGTTTAAATACGTTTGTTTGGCATAAAAAAGCAACATATTAAATATGTAAGTGCGATTGGCGATATTATGTATCAATCTGCAAGATCAATATGTGAATATGCCACATCAACTTTAAACATGGAATGCTTTAAAAACGTACTTTGCATATTCTCTAAATAATCTAAATATGTCTTATACCCGTATAACCAAACTGTATATAACCTGTATCGGGTCTATATGAAAACCTTTACTCGATAAAGATAGCCTATATTCTTTTGGTACGGCGACGATACGGGTTTGAATACATTCTGGGTATAGATTGAATAAAGTAGGCATTTATCGATTCGATATCGTCACGATGTATTTTGGGTTTAGATTGGATAAAGTTTAATTTATCGAATCGCTATCACAATGCGTAGATTATTAGTTATCTATACGTCAATATACCTTTGGTGTATTTAAGCACATAAAATGCAAATAAAATAATAAATAAAAAAAATAATTGTTCTGTATGTATTTTTTCGGGAATTTGTGGCATACCTATATTATTTTATAATTTTTACTGTACTGATAAACTTATTAGAAACTTTCAGATATCATTTCACTTACCTGGGATCCTGGTGGGACGCAAACCTACGACGCATATCTACAATTTCAGTGCACTAGTGCCTTTGCTCTCTGCGCTAACTGACCTTGTGATCAAATTTCGCTTGTTGGTTATACATATTTATAATAACCTCACATTTTCAATGTAAACATTTGTGGATGCGAATGTTTTAAACGAATTAAACAATTTTGAGTGTATAAAAACGTCTGACTTACTGACTGATATAATAAAACATTAATTGTGATATTGCACGCTGTTATACGTAGAAGTTCTTAAAATAAATGCAGACATCCAGACATGCCTTCTTTTTGTGCAGTAATAAATTGTTGTAGTAATGCAGCCAGGGATCAAGGGATTAGATTATTCTGGTAAAATAAGTGTCAATGTCATACATTATTAATTAATTTAAGCAGTAACTCAATTGCAGAGTTTCTTCTATGCATGGCCCAGACCAGAAGGAAAATAGAACATGCTAGAATGTGTTTTAAACATTTTAGTTCAAGTGGTGTTCATTATTTGAATTCAATATATGTATATGTTAGGGAGACATGTCATTGTATTAAATTTGACAATACAAATTTCATTTCGATTCTATAAAAAAAATGTGGGATTCACTTACATTACAAGCTCTTTATAATCTCAGTGGTCAGGAAGACTTCGAAGAGGAAAAAGATGAGCTGAAAGGGTACCAAATGACAGACAAAGATTTGAAAGTCCGCAGCGCAGGAATTTTGAAACGAAATTTGTATGCGACATGGAGAATTTAATTTTTAATTTTATGGTTTAAAGGGATTTTTTTTTTTTTAAGGTATAATAATCTATAATTACAGATGGAGAAAATATGGAGATTGAAGAATCGCGGAGTTGAGAATTTACAGTGTGTATGGCAGAATGCTAATAAAGAAATTTATTATTTATTGTGCCGCATAGAATTTTTGTTATATATTATGTGAACCTATTAATAAGTAATAAAATAATGTATTTTCTTATTTATTTTTTCTATTTTAGTTTATACGACAAGTAAAATATCCTTAACATCAATTAAAAACTACAAATAACATTATATTTACAGGAGTTCCACCATCGTTACGTAAAAATTTAGTTCTAATAACTCTTTATATCAACGTTTACTGAAAATAAATATGCTGAATTAGTAATGCTAAGAATATATTAATTCAATTAAGCAATATATTTTGCAGTTTAGCTTACAATTTCTCCATAAAATCTCTACTTCCCTAAATGTAAAAAAACAATTTTAATGGTAAGAAAAATATATTTAACTGCTAACATGTATTAAATGATACCATAGTCTTGTAATTCGCAATCAATCATTGGTGTCACATAACTCTTGTGATCATCTTTATGACAAACGCAATATAATATTGCTTTGTTTGGTCCGGGCTAACTTAATACATTTTCAATTTGTATTACAAATTTACTAACACTCGATTGTACAAAAATATTTACACTTTTTACAGCTGGGTACCTATGTACTTTGTGCAACTTCTTCTGCAATTACTACGTCTTCATACACATCAATGTCACTAAAATATTCCCAGTCATTTTCGTCATTATTCAAAGTTTGATTGTCAGGCAGATTTTTAATTACGTATATTCTCCAAGCGCCTCAGGTATTATAAATATTTGAAAAAAGTTTTTTGCCTCCACCTTTTTTCTAATATGTGTACAAACTTCTCCAAGTTCAGCAACACAGTCACAGTGTGCACTAACAGTTTCACCTTCTTTTTCACTTATCTATGGTGACAATAATTTTTCGTGCAGACGCTGAAGTGTATCACCTGCAATTGAAAACAATATGAATACATGATTGAAATTTCATCAGTACTACTTACTTTTTCTAAAACTAAAATATATGATGCAAATAGTTTTGCACATATTATTTTCAGTTATCCATATGCTGCCTGGTTGTAAGCGGTAAGACTTTTATAAGCTTTCATTTCTTCCATGGTAAAAGCAATTTTGGTGTGCACAGATATGTTATTATATCTGGATACATCTTAGTAAAATCTGATCGGTCTGTAGAATATTGTTCTAAATTAATCATATACGGATCCATTGTCAATAAAGATATGTTTTATAAATATCTTCCTTGATGCACTTCATCGAGCTCTGCATAATAGGAACTCGGATCCACGTATAATAAAAAAATACTTTGTTTGCTTTAGGAACATATGTAGAGAAGTACTTACTTCTTTAAAGTTGTTTAAAGATTGTTATATACTCGATTATATCCAAATAACAATAGAGGCACATCAAAACTACATTGTAAACATACAAACATTTTGAGGTTATTTTGGTTGATGACGTCTATAATTTAATGTTACTCAAGATGTGCGATAAATGAGGAAATATTAGTATCGATTATGTAAAGACTCGATATCTATTTAGTATAGAATATCTATAGATGACATATAGACTTAATAAAGTTGTAATACATTTTCCATAACAGTAATGTTTTTATCGGAGAGCTTTACAGGACCTATGTTAATGAGTTATCGATAATATAACGATACTTTATATCTGCTATAAGTGTAAATCATATATTCTGTACAGGGAAAATATATACAGATAATGCTTTATATTCTCTGTACAGATTAAATAGAGATATATCTATACAGGAAATATTTAGTTGTACTATAAATACGCTATATAGTTCAAATCTTTATCGAGAAATCTTTATAGATTATATACTAATCTATATAGTCCACGGAAACCTATATCGCTTGGTTATACGGGTAATACGGAGACCGTATGATTGAAAAATATTCCAGATTAGATCTCAGAATAGAAAAATATAGAAGTTTGTGACCGGAGGCGCTGCTGAAATGAAAAATATTTCTAATATGGAATCCAAGAGATTTATGAGATTTTTCCACCACATGATGAGTGACATTTTTTCATCAAACACTACACCTAAATCAGCAAATGCCCTTTGATGCATTAAGGAATAATTTGTTTCTTGTACACATCATTAATTCTACGTTATGTTGCCAAATCAAGTAGTCCTCGACGCAAGAAATTGTGTAAAATAATTTTAGATCGTCGGCATAGAGAAAACAGTTTAGTGCGATATCACTAATGATGTCGTTAATAAACATAGCGAACAAAAATGGGCCTAGACTAGATCCTTGTTTGACACCTGAAGTTGGTAAAACTTCAACAGGTTTATGTCACAGTGTAAGACCTATTTGGTTCTGTTGCCAAGATGAAGATGAAATATAATGGATAAGGACTTTTGAGAATCCGAAAATGTGTCATTTTTGTGTAGTACACTATGGTTTAGCGCGTCAGAAGCTTTGAAGAATTCTGTATAGATTATATTAACTTGACTGCCATTATCAGTGACATCAGAGAAATATTCAGTTAAACAAAGTTGCTAACTTTAGATCGACCATTATAAAAACCTTATTGGAATTAAGATATTACTAATATATGTTTATGCAACAATATTTCAAAGACTTTGGCAAAGTTTGTCGAAATTATAATGGGCCGGTAATTAATTATCAAAGTTCTAACCCCTTACTATAAGGGGGATTTTGGACTGCTTTCACAATGTTCAAAACACCCCAACAGCCAATGCTGTCGTTAAAACCATTGACAGATTTTTTGCTTTAAATATGCCCATAAGATATAATCTGATGGAGATAAGTCAGGTAACCGTGTAGTCCAAGCTATGGGTCCATAGCGGTTGATCCATTTTGTTGGGAAAGTGAACATCAAACCATTTTCTGACTTGAATTGTTGAATCTGTGTTAGATCTATTGAGGTTTTAGCCAGGTCAGGAGTCCCCCAAGGTTCAAACTTAGGTCCACTTTTCTTTAACTTGTTTGTAAATGATATAGTAGATAATCTAACTGTTAACTGCCTTCTATATGCGGATGATTTAAAACTCTTTTGCAATATTGCAAGTGAAAAAGATTGCTATGAACTTCAAAACAATATTGATCGTATTAATACATGGTGTGTGATAAACAAATTACCCTTGAATGAAACAAAATGTAACGTTATGACATTTACAACAAAGCAAAATATTATCCTGTACGATTACAAATTAGACAATCATATACTTTTCCGGCCAGACACTTTTCGGGACTTGGGTGTGACATTTGATAAAAAACTAACGTTTGTAAACCACATCGAACTTGCTGTCACCAAAAGTTATAGAATGCTGGGTTTTGTTATTAGAAACTCCGCACATTTTGAAAATGTACGCACATTGAAGCAACTCTACACTAGTTTTGTTAGACCTCATCTTGAATATGCTTCAATAATATGGTGTTCAACCTATAATGTACACATACAAAATTTAGAAAGAATTCAACGCCGTTTCCTAAAACATGCGACTTTCAAGGCTGACGGGACTTATCCAGCTATTGGTTATCCACATGAAGAATTGCTCTCTAGGTTTTGCCTAGATAGTCTAGAGATCCGTAGACACCGATCACAATTACCTTTTTTATATAATATTTTACACCATAACATGGATTGTGGAGATATTTTAAGTATGTTTAATTTTCAAATTCCTAGATCGGCATCTAGACACAACAATTTATTTCACTTGCCTTTCTCAAGAACAAACGTAAAAAATTTTTCTTGTATCCAGCAGATGTGCAGTATGTACAATAATTTAAATAATCGAGTAGATAATTCACTTGTAGTCTTACAGACATAAAGAATCTGTCTCTAACTTAAATTTTGTATTTTGTTCCTTTTTGTTGACACAAGTAGCCTCACCGTGTACTATACTTCTTGCATAAGCTGTATATTTTTTATGTATGTATATTGTATATGTATATTTATACATAAATGTATTATGTAAGTTTAGTTTAGTTAGTTGTGTCTTGGATGAATTCACATGTATTCATGTATTTATGTGTGTATATGTATTTTTCACAAGTTACTATTTTTAATTTTAGTTTTTATCTCCTATTCTGTAATTGGGTTTTTTAACCCGTTGAATAGTGTATCAAAAAAAATAAATAAAAATGAAAATAAATAAATAAATAAAATAAATCTGCAGAACATTCGTCCTGTTATATTAATTTTCTTCCAAACTCTGAGTTTTCATTGTCTGTTTTCGCCAAAACAAAATTATTTGTAATTTCCATATGCGATTGTTGATGGACTTTTTTCCAAAGAGTAGGAACTAATTATTTTATGATATATACCATACCACGCATTCACTTATTAAATTTTTTTATTATTAATTACTAACCGACAATTTGGATTCTCTAGTATCTAGCCTAGTAACTGTAATTTTGGTCTTCATAAAATAAAATAGTTCTGGCGGCGTCTATTTTCTGTGAAATCTAACCTTTTTTACTAAACCCCGTATTTAAACACCTCTTGAGATTTTAAACAATTATGATAGAGTTTTCAAGAAAAAAGAGAATAAAGGCATTTTGCTTCATAAAAATTTTAAAATGTTTACGATTTTGAACATCCTGTATATTTTGTCACAAATCTGATCCCTGCTGGTGTCTTCCCGGGATAAGCAAATCTTAACATTTCCTTGAAAAACCAACAATAATAAAGTTACAAGACTGCGGTACACCGTCCGGGAACACTATATTTAAAAAAAAATTAGTTTATTAATATTAATTTCTAATATCTTCACAGAGCTGCCTCGTGAAGCTCCAAGCAAAATGTAGATGTTTTAAATGATTGTATGTATGTATTCAGATCCCTGAGGCCAAAACCCATTTTGATATTATTTGATGCCTAGGTCTATCCATTCTAATAATTTAGGTAGATTAATTTCAGTTTGATTCCCCTTTGTATGTGTTTATTGTTAGCCTAGTTTAGAGAACAATAATCTTTGCATCAAAAGGGTTGGTTGTTACCTGATGCTGATAGGAGGCATCGCTGAATAGGCGCCACTTCGTGAGTGCCAATCAGGCCGCCAAGGTTGGCCGTTATCTCGTATTCAGTAAATTATGACCGATTCATTTCCATCGGTGTCTTATACACAAACTTCATTAGTGCGGGCAATTAGACCGGGCAGGGCGCGCATTATGCAGATTGTCTGAAGGTGCTCCATGGCAACGGCATCCACCGCACTCCATTCTTACTTAGCGCATCCCTTCCCCTCCCTTCTTGCAACTTTGGAGCCCTTGGAAACGTCTCACCGGGACTACGCATTAGCATAACAGTGATATATTTACTTTTGTGCACAGACGTAGACGTAATGTGGTGGTCCAGCGACGTACATAGAAAGGAGGGTTGGGAGTTGCGTAGCCAACAATGATTTAAAAAATATGTAGGTAATTTGTAGCTTATACAGCATGGCTCAAAATGAAACTCACTTCTTAGATTTGTATAATCCGGTGACCAGAAGAAGTGGAAATATGGGACTGTTGGTTATAAAGTCAATTCAATTCACGGAGCCAGCCATGACACAGAGCGCCGTGGTAAATGAAGGGCTGTGAAATGGGTTAGATCAACTAAAAATAAAAATAGACAATGGCCAAGCTCACTTTGCCTAATGCGGATTATTATGGTAGTAAATAAATAAACTTCCAAAGAGAAGTATTAAAACTGATTAATTAAAAATAGGATGGCTTAGAGCTGGTGGAAAATTATTTGGTTGCTACCACAACAATTGGCAACAAAAGAAGAACCGCTGCCTCAGGAATCGCTACTTCCACATCCATGTTTCCCATCCAAGTCTCTTTAAAGGAAAACTTCTTGTCTATATTTGCACTCTAGTATGTGGAAATAAGTAGTTATAAAATTGTAGGCAGATGTCAAAAAAATGTGAGACTTGGCTTCTAAAATGTACGCCAAAAATGAAGTTTCTGAACTCTTATTAGCGTGTTTTACAGGGATAAATAAAGGGTTTATATACCCCCCCACCCTCACCCCTTCAACGAAATCATCTCAATCAGATGTCGCTAAAATACTTACATGTGCCAAGTGAATATCTTAATTTTATTTTATCACCCCCTACAATAATGGAGTGGAGGTGGTGGGGGAAGCTGAAAAACATTATAATGGAATCGAAGGCCTTGGCTTCTAGTATACACACCATATCCCAAGTTTCGGTACTCCTACCAGCTTGCTTTACTAATTTCCTCCTATTTACCACTACTTACCCACCACCCTTTCAACGGAATCATCTTAAAATATAATCTAACTCCAGATGTCATTATAACATATACGTGTACCAAATTTTAAGTGAAGACTCAATTTTATTTTATCAGCCCCTTTAATAATGGAGTGGGGGGTGGTGGAAGTGTTGAAGACTGTTTCAAAGAAATCTGAAACCTTGGCTGCTAGTACACCAAGTTCCAAATGTCTGTACTCTTACCAACTTGCTTTACTTATTTTCCCCTATTTACCCCTATTTAATCCCCAATCCTTGAAACGAATCATCTCAAAATATAATCTAATTCCAGATGTTGTTATGTTATAATACATACGTGTACCAAATTTCAAGTGAATGTATCAATTTTATTTTATCGCCCCTTTAATGATGGAGTGGGGTTATGGAGGGCTTGAAAAGTATTATAAAAATATCTGAGACCCTGGCTTCTAGTATATACACCAAATCCCAAATCTCTGTTCTCTTACGAGCTTGCTTTATTAGGGAGAATTATCCCCTATTTACCCCCTATTTAACCCCCACCCCTTCACCCGAATTAGCACAAAATATAATCTAGTTCCAGATCTCGTCATGATATACATATGTATCAAACTCCAGGTCAATATCTTAAACCGTTCGTGAGAAAACATGCGCACAAAAAAGTTACAGACCGACCGACAGACCACTACGTGGATGTGGAAGTAATTGTAAAAGTCTTTCAAAGCGGCTTTACCCGAGTACGGTGCATTTTTTCAATATTAAAAAAGCATATCTTTTATGTAAAATCAAACCCTGAATATCAGTTGCTAAAGAGAACCTCAAAAATATTACTCAGAAAAAGATCATATTGAAAAGTAAAATAAAAAATAAGGGAAGCTGTCTATGTCACAAAATTTGCACCATTATTGATAACCAGTTAATATAGTATTGTATATAATTAATATGTAATTAATATAGTATTAATATAATATTGCGATGTGAGTCCAAACGAGTACAGAATTCTCGCTCCACCTCTTACGGCTTGTATATCGTCGCATACATAGAAGGTATGCAACTTTAGGCGGAGGTTGCGTAGCGGATTACCGTCCTTCGAAGGGTATGTAAAGCAGCCGGTCCCTTGTCTATTAAAATTTGGCATTCTTTAACTCCCTTAGGAAGTATTTGCTTCAACATATATGTATCTTTTTTTTAAGTAACCTATATCGATAAGATTCATTATTTCCTAGTAGGGAGCCAATATTTAAAACAATTTTAATTTATATATCAACTTATTTTCACACTAAAATAAATACAAATATGTATGGTGACTGTTGATACCTAAAAATGTTATGTATATTGTTGGCTCTCAAACGATTATACTAGTTTTGGAATAGTTTCTTTTGCTCATTTTACTATTCTGTTATTTGTTTCTGTAAACATAACACGAAAATAGTTGTGTAGTGTAAGGGGCATAATAAATCACTTTGAAAACAACATGGCAGTTTTTTAACAGTGCCAAGTAATAAATTAAATCTGCAACACCAAGTGCAAACGTGAAGCTTGTTTCAGCTTTAATCCAATATTCCACAAGAATCTGGAAAGAAAATCGAGAAGTGTAACTAGTATGCACACACGTACACACCAACAAAACTTCATTTTGTACAGAAAATAAGCATTAGTAATTCATGAAGCCGCATCTTGGAACGGGAAAACATAAAGCTCAGTTTATGATACTGACTTTGCGTATTTGATACTGCTGGTGTGGCTGCATTGTTTTCATCAGGCAAACGATGAGCCTTGAATAAAGCTCATAAGCTTAAATATGTGTATTATATATTGCACAGTATTGAAAAGCCTCGGCTGGTGACGTCCCAATATTTTTATATACAGTGTGACCCGTGTTGAATGGAAACACCCCTGTAAAAAATATGTTTATTATCTGATTTCAACGGGGCTTTTTTTAAAAGATGGGCCATCGAAAGCTCTACTTTATGATAAATATTTAGAGATAAATTTCAATTTTCAAGGCCTACTATGATTTTCTCTCAATGTCAAGAATGGACAAATTTGATTAGCGATTTTTTTATATAGAATCTAACTATATCACTGGGTTCAGAAACATCTCAAATGGGTAAATCCAAGATTTCTTGAAAAAATATTAAATAATGACAGATTTACAAAATTAGTGTAGGTAATATTTTATAATAACTTTTGCAGGACTTTTTCTAAAAATCGAAGTAGCCCGTGAAAAATAAACAATAGGAAGGTAAATTAAGTAGATAATTTTAATTGCACACAAATCTTCTCTATTACTCGGGCGTGACCTGTAAAGTTTAGATTTTATTAAAAAAGAAGTCCATTGGTGTTAAGTCCGGGGATCGGAGTGGCCATCCAATTAACGGGCTACCTCGACCTATCCATCGATTAGGAAAGTTAGCATTAAGCCATCTAGTAACCATTGTGGCATTATGGACACTGCTGCCATCTAATTGAAAGTGTAGATTTACTCTTTCTTGTATTGAAAGTTCATGTAGCATATTGCAAAATTCGTTTCTTAGGAACTGTAAAAACTGCATGCTATTCATATTACCTTCAAAAATTAAAGGACCAATGATTATTTCATTGAGTGTCTTTTACAATTAATGACCCACTCTGGGTTTTCTGTAGCCCAAAATCTACAATTTTGTGACGATACTACCCTAGTTGTGGTAAAAGTTGCCTCATCGCTGAATACAGTAGTTTTCAAAAAAATCATTTTATTAAGATACTCTCCTTGAGCCCACAAGCAAAATTTCATCCGTGTTTTATCGTCACCAGGTTCCAACATATGTAAAAACTTGGATTTGAATGGTTTTACCTTATTCTTTTTTTAAGGCAACGGCAAATATTTTCTCTAGGTAAATTCAAATCTAAGCTAGCTACTCTTATACTGGGGTTTGGATTGTTGTTAAAATAATTTAAACGGTCTGCTCGTACCTAGGTCTTCTTTGTACATTATCCGTTCTTATAATACGCTTCGTCACAGCGCCACACACACATTAAAAATTTTGTTTATTTTAGAAATTATACTTTTAGTGATGTTGGGCCTATTCGGGTGCCTATAATTAAATATCTCACACACCTCTCCCAAAGTTCTGTCATTTCTCCTCTAAGGGGCATAATTTCAATTTTTTCTGCTACATTTAGAGTATCCATAATTTTAACCTCAAACTAATAAACTAATACTTGATAATATTATTGATCAATTTTATAATTTGAATAACAATATACTCTTGAGTATATGAGTATTTTAAAGATTTGACGTCTGACTTTAAAATTTGTTTTCCATGGTAAATTTTACACCGTAATGATATTCCCATTTCATTATACCACTTTTATTATTTTACAGTTGTATAATATTTATATAGATTTCTGTGTACTATAATTTCCACTTAGTTACTGTAATAATTACTGTTCCTGATCAACCAAATCCTCGTTTAAGTTACGTTATGGTGATGAGTAAGAATAGTTCCAAAACTTGTGTCTGCAGCTGGCTCGATGTTTTTTTAGCACGTGGGGTGATTTCCTTTTTTGTTGTCACTATTATTTAACCCTACAAATTTTTACTTCGTTTTTCGAATTTTACTACATTGCTTGTTTGTAAAGTCTTTGTATATTTGTATTTGTGAAATATCTTTCTCGTAGAGAGTTATAAAAAATAGTATAAATTTTCTTTTCAAGAAAGCGACAGTAAAAAAACCTAGCATTCAAACTTAATCCCATTTTCCATTTATTTAATAAAAAAAAAAGGGAAAGGAATAATACTGTTTGCACATATTTAATTTATATAAAGATTTTCTTTATTTATTACCCTGTTTGTTATACTTTCTTTGTGTATATTTTAATCCTAAACTACTGTATACGGTAAAAATACATTTATGAATGTCGTAAAAACGTAAGTTTGTGTGATTTATGCTGGTTTTATATCTTTAGCTTACGAGTTTAGACGTAACGTGAACCATTTTTCTTGCCTTTATTTGAACTTATTTAAGAATTTTAGTGGATTTCATCAGTGCCGGTGGTTTATTTGTTATAAATTTTAATAAAAGTCTATCGATGACTATCAAAAATGGTTTAGAATTGTTACTATTGGAAATGTAATAATTTCTTTATTCTCTGAAGGAGGAAGATTTCAAATTTTTAAGCTACTAAACATCTCATGTTTTATAAAAATTATTTCTTGACCTAAAA
This sequence comes from Stenurella melanura, assembly GCA_963583905.1. Taxonomy (NCBI): domain Eukaryota; kingdom Metazoa; phylum Arthropoda; class Insecta; order Coleoptera; family Cerambycidae; genus Stenurella; species Stenurella melanura. The sequence continues at coordinate 124,298,652 of OY757311.1, forward strand.
CTTAGAAAAATACAATATTTTCACAAGATTTTATATGTTCATCTTCACATGTTTATCAGTCAGTTTTGGTCAATTTTTGCCCGTCAAATTTGAACCACTTCCAGTTGATCTATTGCCTTGAGATTGTGCATACATATGTAGCGACGATGACAATTTAGCTTTCTATGATAAAATCTATAGAAATGAACCATATAAGTCAAAGGAGTAAGGAAAAAAAAGTAGGTATTTGTATTACCGGCGACTCCACCAAAAAATGAAATATAAAGTGATGGTGAAATGACGTAACAGTCCAATCAATCAAGGAAAATCCAATGTTAATTTTGCAGAAATTGTTAGCAGGATAAAAAAATATGGTCATGTAAAAGAGACAATCTAAGGAAGATGGCGTTTTATTTATCCAATTTTTTGAATGGCGAACTTAACCTAAAAAATTCGTAAAAGTGAGAAAAAAAACGGTTTCTCGCTAATAAAAAGAAAATGAGCTCGAATCTAAAAAGTTAAATGAGAAAGTTGAAGTATCTTTCGATTGATGTACTTATAGGTAGTTATAAGTTAGTGCACAAACCATAGAGAAAGATGGAAAAAAAAATCGTTGAAAATCACGTTTTTTAGTTAATTACTTTTTTAAATGAAACTTACAGATTTATTTTTTGGTAAAAATATATGTTCTCGCTATCTAAAAAAACAGTTTCTTCTTGTTGCGAAATTTTACATAATTTTCTTGAAATGTCCGTTTTTGTAAAAAGAAAAAAAAACTTTTTTCTAAAAATGATGCCCTTGGTCTGGAAGTTATCGTAGAGCAACGCTTAAAAGCTCAAAATCTTCTTTAAGACTTGTACTACCATTTGCAAGTAAACGAAAGTTGATTCTTTTCATTCTCGGTGGTAAAAATGCACACCCAAACTGTCCATTTTCCTTGAGAGGAATAAAGTATATCGATTCCAGCGAATTTAACTAAGGACAAATCTCCATCAGGAATGTGCGGGGTCATTTGACATTGCTTAAAATCAAACTAGTAACTATATCAAAAGTTCCATCTAAATGGTAAATATATAAGCGGAATTTGAAAGTAAAGACTTAACCACGTTCAAACTCAAAGGGTTATTTTGAATATTTATTCGTGTTTAAAAGGCGAAAATATTAATTCTTCATGTGGTTGGTCATTCTATTAAACGGAAAAGAGTTGTACAAAAACTTAAAAAACTTGATAACGCGTCCAAAGATGTCGTTCGTCGATTTGTGTATGACTTTTACAATGAACAGAAGGTGCCCACATTATAAATAATTATGGATCAGTTATGCGACTATCCAGATTATAACTATATATCATTAGATACTTTGCAAAATATTTTGCTCGATTGCGGTTTTAGGTACAAACAATTGGACAAACGAATGGTAGTTATGGAATCAGCACGCATCGTTGATCATTGACACGAGTACCTGCGTAAAATAAAAGAATACCGAGATACAAACAGACATGAGTTATCTACATCATGGCTTGACACCCATGATGTAGTTCAATACGATTGGGTAGATAACACCAAAAAGTGTAATTTAAGTGCTCCATGTTCTAGGGGAAAAAGGATTATAATTCTACATGCCGGAAGTAAAAACGGTTTTATACCCGTATGCGTTGTGTTGCTAAAAATATCAAGCAATCCTCTGCCGACTATTACAAGGATATGACAGCCGAATTATTTGAGAAGTGGGCAGAGGAACAGCTGTTATCAAATATCCCACCAAATTCTGTAATTGTTATGGACAATGCATCATACCATTCGCGGCAACACTCAAAAATTCAGAACACCAACACAAGAAAGGGCGATATCATAAAATTTGTGAAAGGTAAAGGCTTGGAAATATCAGATGAAAACACAAAAAGACTTTATTAGAACTGATTGGAAAGGAAAATTTTAAAAAGGAATATGCCGTTAAAAAAATTTTTGAAGCACAGGATCATACTATTTTACTTCTGCCTCCACATTATTGTGTTTTCAACCCCATTGAAATGGTGTGGGCTGATGTAAAAATAAGATTACGTCAATATAATCAATCCCCACAATTAAGTGAGTCTGTCTTAAATAGAATATAAAGATAATAGTAGACGAAGTAGGCAAAAGCGATATATGGAGGAAGTGTGTATCCCATGTGATAAAAGAGGAAAAATGAATATTCTATATTACCACCTATTAATCCAATTATTATTAATCTAAATACCGATTCAAGTTCTGAAAACTCAGATAGTGTCGAATAAAATATTGTTTATTTAAAGTTCTTAGACACGGCTTTTTTATTTAACGTCGACCTATTTGCACTCCTGAGACCAACTACCGATGCCAGGAAATTAGTTCCCCCTTTAAAATTTTGCCGAGTCTTCCCTTTATAGAATAGTAGAAATTTTCTAACTGCCTAACATCATGATACTCCAAAGTTCATAGTATCATGGCGTAATATTTAATAAACAAGACAATCGCTGCTTTATACCCCTTCGGAAGGATTATGTACCATCTATGCAACTCCCGCCTAAGATTACATAACTTTGCCGCTAGAAGATAGAACGAGAGAGAGGTCACTAGACAATAGACGTAGCCTTAATATATCATTTATGTGACTTATTAAATGTGATGAACGTATTTTTTCATTAACCACTTCTATTGAATAAAGGTATTATAGAAATCCCTTTCTTTAACAATTAAAAAATAATTATTTAGTATTTAAAGCATTTTTACATTTCTACCGCCGCCCCCTATGTCCCATAAAGGAGATGCTGAATTTACTCCCAGTTTTCGTTTTTATGCTGTCCCAATTGAGATCATATATGCTATATGTATGGACATTGAATATAATACAAACATATTTTAAGAGCTTTGTGTTAACATAAACGTCACAATATGCTTTTCCAAAGATGCTTTGGAAGAGGGAATAGATTAGGTTATAGATATAGATATTTTTATATTTTGTTCCTTTTGATATCATTTGTCAAAAAACACCCCCTAGCTGGTTCTTAGAAGTGAAAGACACGTGACGGAGTTTGTTTTCTAGTAATATTCTGGGCACCCGTAATATTTTGTAGATTTCACATTATTTTTAGAAGAAAGATATTTGTGGCAGCAGTTAAGCGCTAGATTGATACCCATTTCTATTTTATTGTTATTATTATTATTATTCGAAAACGAAAGGGATATATATATTTATTTTTTAGCTTTAATTGTAATTAGGAAGCTGAAGGAAAGAAAATAATATCATTAAATCATGTGATACTGCTTTTTTCTTTCCAGAATCTTTATTGCCGCTAGACCTTAACATTTTAATGTTTCATGTTTTGATTCTAAGTAACCGAGAGTTAAAGTGTAACCATCTAACAATAATGTATCCGAAACCGTATTTTTTTACCTAAGTGGATAGGCGTGTTATTTTCGAATTGTATACGGTTATTAAACATTTATGTGGGCATTAAGAGGAGCTAAAGCATTGACAAAAGGGGCAATTGAGTCACCCTTAAAGTGAAATTGATCCTAGGGGAAAGCGCGACTGTATGAGATGAGGACATGAAATTGTATCTCACTTGACCAACTGATGAAAACTTAATAAATTAAGTATACACTTTTAGATACGATTTTCGAAGTACCTGTACATTTAATTTATTTATATGACATACGAATATGCTTATAATTTTTTCCCTACTGGCCAATGGTTTTATTATCTTTACATGTATCCCTTTTTAAATTAAGTCGTATATATACTACGGTAAACTATCGTCCGATCGTTTTCTTTTTGTTAATTAATGCTAATCAGGAATGTCGATAAATATAAGACAGTGCTTATTTACTTTAAGAAGACTTCTGAGATCGGGCAAGAGATGATGAATTGTAGTAGTACTTATAATATTAACTAAGTCAGCAAGGCCGACAAAATTAAACTAAGTTCAAGGGCTTTTTGCCTCCAACATCTAGCTTTTCATTCATTACATCTATAAGAAGAAATTAAAATCGCAAATATACGCCATATAAGTACCACTTGCTCTATGTGAATGTAGCTTTGTGTCATAAAATATGTCGGCGTTGTCGGCATCGGCAGCTCAAGGAGACATTTCAGTGTTTTTCGGCCCTGCGTTATTTAATTCTAAACTATACCTCCACTTAACAATCAAACAGTGTTATCAATGTGTTTGATTTGTCTAGTCTTTAGGTAAAGTGATAGAAATTAATATAACTGGGTATCATGAATGAGATGATGAATTGAGTGTTATTGAAATTACACTAGATATGATTAGTTTAATTACTGTTAGTTGATAAATAACTTTGCTTTATAATAAACGAAAAATTAGTTTTATTCTCGTCGTTAGAATTCATTTTTTTGCAGTTAGACAGAAATTTGTCAGTATGGGTGTCATGCAGTGGAATTATTTTGCACTTTACCTACAATACGAACAGTATCATCGCTTCGTTGTTTAAAATTCTCCGAAGATCCTTGTGCTAGTAATTAAACATTAAAAATGATCAAATCGTTTACTTCAAGAAATTGCGGTTTGTGAAAAGTGCTACAATGGCTATAAGTAAATTAATAATAAAAATCAGCGTTTTTAAGTTAAAACTGATTAAACAAGTTACGAGTAAAACTGCTTTATTATTTTTAAATGAGTGGAAACACTGTAAAACCTTGTCGTGTCAAGAGAGTGCAATATTCTTTTCCCATCTATATTCTGTGTATAGTTGTACTATCGGCATTGAAAATGTTGACTGTTTCTGATTAATTTAAAATGAGAAGAGGTTTGAGTTACAAATAAAATTGATATAAATTTTTTACTTCTCTTGAGCAAATGTATCATAATGCAAAATATTTGTACATGTACACCAAACATCCTGTATAAAGGAAAGGGATTGTTTATTCCAGAATGCTCTTGAAGCCTGATAGTATAGAGAAATTAGCCAGAAAATGGAGGAAACCTGGACAAAATTAGTAAGAATCTGAATTTTTGCACAGACGTTCTTTGAGATGTCCCAAATTCAAATCTACAAAAATCACAAATATCCCAACATGGCTACCCAAGATATTGGAGGTCAAAGTTTTTTCCAAATATCTCCTATGCATCGGATGCCCTTGAGGTTAATGAGAAAGTTGTAGAGAATTGAATTATCTACAAGTTGTCTTTTTTATTTTTTCTCAAATGAATAATACCGCTTGTTGTAGCCGCAAACAACATTTAGCATTCTGTCAGTTCAGTGCGTTGCAATTGACGTATTTGTCGAATTTAATAATTTTCTAGTCCGTTATTAATATAAGTTTGTAGTGTGAGACTCCGCCCTACCTGATTTTTATGTGAAATAGCGAAAATTATTCCTAATGATGTATAGAACAAAGTCAGAGTCATAGGAATTGGTGCTATTTCGATTTCCGGTCGTAAACTGGATTTTTTTAAAGTTGAAAAGGAACCATTGGATTTTATATTTTGAATAATCCTAAGCATTTTTTGACTCTATACATTTTTTACCTAACCTCACTCTTGTCGGGATATAAGCGTATAAAAATAAACGTGTATTTAGGTTTTTTCTTTTTCAAACAACTAGTACTTACGATTATTTTTGGGCGTTGGATCGAAACAAGTGGAGTTTATATTATGGACAATTCTAAGCATTTTTTTAGAGTCTTGACATTTTTTAGCTCACCCTTCTCGAGATATAGGCATTTAAAATTGAAAAAACGTATACTTAAGCTATTTCTTTTTCAAAAAACTGGTATTTACGATTATTTATGGGAGTTTATTATGGATTAAATATATGGACTTTATATCTTGGAGAATTATAAGTATGTTTAAAAGTGAATTATTTATTATTTGTTTGCTTATAGTAATGAAACATATCCTTTATAATATTTTGCAAACAGCGGAAAGAAAAACTATCTATGAGAACTAAAGGAAAAACTATATATAAAAATATTAAATGAAATCTTTACATTCTTTCGATAACCTGACTTCTGGTTATGCTAAGAAGTAAAAATTCTTATTTGCCATTCTCATTTTAACACTAGCATCCAACATAGTTCCCTACGGCTAGGCAGGTTAAACAGGTATCTACATGATCCCCTACGATATGTAAATTCAGTTAAAAATGAGAACAAAGGCCTGAAATTAATTTATTTACGTACCTTGCCTTTAAAAATGTTTTCATTCTAATGAATTACATTTTCATAAAATCTCATTCACTGAACTGAACTTGTGGTAGGTACCTTGTGAAACATCTTGAAAATAATTGTTAATAAATTAAACACTGCTTTTAGATGAATCAATCAATATATTATAAATACTCTACATATGTTTCGGCTTATTAGGCCTTTATCAAGAGTATTACATAGTGAATACTGATCAGTACTCACTATGTAATACTCTTGATAAAGGCCCAATAAGCCAAACCATATGTAGAGTATTTATAATATATTGATTGATTCATCTAAAAGCAGTGTTTAATTTATTAACAATTATAATCTCATTCAGTTTCTTGGAAATGCTTAGCCCTTGAAACGTTTTTCGTCCTTATTGTGGACTCATCAGAAAAGCCCAAAGTCACCCATAACGATGTTCCATGTAAAGCCAAGACAATATCCATGAATAAGTATGAAATATTTATATCTGACATAGACTGACAAAAAACAACAGATCTTCACCTATCTATTAACTAACTAGTATTGGAGCCTATATACTCTATGCATGTTTAAAAGTGAATTATTTATTATTTGTTTGCTTATAGTAATGAAACATATTCTTTATAGGATTTTGCAAATAGGCTATGTTGGATTCTAGTGTTAAAATGAGAATGGCAAATAAGAATTTTTACTTCTTACCATAATCAGAAGTTAGGTTATCGAAAGAATGCAAAGATTTCATTAAGTAATATTTTTATATATAGTTTTTCCCTTAGTTCTCATAGATAGTTTTTCTTTCCGCTGTTTCATAATTATAAGTATTGTTTGACTCTGGACATCTTTGACCTAACCTCGCTCTTTGTATAAGCGTTCAAAAGAAAATAAAAAGTGTATTTAATTTCTATATTTTATGAAAACTAGTATTCTTTTATTATGAATTAATACATATGGACTTTATATTTTGAACAATTCTAAACAATTTTTGACTCGATATTTTTTAGCTAAATTCACCTTTCTCGAGATACATTTAAAAATAAAATATTTAAGCTATTTCTTTTCAAAAAACTAGTATTTACGATTATTTGTGGGCGTTTATTATGTATTGAAACATGTTGACTCCACATTTTGGACAATTATGAGCATTTTTCGACTCCTGACCTCGCCCTTTTCGAGATATAAGCGTTAAAAAAAAAAACAAAATGTGTATCTATTTTTTTGTAAAAAACTAGTATTTACGATTATTATTGGTCTTTGACTAATGTTATAATTGATAATCAAAGACCAGAAATAATTGTAAGTAATAGTTTTTTGACAAAACAAAAAGCTTAAATTCACGTTCATTTTTTTTTTCTATATGGTTATATCTAGAGTGAGGTTAGGTGAAAAATGTCAAGTGTCAAAAAATTCTTAGAATTGTCCAAAATATAAAATACAATGGATGTTTCTTCAACTTAGAAAACATTTTTGGTAACCGGAAATAGTGCACTTCTGTCCCACGACCGGAAATCGAAAAGGCACCAGTTCCCATGACCCTGACTTTATTATATAAATCTTTAGGCACATTTTGCGTCATCTCACATAATCAGGTGAGGCGGAGTCTCATGTTGGAGTTTGGGCCTTTTTCTGGCTTCATTTCGTCGACTACTACTGTAGAGCGACCCAAAAGAAAACGGGATAATACTCCTCAGAAGCGTCGCGCAAAAACTATAAGTAAATGCAGGGCAAAACATTTAAAATTTTAACTTACTACTGAATTTGGCCGGCATATAATGAGAAAAACATTGAAACGAAAACAAAGAAATATTTACTTTTGTAAGGCATTAATTGTTTTACCTAATATTAACAATACTGACTGCTCAATAATGATGCTTTTAATTTAATAAGAATGTTCTAAATGTTTAAAAGTGAATTATTTATTATTTGTTTGCTTATAGTAATGAAACATATTCTTTATAGGATTTTACAAACAGTGGAAAGAAAAGCTATCTATGAGAACTAAAGGAAAAACTATATATAAAAATATTAATGAAATCTTTGCATTCTTTCGATAACCTGACTTCTGGTTATGCTAACAAGTAAAAATTCAGGCCTTTGTTCTAATTTTTAACTGAATTTACATATCGTAGGGGATCATGTGGATACTAGTTTAGCCTGCTTAGCCGTAGGGGACTAGGTTGGATGCTACTATTAAAATGAGAATGGCAAATAAGAATTTTTACTTGTTAGCATAACCAGAAGTCAGGTTATCGAAAGAATGCAAAGATTTCATTAATATTTTTATATATAGTTTTTCCTTTAGTTCTCATAGATAGCTTTTCTTTCCACTGTTTGCAAAATCCTATAAAGAATATGTTTCATGTTCTAAATGTTACACATTTGATGCAACGCTACGTTTCCTGAGTGTTCCTGTTGCACATTTTACTCTATGACACACTAGAATGAATTATGGAATGCGCAAAGAATAAGAGGTGTAATTTTTCCCTATTACTTATATTTAACTGGCGTAATATCTTTGTTCTAGCAGATATTTACGGAGCACATATCTAAGTTTACAACACGAATTTTCTGTATTTTGCCATCTGTTTTGTTTATTGTGCTTAAACAAGATTCATACATTAGTTTGGATGTGGTAATGTTAACCAACGCTTCACAAATGTTATTACATATTTTAAAATTTAATAAATATGTATTGGAATATAAAAGTTTTAACTTAAAATGGGCTTTTTACTTTGTTCACTTATAAATTAAACTCGAGTGAATTATAAAATACTACACTCAAACTTTGCTCATTTAATCATGGAAGAGAAATCTACATTAATTTTTATTTGCATTTGACTTACTGCACCTACATCATTCTGCTGCTGAATCTTGAAACCAGGCATTTATTAGGATTGAGAGAAAATTATGTTAAGGGACATATTATGTACTGTTTCCAAATTTTTATTCCTTTTTTCTGTTGGTTAAATTTTTTCATTAATATTACAATTTTATATACAATCATGAACTTTCATTTCAATTGTATAATTTTTTTCTGAAAACCATTTGCAAGCATGGGCAGAGTTATTATAAAGTTCTCTTTATTATCCTTTGGTTCGAATAACCCGTTCAATTTTCCGATGCAAACAATCAACCTCCACGACACATAAACACAATTTTTATGGTTCATAAAAATCAGTTATTGCTGAGTCTCAACTGAAATAACCTTTATTGGTGGGAAAACAGTAGTAAACAGTAGGCACCAAACCACTGTAATCGTTATTATTATATTATATTCTCATATAGGTATGTTAACTGCATCATCGAACAAAATAATGTAATATACCTTACTTTGTTTTGCCACTATAATAATTTTATTTTGAGGTTGGACACACGACCGTCCTTGTAAAATGGGCCCATGGACTAATGACAGCTGACACCCCTTTCCAGTTAACCAAATATTTCATTTTTAGGATTGAAGATTTAAGCATATATCATTTTATTATAATTCAAACCATGGCACAGTGGGCCGGATAGCAATTCTAGCAAATAAAAAATGAAAATAGTCAGAGGCAGCGTTTTATATCTCTTCTTTGCAATGAAGAATTATGAACGTGTAATGAACATCCTATAAACACATTTTCACATATAAATCATTTAAATGCATATTTGGGGAAGAAAGTCAATTAGTTTACTACATATGTATTATTCAATCAAAATTTAAAATACGTACTTTTAAGCGAAAATTTTCAAATATTGCAACATTTATTACTTCCCTCGCATACCGAAGGGAAGTATTGTATTCGAGAAAAAATCACCCTCCGAGATTTTTTCGGATTCTGACGTTTCAGATCACGGAGATTACGAAAATATATACTATACTTCTACTTCACTGCGTGAATGTGGAACTGAAAATGTGTCTAATGGCAATAATATTTGACATATGCTATTATACTTTTATTGGAAAATATACAGGGTGGTCATCACAAGAAATAATTCATGGTAGACCTGTTATTTAGTATTGAACTTTTGCTGTTGGATGAGCACTATTTTTTTACCAAAACTTATCAGGATTTCTTTGTAATAATTACAATAACTACATTTCCATTATTATTCTCAATGTCATTTCGTATTTAATAATTTTTTAGAGTGACCGCCATGCACAAATAACGAGGGAAGTTATGTGTAAATACCTTTACCGATTTTTTTGATTCCAATCTATATCGGAGTCCTGAGAAATGTCAAAGTCATCGTCGGCATCTTGATCGGAGTCAGAATTGATAATTTCAAGTGGATGCATCTGAAGTGCTGGATCTGATAATAACTTAAGGACATCCTTCGGTAGTACATTTTCTTCCCTCCAGATTGTTGTCGTGCTTTTTGATAACTTGGAGATTATAGGATCTGGAGAATCTTCCATAGTTTTTTCTCTGGAATTTGCTAGCATCTTTGTTTCTGGATTCTAAAGCTTCCTCTGACAACATTCCCGTGGAACAGCTTCGACCTTCAACATACAAAGCCATATCTTCTTTTGGTGTATATTTCGTAGCCACCGATTTTGTAGAACTATGGAGCTTTCTTAATCCTAGTCACTCGCTTTGGAGAGTTTGCTGTGACAGTTTGTACTATTAGCGCAGCATCTATTTTACCAGACATTCTTAAACTGGTGCTAGTCGCAAATGATAACTAATGTGTAGTATACGTTTCGAGTGAAGGTAAGACTTTTTCCATTTTGGACTGATCACCCGCCTCAACAAATTCCTTTGATTACCGAAGTTTTGCTCCTCCTTTCGGGTTTTCAGTAGGTATTACAACCACAACGTCATTCAGTCATTCATGATGTCGCGCGAGAAATACATGGAGAGACCGATTACATTTCCGCTTGTCGGCAAAGTTATTGTTTACATTTTACTTCCCTCGCATACCGAAGGGAAGTATTGTATTCGAGAAAAAATCACCCTCCGAGATTTTTTCGGATTCTGACGTTTCAGAACACGTAGATTCCGAAAATATAGGTTTTTCAATTCCGTCAGTCTGTCTGTCTGTCTGTCTGTCGGTCTGTCTGTCTGTCTGTCTGTCTGTCTGTCTGTCTGTCTGTTGGTGTATTTACTAAAAAACTACTTGACGGAGAGCAGTCAAATTTGGTAGGTAGTTAACCCTACTGTCAGCGAAGAACTGGTAGAATTTTCCCTGAAAAATATACAGGGTGGACCGTCTAAACGGAATAAATAGTGAAAAAAATTTTTTTTTGCTCAAATTTAAAATTTCCACGTTTCATGACGCGCTAAACCTATTTCAGGAAAAAAAATTTTTTGAAAATTTTTTTCAAACATTTTTGAAAAAATTTTTACCAAGTTGAAAAAAATTTTTTTTTGCTCAAATTTAAAATTTCCACGTTTCATGACGCGCTAAACCTATTTCAGAAAAAAAAAATTTTTGAAAATTTTTTTCACCAATATTTTTGAAAAAATTTTTACTACTAAAATGAATTTTACTTCCCTCGCATACCGAAGGGAAGTATTGTATTCGAGAAAAAATCACCCTCCGAGATTTTTTCGGATTCTGACGTTTCAGAACACGTAGATTCCGAAAATATAGGTTTTTCAATTCCGTCAGTCTGTCTGTCTTTCTTTCTTCAAATTTAAAATTTTCACGTTTCATGGCATTCTAAGCCTGATTAAAAAAAAAAGTTTTTTGAAATAACTAAGATAGAATTTTTCTTTCTTTGTTCAGATTTTGACTATCCACGTTTCCATGACATTCTAAAACTATTCAAACAAATTTAAAAATGTTTTTGAAGAATTTTTTAAAAAATTTGAAAACATTTTTAATCCATTTATGTATCACTACTATAGAACAGACGAAAAAATTTTTTTTGCTCAAATTTAAAATTTCCATGTTTCATGATATTCCAAACCAATTTCGGAAAAAAAAATTTGCAACATTTTGTTACCAGTTTGGAAAAAAATTTAACACCAGAATGCTCAAATTTAAATGACATTCTAAACCTAGGTATTTCAGAAAAAAAATTTTGAAATTTTTTTTCACCAACATTTTTCAAAAAATTTTTGCCACTAAAATAGATCGAATTTTTTTTTATTTGCTCAAATTTAAAATTTTCACGTTTCATAGCATTCTAAACCTATTTTAAAAATACATCATTTTTAATTTTTAAACTTTTTTTAGCACTACTATAGAACAGAAGGAAACTTTCCTTTGTGCTCTAATTTAAAATTTCTACCTTTGACATTTTAAACCTTTTCAGAAGCAAAAAATTTGAAAATTATTTTACCATCTTTTGAAAAATTAAAAAAAAATGAAATTTTTTAACCACCACTATACTTCCACTCCATTACGTGAATGTTGGATTGAAAATGTGACAGATGGCAATAACATCTGGCATATGCACCTATTATACTTTTATTGAAAAATGTACAGGGTGGTCATCCCAAGAAATAATTCAGTCATGGTGGACATTTGTAAAGGTATTTGCGCAAGCCTGCCATATGTGGCACCTGCTATTTAGTATTGAACTTTTGCTGTTGGATGAGCAATCTGTATATTTTTTTGACCAAAACTTATCAAGTTTTCTTTGTAATAATAGCAATAACTCTACTCCGATTATTATTCTCAATGTCATTTCGTAATTATTATTTTTTTAGAGAGACTGCCATGAACGAGGGAAGTTCTGTGTAAATACCTTTACCGATTTTTTTTACTTCCCTCGCATACCGAAGGGAAGTATTGTATTCGAGAAAAAATCACCCTCCGAGATTTTTTCGGATTCTGACGTTTCAGAACACGTAGATTCCGAAAATATAGGTTTTTCAATTCCGTCAGTCTGTCTGTCTGTCTGTCTGTCTGTCTGTCTGTCTGTCTGTCTGTCTGTTGGTGTATTTACTAAAAAACTACTTGACGGAGAGCAGTCAAATTTGGTAGGTAGTTAACCCTACTGTCAGCGAAGAACTGGTAGAATTTTCCCTGAAAAATATACAGGGTGGACCGTCTAAACGGAATAAATAGTGAAAAAAATTTTTTCTTGCTCAAATTTAAAATTTCCACGTTTCATGACGCGCTAAACCTATTTCAGGAAAAAAAATTTTTTGAAAATTTTTTTCAAACATTTTTGAAAAAATTTTTACCAAGTTGAAAAAAATTTTTTTTTGCTCAAATTTAAAATTTCCACGTTTCATGACGCGCTAAACCTATTTCAGGAAAAAAAAATTTGAAAATTTTTTTCACCAATATTTTTGAAAAAATTTTTACTACTAAAATGAATTTTTTTCTTTCTTTCTTCAAATTTAAAATTTTCACGTGTTATGGCATTCTAAGCCTGATTAAAAAAAAAAGTTTTTTGAAATCACTAAGATAGAATTTTTCTTTCTTTGTTCAGATTTTAACTATCCACGTTTCCATGACATTCTAAAACTATTCAAACAAATTTAAAAATGTTTTTGAAGAATTTTTTAAAAAATTTGAAAACATTTTTAATCCATTTATGTATCACTACTATAGAACAGACGAAAAAATTTTTTTTGCTCAAATTTAAAATTTCCATGTTTCATGATATTCCAAACCAATTTCGGAAAAAAAAATTTGCAACATTTTGTTACCAGTTTGGAAAAAAATTTAACACCAGAATGCTCAAATTTAAATGACATTCTAAACCTAGGTATTTCAGAAAAAAAATTTTGAAATTTTTTTTCACCAACATTTTTCAAAAAATTTTTGCCACTAAAATAGATCGAATTTTTTTTTATTTGCTCAAATTTAAAATTTTCACGTTTCATAGCATTCTAAACCTATTTTAAAAATACATCATTTTTAATTTTTAAACTTTTTTTAGCACTACTATAGAACAGAAGGAAACTTTCCTTTGTGCTCTAATTTAAAATTTCTACCTTTGACATTTTAAACCTATTTCAGAAGCAAAAAATTTGAAAATTATTTTACCATCTTTTGAAAAATTAAAAAAAAATGAAATTTTTTAACCACCACTATACTTCCACTCCATTACGTGAATGTTGGATTGAAAATGTGACAGATGGCAATAACATCTGGCATATGCACCTATTATACTTTTATTGAAAAATGTACAGGGTGGTCATCCCAAGAAATAATTCAGTCATGGTGGACATTTGTAAAGGTATTTGCGCAAGCCTGCCATATGTGGCACCTGCTATTTAGTATTGAACTTTTGCTGTTGGATGAGCAATCTGTATATTTTTTTGACCAAAACTTATCAAGTTTTCTTTGTAATAATAGCAATAACTCTACTCCGATTATTATTCTCAATGTCATTTCGTAATTATTATTTTTTTAGAGAGACTGCCATGAACGAGGGAAGTTCTGTGTAAATACCTTTACCGATTTTTTTCTTTCTTCAAATTTAAAATTTTCACGTTTCATGGCATTCTAAGCCTGATTAAAAAAAAAAAGTTTTTTGAAATTTTATCACTAAGATAGAATTTTTCTTTCTTTGTTCAGATTTTAACTATCCACGTTTCCATGATATTCTAAAACTATTCAAACAAATTTAAAAATGTTTTTGAAGAATTTTTTAAAAAATTTGAAAACATTTTTAATCCATTTATCACTACTATAGAACAGACGAAAAAATTTTTTTTGCTCAAATTTAAAATTTCCATGTTTCATGATATTCCAAACCAATTTCGGAAAAAAAATTTGCAACATTTTGTTACCAGTTTGGAAAAAAATTTAACACCAGAATGCTCAAATTTAAATGACATTCTAAACCTAGGTATTTCAGAAAAAAAATTTTGAAATTTTTTTTCACCAACATTTTTCAAAAAGTTTTTACCACTAAAATAGATCGAATTTTTTTTTATTTGCTCAAATTTAAAATTTTCACGTTTCATAGCATTCTAAACCTATTTTAAAAATACATCATTTTTAATTTTTAAACTTTTTTTAGCACTACTATAGAACAGAAGGAAACTTTCCTTTGTGCTCTAATTTAAAATTTCTACCTTTGACATTTTAAACCTATTTCAGAAGCCAAAAATTTGAAAATTATTTTACCATCTTTTGAAAAATTTATTTTTTAACCACCACTATACTTCCACTCCATTACGTGAATGTTGGATTGAAAATGTGACAGATGGCAATAACATCTGGCATATGCACCTATTATACTTTTATTGAAAAATGTACAGGGTGGTCATCCCAAGAAATAATTCAGTCATGGTGGACATTTGTAAAGGTATTTGCGCAAGCCTGCCATATGTGGCACCTGCTATTTAGTATTGAACTTTTGCTGTTGGATGAGCAATCTGTATATTTTTTTGACCAAAACTTATCAAGTTTTCTTTGTAATAATAGCAATAACTCTACTCCGATTATTATTCTCAATGTCATTTCGTGATTATTATTTTTTTAGAGAGACTGCCATGAACGAGGGAAGTTCTGTGTAAATACCTTTACCGATTTTTTTATTATTATTTTTGTTGTGTTCTCCTCATGTTCCATTAATTTAAAGTGCAGAACTTAAGCCAAAACTGCATTTATGTTTGTTATGTCATGTTCTTGACGCCAAATATCAAAAAGTTCTCTTCGTGATATGGACATATTGGACATGGCACTGAAAAAAATGCACTGTATTAATTATTTGCAGACCTTTGCAGCTAAGCTAATAGGGAAACGAATTAAGATGAATTACAATACTTGGAAAAAATTAACAGAACGAATCTCTTCAAATCTGAGAATTGCGGGTCTTTCAAATTCATTAAATATTATTAGTTGATGTAATATAGACATATTGTCTATAATGGCAATTAAACAGTGTTACTTAGACTTTACAACAAAATTATTAAAATGAAAAGCGTTAAAATATTGACTTGGCTTTGTATAATTCTCCACTGAAATATTTTAATGAATAGGTAATAAACAAAAGCGCAGCGATACTTGCAGTGAAACACATAAGAGAGCACAGATTATGTTCGCTTTTATTATAAGTTTTAGAGGACATTCCGAGAAAACTCTTAGAGGTGTTTCAGAATCTTATGAGCCGCGAAATACGCAAAAGCCAAAGTTCATTCTGCGATATAAGTATTTTTTTGAAGACACTGGCGGCTGAATTGTTGTATACATATACAAGAGCTGGGGATAAATTGTAAACAATAAATATAATAATTTTAAGAAGTGAGATTTTAAAACACCTCTACATTAGGGCATTAGATATTGATACTTGGAAGATGAACAACTACCTGAGACCTAAATTAAGTAGAGTGTTTACGATTTTGAGAATACTGGTTTTGTGATTTATATTTCCTAGAATGGCCCACTGTGCATGGGCCAGATATCTATAGCTAAGGGCGTCTGGAGGGACTTTGAAGTGACCATATTTAAAGCAATTTCGACTTAATCGTTTTCCGGTTTAACTAGGGCAATGGCTATATTCTTGATGAAATAAAATTGCTTCCGATTTTTGCTCACATTATATCGGACATAGCTTGTTGAAACTGTAATGGGATCAATGCCGAGCCAACTTTACACTTTGATAAAGATCTCATAGAAATTGCTACAGTCGGCCATTCCCTAGAAAGAGACATCCGATAGGGAAATATTTATTATTTTTGGCCATAACATTTTTTTCTTAGTACGTATTTTCAAAAGAACTATAAGAGTACTTAAGTAGAACCACAACAAGACTATTACTATGAATTTTCACTTAATAATTTCAATGGTTTGCAAAATAGCTAGATTTAAATTCAAAAATTATATTAATCTTCCTATTTCGTAGTTTTAAAACTAGCTCTTTTGCAAACCACTGAAATTATTGAGTGAAAGTTCATAGTAATAATCTTGTTATGGTTCTGCTTAGGTACTCTTATAGTTTTTTTTTAAATATGCGTACTAAGAAAAAAAGTTGGGTGAAAATAATAAATATTTCCCCATCAGATGTCTTTTTCTAGGTAATGGCCACCTTAAGCCATTTTAGACTACATACTAGGTAAAAAAATGATCTTGTTGAAAGCCTCTTCCTTAATAAACATTTCTGTACAAAATCGATTAAAACTACTAAAACCATGTTGCAAAATTCCAAAGGCATACAAGTAGCATGAATTCAACTGGAGAAATCATATTTCAACTTATATTGTGGCGTTGAAAAGAAGGTTTTAGATTGCCCAAGTAGTTCAAGTGTGGGCCACCCTACGAGCGACGTGGTTAGCGTCGCTGGTTTCACCTGGCTAGCACAGTAAAGATACGGAGAGCAAAAGGGCCTTGAGTTCAAGGCTTGGGCGCCATTGATTACTTAGGGTAATCAGAGAAAATTAAAGATAAAGATAAACAAGACAGAAGTCACATATATACAATAGTACTATATTACAAAAATATTATAATACAAAAAATGAACTATCACAGCATCAACGATACTGTATAGCAAAGTACCAGACAGAAGTATATACAAAAGAAACTATATTACAAAATTTGCTATATTACAAGATACACTATATTACAATTTGCTCCACGGCAAGGCGAATCTGAGGCATGTACGAGAACCAAAAATATATTACAAAAGATACGTCTCGTAACTTTTACCTCAATACTAAAATCATATATTATACAAATTAGAAAAACTTGAGATCCTTTACGAGAGACAAAATAACTATATTACAAAAGATAAGTCTTGTAAATTTATCTCAATATTAAAAATCATATATTACAACAAAATTAGGTAAACTTGAGATTCTTGACGAGAGACAAAATAACTATATTACAAAAAATATGTCTCGTAACCTTATCTCAAAGTTCATAAACTTTAAACACACTCGTTACAACAAAAATTGAACCACGACTTACTGTATCAACAACAAAAGTGCATTATAGTACTACAATAAGATATTTATCATGAGGAATCACGACAAAAGCAACTACGAAACAATACTACGGCGAAGTATTTGCGACAACGAATTCAAGATACAAGCAACTACGAATTAATATAAAACAATGGGTTTAATTATACCAAGGATTTAAAATGCAAATAACCAAAAATATATAGATTTCACTTGAATCTAATATGTTGAATTTAGACACTTTTGGCTCTTATAGCTCAACAATCATGTGAAAATAATCCCTTTTATTGGTAACAATTAAAAGTACTTATCTTTTATTTTGTTATCCTGATGGAGAGAACTCCTAGATACGGTCTTGTTCTCCGATGATTATGGATTTAAAAATTGTGTTTCACATGTGGCTGCCTTAATCCCATTTTGAGGTTATGAAATCGTAGAAACGTTCGTACAAGTTTGTCGCTAAGACAAAATGAAGAAAATCTCTTCGCCCAGAATGTTTTCGTATATTCCAATTCAAAATGTAGTACAGAAAGGTTGACTTCATATGAATATAACTGGCTTAGTAGAAAACGTAGTAAGTCTTAAAATTTGAATGTAGATAATAATACTTCGACGTTAACAGCATTAAACGTAACTAAATTTGATTATTAAGTAATTCTTTATAAGAAAAATACTTATTAGAAAATATTATAAGAAAAACTTATAATTACGAGAAAAACCTAAAACAATATTTCAAATGTTAGACGATATTACCGGTATAATAATTAAAACCTTACCTCATGTGATCATCACGAGGTTTTTCAAATTCTAACATCCCCATTACAGGTCAAACAAAATTATAAATACGTCTATTTAGTTCAATGGTTCAACGAGAAAGAGTTTCACCCGGCGTTATTTAGTTGAAATATCATTCCTGGTGCGCTATCTAGTATTCGCGAGCGTTAACTGCTGACAGATGACGTATGTTCATAGTATAAGGAGTAAGCGCACTCTATTAGTACTAAAGTTTGTGGGAATAATATTTCCGATAACTTATAATTTCTCTAATAAATATTAACAGTGTAACGAAGGATGCTATTGAGCATTCCGCATGTTACAATACCAAAATTATCATACGTTTGTTCTCAGACGTTTAGATTATTTTATCATGTGCCATGCATTATTAAACTTTAATCCACAAATACACTAAGCGTCCAGAAAAGGTTCATATCCTAATTGTACGTATCTAATATTCAAAAAGGTGTTCTAACATAGCATCTGCCATAATAAAGAGCAACATTCACTTTCAGTCATTGCAATTTCCTTCTCATTATATGCGAGTTCCGATTTAACAGTTTTACGCCAATTTCCCCCATGGGAGATGGTCAATTGATGTTGGGTAAAGTACAGAGAGCTAAGTGCCCCAATATTTTATAAATGTGCCATCATGTTCGTGTTACTGGTGTCCGAGATGGGTTCCTACTCTCTAAGCCCCGGACATTATCGTTTAATGCCTCCCATACTTCACAAGTTGACTTGATTAATTTAATACTGTTATGGGTGATGTGCTGAAAGTGGCACGGAAAATGTAAATGGCTTCGCGTCGGTTTTTCTACGAAGCCATTATTTTAGACAAAGCTTGATAATATGACTTTCCTAATTTGTGAAATAGCGTCGTATGGTGGAAGCAAAAAATTCCAGGCTAGGAATTAAATGGAGCGTTCGTTTCTTATTTATTTGTTTAGTTGATATATAGTATGTAGTTACAACGAATTATTAAGCCAGATATGAAAATATGTGTATCAGATTAAAATGAATTTGAAACTCGAATTCTTGACATGAAATTAAATTTATTAAATTAAATAGGTTGGACGTAATATACACAATAGTGTAGTCAGTCAAACTTGTTACCTCGGAATTCTCGAGCAGTGAATAGACCTTCATGATTCCTTCGGTGGTGTCTTCTTAAGACTATGTTAATTAATGTTAAAAAACTCTCAATGCCTTCTTATTTGGGGATTTGTCGAGAGGTGAACTAAAAAATAAAAAACGAACTAATTGATCTCATAGAAAATTAAATTGTAAGAAAAAGACGTAGTATACAATTCCTCATGAAAACGGACATTTTCCATGTTATAGCGATTTGAAAATTGTGATTTTACCACAGAAAATATTTTCAACGTCATCTCTTCTGCTTGAGGATGGTTGGGGGCTTTCTCACTAAATATGCTGATTATATTAAAATAATTCACAAAATATGAAGCAAGCACCACGTATAATACTAAACGAAGCCGATTCTGTACTGCTCTAACATGTGCTTGTTTGTACACAGAGCCATATATCACACTATGTAACACTCGAGATGGAGGCAGCCTGCGCAATACTATTGAAAATGACGCAGTAGGAATATAACATAGAATTCGTCGTGTATTTTACGTTATAAACATAGCGTACAATATAATAATTATTTTTTTAAATACTAATATGGTCATTCTATAATATTTCACGGCGCAATTCAGGTGTTAACAGACTTTTCATATTTGAAATTACATATGCGAATTGCAATTTTTTCAATCCACCATGTAGATGAGAAAAACTAGATAATAGAGAACTTAACATTACGGAAGGAAGGCCACTGTACTCTATAGAAGCCTGTGGGTGTTCAACATCTATAGCAGAGATGACGCTACGTCCCAGAGTCTTACTCCAGAAACAACTAGACTGTTTGTGAAATACCTTCTGTGGAGAATATAGGGCGACTAAGTCAGCGGCGGAGAGTTTCAGATAGGTTATTAATAGTTTTGAGTTTTGACAAGGGAATGTAGATGAACCTAGTATCGTTTGGTCTGAAGGACACGACAAGGAGGGATTCAAGATACCCTTCAGACTCCCCAAGACGAAAATAGACAAAATTATATTTACTGTGATTGCTACAGTCTGCTCTCTCCGTCGAAATCATATGTCGGGCGGTGCACTTTTAATGAATGTATCTTATAATTAGCACTTTCTGAGAAACACTTCTTAATAATTAAGACCGTCGATGGATTCTATGAGTATTCGGACAAGTACACAGACTTGGCGGGATCAAAGGTGACCCGCGGAAAGTAATTGTCCGACTCATGCCACAGGTCGGTCACAAATATTATAATTAGTGGATTAATAAGTGGATTAATCGAATTCAAAATATATTTTCATTTATTGAAATAATTCATTAAATGTAAACAATGTAAATATTCAATACTTAGCTAATGTGTATAAGGCAAATATCAAAGAGCACCACCACTCGGCAAGCCGTTACCTCCCGTAGGAGTGTAACTCATCCAGCGTCGAGAGAACTATGACAATCGACTGTACAAAAATATTCAGACTCCCAATTAGTAATATTGGTAAAATGTATGCGGAACTTTTTGAAAATTATTCACTTTGAATTTTGCACTAAAATTATCGAAATGATTGTCAGGATGCTTAAAGAAGCTATCTATATGAGTTCGATGGTTTTCCTGCTTTTATAAACGTACTAACGGCATCGAACCCAAATATACTTTTTTCCGTCGACTCGCCTTCGAGCGATTAGTATGGCGCTGTCCGCCTGAGCCGGGACAAAAAGTATTTTAGGTTTGTCGGAATCGACCCTCCGACTTTGAATTCTTTGACTATTTTTCTGTACGTTTTTGGGGTTTTGTATGAGGATTATTCTCCAACCCTTTGAGGAATATTAAATGAGAATTTTGGTTTTTATTTAAAAAACCGTCCCATCGATTTTTTCCTAGATTTTGACGTTTAAAATAGCTACTCGCTACATCCTGACTGAGGTTCACAGGTCGAAACCTGTGAACCACCAAATTCATCTCGAGCAGCGGTTTTCTGCTTTATTTACGTCTTGTTATTGTATTTTTATTAAAATAAATTTTTGATATTTTCAAAAAATTAAATTCGTTGTACTTCCGAAAAATTTGTTGTGCGGAGCAGTTTTCCGTTTTATGCGATTTTCTTCACTATACTTTCGAAAACCAAATTCGTGGTACTTTCGAAAAGTGCGTCGCCATGCAACTTGAAATTTTTTCTAAGTCAATTTTTGAAGTAGTTTTGAAAATTCAAACGACGGAGCCCAAAGGCAATTGACCGTCGTCCTCGAGATGAAAAATTTTGGTCGTTTTTAGTGAAATATTTTTTTACGTAGATTTCGATTTAATATGATGCCAAAGGGGTTTAGACGTCTTTTTACTGGTTTAGATATTATTTTTTTTATGAGATTTTTGTCTGAATTTACTTTTATAGTGAATTGAATATTTTTTCAAATGGATCGTTTTACTTGGTTCAATAACAGGAACAGTAACACATCAGGGAAGTGAATTATCAAGTAATAAATAGTGCTTAGTATTATATTATTGAAGTAATTAGGTAAGTACTTAGTAAGTTAATAAATAAGTGTTAATGTTATCTGTGTTATAATTTCTGAACCCACGGTTTGGGGGTGTTTACTTGGGGAAGGAGATACGTAACAATATTTTAGTCTCTAATAACACTAATTCTGTGTCAAGAATAAACTCAATGTTTTTATTTCTAGTTTGTAAAAAATACGTTTCAAATTGATTATATTATTTTGTATAAAATTCTATACAAATTTTTTTAATAACATCTATAAGATACTGTCAGTGGCTGTAAATTTTATGCATTAGTTTTACTTGATTTTGCTTCCTCCCATAAATATTATATAGGTTGTAAGTGCTTTACCCTGCATCAGATATAAATGTACTGAAAAGCCATAAAGAAACCCTTCAAAGTAATAAAATTGGGAAAATCCGTAAAATCAAATTAAAAAAATCAACTGTCACTAACTTTTCAAGGGATGTGAAAAGCAATAAAAAAGGACGGATCTAGTCAATTCTAGGCTAAGATGATATATAGATTGAAGGGGATGGTCATAAAAATGATGTAGTAAAATTAGAAACGATTTAGTAAAATACCGAACGGGGTAGAATGGACGGTTAGAGGGAAGCTTGATTTAAATAAAATGATAATTCAAACAACTACGGAAATACCAATTTTCCAAGTAATACAACCTATAAATAATATCATTGATTCTTATTAACAGTTACACACAGAGGCAGTCGAATAGGTATATTATGATATACGTACTAGGCGCTAGGCACTGTGGAATTGTACCAGACAGCGTATTTTTTAATATGTTTACAACTTTTATGCAGTGCGGTCCATATGTATGGAATATATTCATTTTAAGTGTTATTACGAACTTTTAGGAAAAATCCTCTTTTTAATTTAAAATTGTAATTTTTTAGCATTCACTCCTTCTATTCAGAATAGAGGTAGAATTTTTGTGAGAGTCGACAATGTTTGAATGTTAAAGCTGATGCCTGTATCCAGGCCACTTTTGATAATTTTTAAATAAGGACTAGAATGTAAAAATTGATCGAGACCAACAGAAATTACATCACTTGCACTGTGGTTTAATGGGTACTTCTTCTCCTGGAATATTTATTTATTTATTTCATCATCACGTATTTGATATACATTGCATATATATGAACGTCACAACATACAAAAATTTTAAAAAATTGTTAAAACATACAAAATTCGGATAAAATAGTTAAAAATTACAACTAATTAAAATCCTAACCTAACACTAATGTCACTGATTGTGCTGTGAGGCAATTTAGCATCACCGCGGCTCGTGATTCATGTACTCTTCAACTGAGTAGAAACAATTTACAGCTAGAAAATTTTTCAAACATGAAGTAAATTTATTTATAGAATTTATAGTTTTGATATGTGGTGGCAATTTGTTGTACATTTTAATACCAGCATGATATGGAGATCTTTTATATAAAGTAGTGTTGTAATTGGTTATTTTTAATAAATGCCCTTGTCTTGTGTTATATGGGTGAGTATCTGAGTTTGTTTCAAAGTTTCTTAAGTTCTTCTTTACAAATTTAATAGTGCTTAAGATATATATATACTATGGATGGTCAAAATGTTATTTTTTTTAAAATAAGGTTTACACGATTCTCTGGGCGCTATGTCAAATAATAATCTGATGAGTCTCTTCTGCAGGATGAACACACGGTTTATGTTTGAGGCAGCACCCCATGACACGATATTGTATGACAAATGTGAGTATGCAAGTGCATAATAAACATTTGTCAGAGATTTAATGTTAGGAACACTCTTCAACTGCCTTAGCGCATAGTACGCAAAATTTATTTTTTTACAAATGTGTTTAATTTGGTGATCCCAACATAGCTTACTGTCTATCATTGTCCCTAGAAATTTAACTGATTCTCAGAAGTTCTCAGTAGGTAGTATTTTAATTAAGTCCTCCGAAGGCAATCTTCGTTGTGAAAAATATATACATTCCGTTTTACCAATATTCAAGATAAGGGTATTGTCATGACACCATTTTTGATAAACTTGTAATATTCTGTTTGTCTTATTTTGGAGTTCTATAGGATCACGTGCTGAAAGCAGCATGGAAGTATCGTCTGCAAACATTACAACTAATCCTTCTTGCAGAATTGCAGGAAGATCGTTGACAAATAATAGGAATATTAATGGTCCTAGCACCGAGCCCTGGGGAACCCCTTGGTTAATATCGTAACTTTCAGACGTATAGCCATATATTTTTACATGCAATTTTCGACCTGTTATAAAGGATTTAATAAGATCCAATGCCAACCCTCTAATTCCTAATCTTTGCAACTTGTACATGATGAAGTCAATATTCAATATATCAAAGGCTTTGCTTAGATCAAAGAATAAGCCCGTAACATAATTTCTCTTGTCCATCTCACCATATACAAACTGCAAGAGTTGGATGGTGGCTGTTTCAATTGATTTACCTTGTTGAAACCCATGTTGATATTTTGTTATTAAGTTATGCTTGTTTAAAAATGACATAATTCTATTGAAAACAATCCTTTCTATAACTTTTGAAATTACACATAATATAGAGATCGGTCTATAATTCCCATGGTCGAGTTCATCACCCTTCTTGAACACTGGCAGAACCAATGCAATTTTGAAGATTTCGGGGAAAGTACCTTGCTCAAAACATTTGTTGATTAGATATGCTAGAGGAACTGAAATTATTTCACAATCAAATTTCAGGGCTGTAGCTGATATACCATCTACACCTGCAGCAGGTTTATTTTTTAGTTTTCTTATGATGTCAATAACTTCTTCAGGTGTTGTAGGTTGTAAGAATAATGTGTGCTCAATAGAAGGGCAGCCAGTGCATACTGTCGAAATATTATTTTGGAAATGTTCTGACATTTTCTCTACTGCAACATTCGAGAAGTAACTTCCAAAATGTTCAGCAATAGTTTGAGAGTTTGTTGTAGGTAAATTATTAATATTTATTTTTATTACTTTGCTGTCTACACTTCTATCAGTTTTCTTTAATTTATTACTACAATGAGTTACTAGAGGACATGTACTGTCAATACAGTTTATGAACATCTCAATAAAGTTTCGAAAGGCCTCATCGATGTTCTCAATGAAGATTGTCTCCCAGCTTATTTTTTTAAGCATGTAATGAAATTTCTCTATGTTTTCCTTCGAGAAATGCCTGACATGATAAAACTTGTTATTATTCTCTTCTTCCTCGCGTAGGTTTTCTAAATATAACTCGTCTTTTTCCAATCCATCTGTTTTTTTGGTCCTTTAACTCCCACATCGAATCTGGAATGTCCATCATCTACAACTGCTGCAGTCGGTTCGGCAACCTGTTGACTTGGATGGATCCTTCTATAACCACAATCGGCCGGCCTTAACTATGGTTTACTTTTTCTCGCCCCCTGTACACCATGACTCTTCTTGCTGTAGGCGTATGAATACATATTTTACTACATTTCTTGAAAGCGTGTTAAACACTGAATACTGTTTGCCCACGAACGTGTGCTTTTATATTAAGCGACACGTATTGAAAACGGGTCTTAATCAAGTTTTTAATTACCCAAGAAATCCACTAAATTGTTACTACACTTTCACTTTTCAAAGGTCAGACCGTGGGTTTATCCACGGTCCGCTGGGTTTTTCCCGTTTCAAGGTCAGATCGCGGAGTTTTTCCCGCGTATTAAAATTATCATTGCGTCATTAAGTTTCACTTTTCAAGGTCAGCGTCCTCACTTCTTAATTCTTTATTCTGTTCTCTATTCTGAAATATGACTACTAACCCGAAGCGGGTCGTGCGGGTCCTCGTTTGAACGGGATTTTAATTAAATTTGATGCATTCGTTACTGAGAAAATTAATTTTGGAAATGTAACATTTTGTTAATGTCATGTAAACTCAGTTGAGATATTTTTTGCCAAATTGTTGATTTTGGAAAAAAGTTTAAGCTGATCTATTATTGTTCTTAAAATACTTAATACAAAATTATTATACTCACCAGAAAGTTTTCTTAAAGTAGACACAAAAAAATTGGTAAAAAATAACACCATTATTGTGCCATCAAAACCTATCCATGGAATATTTTTGTTTCGAATTAATGTCACTTTATTCTAAGTTACTCACACGCATCAGTGTATTTAATAAGATTTCTCTATTTATTCAACTTTATTATGGCTTACTTATTCAAAACTTAAAGAATTTTGATTATGATTGAATGCGATAACGAAACAAAAAATAAAAGAGAGGTTTATGAAATGTTTAATAGTAAATACCCTGGTCGCCACATATCACACTCTACGCTTTATATATATACAAAGCGAGATTTCTACGGCCTTTGCCGCTTCTCGCATCTCAACTTCCAATGATTCTTATTTTGCCAATCTCCTTCTTGGAGTCCTTTGGCTTCCACGGCTTCTTCCACATCATTTTACCAGGTTCTCGGTTCTCTTTCTGCATTCTGGAGGTATCCAGTTCAATACTTTTATGGGACATTTGTTGCCTTCCATGCGTTGGAGGTGCCCATACCATATTAGTCTTTTTGTATCGATTGTATCCAAGATACTTTCTTTGACGTTCATGATTATTCTTTCATTTCTAACGTGGTCTAATTTTAAGATCCTTGCACTTCTCCAAAAGTCCATTTCAAGGGCTAGTAATTTCTGACGATCCTTTTTATTCAATTCCCATGTTTCGGAGCCGCATGTGGTAATACCCTTTACAGTAGTTTTGAACAAACTGGTTTTAGTTTTTTTGTTTATATTCTTGCTCCATAACAGCGAGTTTAATTGGCGGATTGCTCTTCTTCCCTATCCTATTTTATTTGAAATGTCCTCTCTGCTCCGTCCGTTTGAAGAAAGAGTTACACCTACGAATTTAAATGAGGGGCAGTGACGCTTTTATCATTTTCTTCGCCTGTTTTTCTACACTTTACAGTCAGTAAAATAGAAAACAAATTTTGAGAAACTGGACATGTAACAAGTCTTCAAGAACTCCTCGATTTGATGAGGAAAAACGATTAGGTGTACTGGTAGAGATTGAGAAAAATCCACATAAATCAACTAAACAACTTGCTGTCGACAATGATGAAGAAATATACTATTCTTATAAAGCTACGTTCAAGAGTTACATGAGCTAAGTATGGTCCTAGTCGAAAGCAATAATTCTGTGAATTACCGATGAATAAAATGTTACCAGATTTATACTCTATAAACAAAACTGTCGATACTGAAGTAGAGATAACCCTCTTAAGGTTTATCGTTTTTTTTTTTTTTGTAATGACCTCAGTATTTTCTTCCCTTTCTTACAACATCAAATATTTTAATAGACAATTTCTTGTGAATTTTTGTTATTTGTCATTTCCCAAATTCTGTATTTGACAATTTTAGTTATTTTTGTATTGTTCGCGACATATATTTAAGGCACATAAAAAAAGCCATGAAAACCGACGGTAAATTATTATCTCGTTAGGATAAGGAATATTCCACAGAACTGCACCTAAAAATTTTGTGCACAATAACATTAGCGATTTAGAAGTATTGTCTTTAGCAAATAAATAGTTATTTGGTATAGTGATAAATTTAAAAAATGTACTGTTTTGCTTATGTCAAGATAGGAATAATATCTTACTCTACAAAAATTTAGTTATTTCCAGAAAATTAAATTCTGTTTGATTTCCATTTTAACTACATGGTATTCCGTAATAACGTGCAAAAAATGTAAGTACCAATTCCTTATCGAAAATGAAGGTGGATTTTTCATATACCATTTTTCAAAATAAGCCTTTCCTGTCCAGCTACACCCCTTAAAGGGATGTGAATAAACGGTTTTTAATTCTTATCTGAAAATAATTTATAAGCACCAAATGACCATATCGGTACATTAACTGTCAAATTATGACACCAGCTTACTTAATATACGATTCAAATGTATTGGCCCCTGACTTTAACTGCGAATATGTCAGAAACGGGGGAGCAAAAAAATTGAAAAAATTTTGTGTTCATTATGAGTCTATTCTAGATCAAGCCCTGAAATTTGAATAGTGTGCATTGAACACTTTTGAAGTTCTGCTAAGTTATATTGAAAAAAAACTGAATTTTAATGCCGTAGGGGTCATGTAGATACTAGTTCAATCTGCTTAGGCGTAGGGGGCTATGTTGGATGCTAGTGTTATAATGATAATGTCAAATGAGGACAAATTTATTTTAGGATTTTAATTTGCTAGCAAAACCAGAATCAGGTTATCGAAAGAATGCAAAGATTGCATTAATATTTTTACATATAGTTTTTCTTTTAGTTCTCATAGATAGTTTTTTTCCGCTGTTTGAAAAATGTTCTGCTTTTTAAGGAAATTTTGACCATCCCAGTTTAAAATCCATTATATCTTGGAAAATATACATACTATGTAAATAATATTTTAGACACCAATAAAGCACGGCATTTTTTGTGCAAGGAAATTTTTTCATAATTTCTTATTGTAAAATTTTGCAGTTATTCTCAAAAACCTAACGTTCTGTTTATTCGGTTATTTATCAATGTATTTGAACATTTTTTGTTAAAAATAGTTAAAATAGTCATATAAAATATAAACATTTTCAGAAAATATAATTGGTATATATCAAATATCAATGTATCAATAATCAAGGGTACTAGATAATATTATTGCAAACTTGCAATTATATTATCCTTTACACCTTTACAACACTTTTTTCTGAAAATGCTTACATTTTATATAATTAACTATTTCGTCAAAAAGTTTTTAAATGCATTGATAAATAACCGAATAAACATGACATCACATTTTTGAGAATAATTGCAAAATTTTACAATAAAAAATTATGAAAAAATTTTCTCATACAAAAAAATGCCGTGATTTATCGGTGTCTAAAGTATCATTTACATGGGATATATTTTTTTCAAGATATAATGATTTTAAAACTGATATGGTCAGAATTTCCTTAAAAAGTAGGACATTTTCATCAGTATAACTTAGCAGAACTTCAGAAATGTCCATTATTCAAATTTCAGTGATTGATTTAGAATAGACTCATAATAAACCGTTATTTTGTCTATTTTTCCTGCTCCTCCGTTTCTGAGATATTCGCGATTAAAGTGAGGGGTCAATACATTTGAATCGTATATTAGTGTTTTGACGAATATAATAGTGCTCGTCGCTTTTGATTGATCACTTAGTCGAATGTAATTTAGTTCTTTTTTCTCAAAAACGGTCAATTCTATGAAATTTTTTCAAGAGGTAAATAAGTTTCTAAATTAATCATATTGTTTAGTTTTTTTTGTTAATTGAAAGAAAAAATTGCAGAAAGAAAAAATATTTATAAAATTATAACAGTGGTAGTTAATATCACCCCTTTGTATACACGATAGATGGATCAAACCATTTCGTTAGATGCCTATCATTAGTAACCGAGATGTGTCAAATTTCCTATTTTTCCGATTAAGTTATTTTGAGGGTGAAATTAAAGATGATTTTTTTGCACACGCATTTAAAAATTTTAAATGAAGAACCCACCTTCACTTTCGATAAGGAGTTGGTAGTTAAATGTTTTGCACGTCATTACGGAACACTCTGTATAATGTCGTTTCATTTTTATAAATAAATTTAATTTTGTGAGCGCAAGAAGTGAGGTTCCTATATATTATACTACTTCACAAGTTGTTATAAATTACAAATTATTAAATCATACGCCCTATTTAAAATACTGTTGAATAAGATAGTTGTATATGTCGACTTCAGAACATTTTAAATGCGATGCACTTTTATTTTAACGGACGACAAAAAGTGCGTGTTTAATGTCATAGTTCTTGCATGGCTTCCTGGACGCGCTTCATGCACATAATACATGAAATGAAATTTTCCAGCAAAAACTACCCTCGAGGCGGTTGTATAAATTGTCGCACTTTCCTTACAAAAACCGTCGCCTGCTTCTGAGATGTATTGTTGAAGTCTCGCCACTTTGAGGATAAAAAGCACTCCAAATTTGATGGTCAGTTCTTGTTTCGCTCCCAGATGACCGCCGCGCCGCTTACTTAATGTAAATAAAAAGTTTTAAACGAAAATGTGTATGTTTCAACTTCAGACATCTATCAATATTTATTCAAGCTCTGTCCGATTTTAAAGTTTTTACTCGGTAACGAGATTAGCTAAATATAAAAAGTATTTGTTTTTATGTCAAGTTTAATGTAGGTTAAATTGACAAAAAATGGAGGGTGCCTAAGTGTCACTAACTTTTGAGATATTTTATATAATTTTTTTGAATATTTCATTTTAATAGCATTTATATGCTTAGGCTTATAATTTTTTCATTGGTTGTAAAATATCGGCCTTAACGACTGACTGTATTTTATTACAAAATTACCTTTATTTGATTTCAGCAAATAAAATTTAATCAATTGTATTTGGACAAGTGACTGTAATAATTATGGTACAATGTTTCTATGAGTGACATTTATACTGCCATGCTTTATATAAACTATATAGTGGGGTTAATAGAGGTTTTCACTTCGGAAAAAATCCGGGAACCAGTAACTTTTGCGAATATGTCTTTGAACATGCCAGGAACAACATACCAAGAGTTATCAACAATAGTCCTTGAGCGCCATTTGTTATCAAACAAATTAGTTGCAAAATATCAGTATTTGTCAAAAATCTCTTAAAATATCTTTTTCCTAATAAATCTAATTGCCCCATTTTAAAGTACGGGAAAGTTTTTTATACAGTAAAAAATGTAGGCTCCAAACAATTTTTAACGCACAAGTATGGTACGCAGCGACACGGAAGCACGGGACGTGAAGTACGCGCGGCCTCGGGCGCGCTAAATTTGTTGCAACTGTTGAACAGATTAATGAAGTTGAGCTCAACAAAGCTTAAATGAAAGAAGGGACATGAGGTTATTGGATTATCATGATCATAATTTTAGAAACACCAACATCGAGTCGATTTACCAAAAAAACTTGTTTTTATATATATTCCAAAAAATTTTTTCGCACCAGATTTTCTTATTTTGAGGTCCTACAATAAATACATGCTGGATAGGTAAGCTAAATGATTTTTTTATAAAAGTTATTAACGTTTATTTTATACCTCTAATTTCACGAATTTTGGAGCAATTTTTTTTTTGTTTTCGTAATGAGGAGAGTTAATTTGATATTTAAGGTAAATCCCCTTGAGGCATCTTGAAGTACACATTTCAAGCTTAAAGAATCACACCTGCAGAAATCTAATAACGCGATTTAAACCAAAGTAATAGGTGGTTAGTTAATTAAAGTTAGTATATACATTCATTTTACTTCCACATCCACGTAGTAGATTGGAAGAATCGTAATCGTAAAAAAATTTCAATTTTTTTTTTCTTGAAATAGGTTTAGAATGTCATGAAACGTCGAGATTTTAAATTTGCGAAAAAAATATTTCTGTCTGTCTCTCTAACTTTTTTTGTCCGCACGTTTTCTCCGGAACGGTGTAAGGTATTGACTTGAAATTTTGTACACGTATGTATTATAACGAGATCTGGAACCCGATGGTTTTTTCAACATATCCGGTGAAGAGTTGGGGGTAAATACGGGTAAATAAGGGGAAATAAGTAAAGCAAACGGGTAAGAGTACAGAAACTTGAAATTTGGTGTATGTACTAGAAGTCAAGGCCTCAAAATTTTTTATATTTTTCATCCATCCACCACCCCCCACTCCATTATTAAAGGGGTTGATAAAATAAAATATAGATATTCATTTGTAATTTGGTATACGTATATGTCGGAGACGTCCCCTTCACGTTCCCCGTGCGGACGCCTTCCGATACTTTCGTAGACGCCTTTCGATAGTCTTGTGGACGCCTGCTAACTCATAATTCATTGAAGTCAAGAGAACGTTGTCAACAAGTACCGATTGCATTAATGTAAACATCTCGATATGTGGTCGTGTGAACCATCAGTCTGGAGTCCCTGGAACCCTCTTCCCGGCGAGCGGAACAACATGCCTGAAAGGCCCGTAGATAAGTACCTAGTCTTAAGATAAACTCGGTAGAGAATAGTTGAAATCGCGGGACTGGCAGTAGTGGACTGCTAGCTCCAGTATTTTGGTGGTATTGTTTGTATTTTCAATCTTGAGACATTTACCTGTTTCGATAAATCATAAATCATGTTATTTTGTTATTTATGCGACTATTATTTAAGTGATTTTATTGTGTTTGGCAATGTGCGGCCTAAATCTAATAGATCCGCCCTAAAACGCCGCTCCCCTTGCCGTCTTCGACATATATATTATAATGACATACGGAACTAGATTATATTTTGGTATTATTCCGTTGAGGGGTTGGGGAGTAAATAGGGGTAAATAAAGGAAAATAAGTAAAGCTAGTTGGTAAGAGTACAGGAACTTGAAATTCAGTGTATTTACTAGAAACTAAGGCCTCAGATTTCTTTATAATATTTTTCAACCCCCCACCACCCCTACCCCATTATTAAAGGGGTTGATAAAATAAAATTGAGATACTTGAAATTTGGTACACGTATGTATTATAGCGACATCTGGAACTAGATTATATTTTGAGATGATTCCGTTGAAGGGTTGGGCGTTAAATAGGAGTAAGTAAGGGAAAACAAGTGAAGCAAGCTGGTAAGAGTACAGAAACTTGGCTGTATGTACTAGAAGTCAAGGCCTCAAAACTTTTTCAAATATTTTCCATCCCAACTACATTATTAAAGGGGTTGATAAAATAAAATTGAGATATTCACTGAGAAATTTGGTATACGTATATATTATAATGACATCAGGAACTGTATTATATTTTGGGATTATTTCGTTGAAGGGTTGGGAGTTAAATAGGGGAACATAAGTAAAGCAAGCTGGTAACAGTACAGAAACTGGAAATTCGGTATATGTACTAGAAGACAAGGCCTCAGATTTTTTATAATATTTTCCAACCACCCCTACTCTATTATTAAGCGGGGTTGATAAAATAAAATTGAGATATTCGCTTGAATTTTGGTATACCTTTGTATTATAACGACATTTGGAACTAGATTATATTTTGAGATGATTCCGTTGAAGGGGTAAATAAGGGAAAATAAGTAAAGCAAGTTGGTAAGAGTACAGAAATTTGGGATTTGGTGTACGTACTAGAAGCGAAGGCCTCAGGTTTTTTTTGTAACATTTTCCACGCCTCCACCACCCCCGCTCCCTTATTAAAAGAGTTGATAAAATCAAATTGAAATTTTCACTTGAAATTTGGTACACGTATGTATTATAACGACATCAGAAACTAGATTATATTTTGACACGATTCCGTTGAAGGGTTGGGGGTAAGTAGAGGTAAATGGGGAAAAAGAAGTAAAGCATGCTGTAAGAGTACAGAAACTTGGGAATTGGTGTATATACTAGAAACTAAGTTCTCAGATTTCTCTCTAATATTTTTCTATGACATCTGCCCCAAATATTCTTAAAATTCTATGACCAGTAATTTTCACATACTAGAGTGCAAATACAGTCAAAATATTTTCTTTAAAGTGACTGGGATGACAAATCTGGATGTGGAAGTAGTGATTCCTTAGGCAGCGGTTTTTATATTTAATAATGAAAAAACCCGAACGCTTAACGTTAACTTTAATTTTTAACCGATAGAGGGATCTGCGTTTTTAGGACGCGTTTTCAACATTTCAGCATGTTTGTTTCTAGAAAATTTTCCTTCTCACTAAAAATGGAACAACTTAAACTTGAGAAACTTATGTACACCATTTTTTAAGCATTCACTTTATTAATAGATTAATAAACATAAATAAACTACGATGTGAGAGATAATGTTATGTGGCGGACGAGCAGCCATACCACAGACAGATAGTCTCAACAAAATCAGCATGCCCAAGAAACAGTTCTAAACTGATTCTGAACTAATACTTACTCTAAAGTAAGTACTAGTTTGAACCTAGGATTGGTTTCAACTAATTCTGGAAAACCCTAAACACAAAACTTTACAATCTTGAACTAGTTCTATGAAACGCGAACACATTCTAAGTGCGCATGATCATCGCGGATCTAGAATGGCACTGATATGAACTCAAACAAACCTTATATTTATGTCCTCATTTATGGTTAGTCACTTGCCACGTTCTTTATATTTCAGTGTGGAAATATATTTTTAACAAGGTTATATTAGCTTGTAACTCAATTTTTACTCATTTCTAAACGTCGCATTGACTTTAAATATTGCAGGTTTGTACAGTTTACATGTAAATATGACATTTTTTTAATAGAAAAATCCAAGATGGCGCATAGTTTACCGTCATTTAATGTCCGATTCTAACAATTGGTATCCTTTTTAAAGGTTATTTAAGAAAAAATTAAAACTATTTATTAATAATTACTAGATTTATTCTTATGACTCGTATCCAAACAGTTATACAAAATATGTACAAATATTGGCATTATCGTTAACACTCATAAATGCAATTGCCATGATGCAGTAAGCATTTAAAATGGCATAAAATATTTCCCCAAAGTTAGTTTTATAATACACACAGGCTCATTGAAATTAGATCACCTTTGAGTTGAAATGAAATATTGGAACCAGAATAATTGAATTTTTTTGCATATCATTAGTCAACCAACCAAGGTCTGTCTGTTACGCCCTGGTACATCTATTCTATGAAGTGAAAATAATTTCAGTGATGCCGCTGGTGGTAGTTATCGCATTTTATAAGTAGAATCCTGCTGAATTCAATGCCGTTAGAGCAATTAGTACATTATTATAAGGAACAAAAAGCAATCCAACATAATCGAATTTCAATTGCCGACGCCGAGCTGCAGGGGCGAATCATTAGGCATTTGGAGAAAAGCAAAGAAAAATTCCACCGAGCCAGTATCGGATTATAAAAGTTTTCTTAAGAAGAAAAAGTAATCTTAGAAATGAATGCATGCCAGTGTTGGGTTGTGGTTCGTAATGAAATGTTGAAAATGTTTCGGGCGTTTTATGAGAGATTTGGAAACTTGTGATATTATAGAAAACGCGGGTTCCATACATTTTTTGCTTTATAATATATATTAAATTATTAAATAATACTTAATTGATTCAATTAATTATAATCCAATCAGTAGGGACAGAGAAAGGCCTTTGCCTTACAAATGGTGGGGTAGAAACTATTTTGGAATACACTGTTCATGAGTGCACCCTTGCATCTCTGGAATGAAAAACCAATTCATTTCGAATTTTGGTAATTGAAAGTGCATATACCTATTTGACTTAAATCACAAACGCGCAGATTAGGAGGGTTAAATGGTATTAATTTGAGGTAAATCGTATTAGGTTTCCTTTGTAAATATTACTACCATCTTAAAGGGCATCCTTTAACACCCCGGTGTGCCAATTTTTCTAAATTTTTAAACATTTTTATTTTTATTATTATTATTTTTTTTTTATTTAAAAAATAATCGCATTAACTAACCTCTTGGGTTATGAGCGAGGTACAGTGAAAAATAAATTATATAATCCTATAATAACTTACAATGAAGATATTAAATTCTTGACATGACATTAATATCAGACAAAAATAATAATAAGTTCTTTATGTCATTACTATCAGCTAAAATTTTGTTTAGTTCTTCCGGTATTTGTCTGTTTGATCTATGGAACTGGTATTTGGGGCACTCCACTAAAATATGTTTAACTGTTACTTTTGTTTGGCACACTTCACACTTAGGTTCTTCACTATGATTGATGAGGTACTCATGTGTAAGTCTAGTGTGGCCTATTCGTAGCCGCGTCAGGATTATTTGGTTTCATCTACCTTTAGGGGCTAGGGACCATGGTTTGACTGAAGCTTTGACTTCGTTTAGCTTAGTTCTTTTCTGTTCCCATTCATATTGCCACTGTTGTTGTATTAATTTCTTTACGTGTTGCTTCAAGTCCGTATGAAACATTTTTATTGTTATTGCTTTTAAATTAATAATTGCAGAAAAGCGTCCCTATGCTTTCTGGTATTAATTCCGCCTTTTCTAGGTACTTTAGCCTAATGCCAATTGATATCTTGCTTTGGAAATGTCTCTGTGTAGTCTCTGTTGCAGTGTCATAGTAGGTATCTACATTTATAATTTTATGCCCATATTCTAAGATGATATCTCAAAAGGCAATAACCCGTTAGAAGCTCCGTCATCAGCCTTGAATTGGACGTTTTAAATTCAAGAAGCTTTATGACATTCTTTGTCGAGTAACCTTTAGCTTAGACTATTCCTTCAGTACTACTTATTTTGCTCCTTTTTCCATTTTAAGGCCTCATACGTTATGTATCTCATAGATGAGCTACGAAACGGTTCGAAAAATGGAGCTTGAGCATTTTCTCTCCTAACCTGGTAACTAGTTTCTTACCCTCGTACCCTGGCACCCACATCAAAGTATAATAATAATTATAATGAATGGTCTTTATTAAAATAAAAACAATTTCTTAATCTAAATAGCGAAGTTTAGCTCAACTGCTATTCTACCACTTATACCCTTAAAAACATGAGAACAAAATACTTCTACTAAGTAGATGCTTGTATAAAACAAAAATAATATTTATAAAGTGTGACTAAGAATAATTCATTAATTGACGCAGAGCTACTTACACAAAACAAATTGTGCAAATAAACAATTGAAAATAAATACATGTACTACGGTCTTACACATATTAAGCACACTGTTTTGGTTAAATAATTTTTATTTTTTTTTATTTTACACTTAAATGTATTTATGGAAAATTGTTTCAAATAATTTTCAAGCAAATTACAATTTGATATGGCGTTGTAGGAGAAAGAGCGCAGAAAAATTGCTGTACAATGTTGAGGCATGGTCAAAATATCAGTAGATCTTATATTTACATTATGGATACTTCTTCGACCTACAAGATTTTATTTAAGATAATCCGGCACTGAAGTAGTAAGAACTCTATGAACAAATATCAGCAGGTGATATTTGTAGGTATTTTGAAGATTAAGCCATCCAAGCTGCAAAGGTTTCTGTGAAACATGTTGAAATTTGTTTAGTCCAAACGAATACAGGTATTTTGAATTTTTTGTAACCTATTTAATGTACTTTTGTCGAGACAAGAAACATACACAATAACAATATAATTAAGAAGAGATAAAACTGAAGATTTACACAGTGTTCTCCTTAGTTTATAATTAATTATATGTATATTGACATAAAGAAGTTTCAGCACAACGTATGTTTTTTTAAACAATTTGTTAACATGCGTTATAAATCTGAGTTTTGATTCAAAGATGATACCTTTTTTTTTTTTTTTCTGCTGTTGTGAGCTTACTATTATTTAATAAAATATTTGTATTTTCACACAGCATTTGGTGATACATGTTTTAACTAAAAATCGTTACTGTCGATTTATTTGGGTTAATTTTTAGATTATGTTTTGTAGCAAAATTGCAAATCTCTTGCAAGTCAATATTTGTTAAGTTTGTAGCTGTGCGGCAATTGCTCGGATCAAATGAGAGATGAATGAGATAAAGTTGTGTATCATCGGCATATGCTTGCACAGAATAGTGCTGTATGTTTACAAACATATCTGCTGTGTAGACGAGATAAAGAAGTGGTCTGACTACAGAGCCTTGAGGCACACCGGATTATATTACGAGAATAATAATTTCCAATAAAAACACTCTGGCTACTACCAGTCAGATCATATTTGATAAAATGTACACTTATGGCGGAAGAACCAAAATAGTGCAACTTTGCACATGATATCCTTGTTGTATTTTGTCAGTCGTTTCACAGATTGTCTGCATTCTCAGGTAATTTTAAATAAGGTGCATGATCCGATAATCTTTAATACTGCCTGTTTATATGAAAGTATATAGATCTTTTTCCTTCTAATTCCTGGGTATATAGATTTATGTCTGGAAGATGGATACCTAGGGCTCTAGATCGTCTTCAATTTGACGCCGCCTCGCCCATACCAACCTGTTCAGACAACTTAAAATATTATTTGATGCGTATCCTGCGCATATCAGTTACACCTGAGATATGCAATATGCAGTTACCTTCCAGATAACTAGTGACGTTGAACAATTTTAGTGCTACAGAAAAGGGTGAGACAATGATAGCTGGTATCTATCCTTTATGTTATTAGACCGTAGTAGGGCTTTAATTTCCCATATTTTAAGATAATGTAGTGACTGTTTCTGTGACAACCAAGAAACAAAATGGCACGTTAGAATCATCGATATTCTATTACATATGCTGACTCAAGGCCACTAAGGGGTCTTTATTGCAGGGGGTTCTCCAATTAAATGACGGGTGAAAACATACAGAGCACTAGGCTGACCAGTGTACTGCCAATAAATTGTATATAGGAAGAATTGTTCCACTACTATGTAGGCAAGCTAGCTCATCAGGGACCCAGGTCTCAGACAAACTGCAACCTCAGCAAAAAAATACTCACATGTAGTTTGAGATATCTGGAAGAAGGTGATATTATTTTGGAAAAATAATCTTTGGTGGAATTGGCAAAAAACTTGTGAAAATTCACGAATAACGATTTTTCGCATTTAAAGAAAAATTGAATTTATACGAAAAAAAGTGTTCAGGTAAAAAATATGCGCAATAAAATAGCGAACAATATGAGCCACCCAGGTGGAACTCAATTGGTCCAGTGCTTCTCTCGCAAATTGCAAAAAGAAACCCACTAAAATTGCACGTTTTTTCAAAAATTCATAACTCCGGTTCAAATACATATTAAAGGCTGAAATTGCACACGTTGGAGTTTTAGTAGTCCTTAACCTACCTTAACCTTATTGTTACGTGTTACGAAATAAAACCTGACATAAATCAATGTTCGTAACGCATTTTACAGCGATAGAACTGTATGTTGTGTTTTACAGCGACCAAACTGCATGATCGTGCTGTCGAAAGTCACTACTAATGGCATTTGATTGGTGAAATGTTCCCAAAAACGATCTTTTATTTCCTATCATATTAATGAGTACCTATGTAACTATTTGTCTAAATATTTACGTATAAAATTTGCGTGGATTTTGTGTAATATTACCTCCTATTGTTACTGTTATTGCTCGCTGCAGTTTTCTATAGGCACCTGTATATTTTTGAGAAATACACATATCTTAATGCTGCCTATTATTTTCCTTTATCTCACGTTTTCAAGGCAGAAGCCAAAGAGTCGCATTTGGATCGCCTTCCACATATAAAATTAAAAATCAGAGCTCCTTGGAATAATTGAGCTCTGTGATAAACCGGTCCTGCTGAATCTCGAGCATTTCAAAGACGGGCTTTCCATAAGTAGTAGAAAAGGAAAGCTCAGCACTGGAATAATAAGAACGTTTGTATAAATAATGAATAATCGATAAAGAGGAGCGGCTGGTCGGTTAGACCGGGCACAGCGTTACTCCAGATATCGACTGGGCTAGTGATTGTAGTCCCTGGCACTAAAGTAGTCCAGGATTAGGCACAAGTTCACATATAATTCGGTCATTATCGCCAGGCCCTTAGACCCTTGCCGTGACGTACGCTCAGCAAGAGGATCAACTTTTTAATGTAAGTCGTGCAGTAAAAGTGTCTGTAACGAATTTAAGGAGTTTATAAAGAAAATTGGAAGTTGGAGAAGGGAGAACCGAGGCAGGAAGTAGTTTGTAGAAGTGTTTTCATACTGTTTTCATGTTGTTATTACAACAATGTAATTAAGGATATTGCTTTTCCTATATTAATAGATTGTCCATGAGATTGTTCTAAGAATTATATTGAATATAAAAATATAAATAACTATAGAGGATTTTCGAGGAGACCATGTCAATAATCCAAGAGCATATAGATGCAGTTATACTCTGTTTGGAAATGACAGAGAGTAATAAATCACTTTAAGGAAGATGAAACATGGGTGTACTTCCATTTTTCTTAACATTTATGGAAATTATACCGAGATTGTATACAATTGCTTCCAGTTCTTAATTTTACTCTTAGTAATTTGGCAAAGTTGTATAAATTACGTACTAAAGGAAAAAGCGAAAATGTGGGAACTCAACGATTGTGTTAACGTCACTATGGAACCTATTATAATTAATGATAGTTCGTCAGAATATTCACATGAAGAATTTCCAAAACACTTTGATATTTTGCGTATTTGTATACCAATACATTGTATTTTATATATTTTATTAAAATAGATGCCGTGTTCTATTTTTCAATTCACTCTTTAAGGAATTCACTAATTTATAATGTCATTTTTTAATATTAGACTTAATATACAAATAGATGATTAAACACACATTTTTGGGCTTTTGTTAATCTGAAATAACAGATCACCGTCACAAATTAATACGGGACTCGATAATGGTGTCAAACATAGTAGCAAAACGTCGCTAAAATTTTTAAAGAATAAACATATTTGCATTAATTAAATAGAAATAAATATATTTATATATGAAGTAAGCTTCATTAAACTACAAAAAAACCTAAATCTGGCTATGGTGTTTGAATTTGCAGAGAACTAGTTACGACTAACTTTAAAAGAAAGTTTGTAGAACATTTTTTTTAATTAAACAACTTGAAAATGCATTTAAAAATCGACGTGTCTGAGCTATTTTTGTCACTTGCTTTGGAACTATATTAAGGAATTTATTCCAACCTTCACATATTCAGTGAATAAAAAGTGCAGTAAATAGGCAAAGAGTGTAATGGTGAGCTTGTTTTCACTAGTGTGTCATCGAAGCAAAAGAAAAGCACTAGAGCAAAGGTAATATCATATCATTTAGTTCTTTAAAAAATAATTTCAAATCTACAATCGGGGTTTAGAAAAAATCATTCCACATCAACAGCATTAACACATTTAGTAGATGATTTCCTAAGAAATATTGATAGTGAAAAATGTACATGTTTAGTATTATTAGATTTTTCAAAGACTTTTGATACCTTAGACCATAAACTTCATTATCTTGGTTTTTTTCAGGGGTAATTATTTATGTGAAAGAAAGCAAGCTGTGATGATGATGGTACTAGAATTACATCGCACTTACGAAATTTAGATACAGGTGTCCCCCAAAGTTCCATTTTCGGTCCATTATTGTAGTCACTAGTTGCCAACTAGATCAGTATACAGGTGACTCGCAGATATACAAATCATTTGATTTCCAAGAGCTGCAGGATGCTTTAACTTTAAGAAACCAGGACTTAAAAACCATTTTCGAGTATACATCTAATCATAATATAAAACTAAACCCTGAAAAGTCGCAAGTAATGCTACTATGCTATACTAACGTCCTTCTTATCGTGAATGGGGCAAAAAAAATGGGCTTTGGCTAGACTCAACATTAAATTTTGAAAAACATGTCTTATCCAAACTGAAAATAGCATATAGTCGATTGAAAAAATTATACAGTTTTGCGAAACATGTCCAGCGAGTGTAAGTCAAAATTTTGTGACTCTCTCATATTATCATTAATTGATTATGGTGATGTTATATATGGGAAAGTATTATCAGCAGCAGCATGTATGCGTTATGTTTACTGCAATTCGCATAGATAACATATATTGTCACATCTAAAGTCGTAGATGTTTTCACATGTTTACACTTATATGGCGAATAATTAGTAATGATGAACCTCAACACTTAAGGCACAATTTATTTTCACTTCATACAATATATTGCGATGGCCAAAACCTTACACGTTTAGTGAACTGAGTACTGAAGTATAAAATTATGTAAGAATGCAAAATAGAATGGTAAAAGTAACTGGAAATGATTATATATAACTTTGAGACAAACTATAGAGCTGAAATGGTGAATATTGAGCTCTGTGAAGGCATAATATCAATGGAAATACTTTATTAAATAAAATTTATATTGGATATGATATAACTTTGATTAATTTTATTAAACGTTAGATATAAGTACCTACCGTGTGATAAATAAATGTTAATTTGTTATTGTTAAGTTAAAAAGCATCTTTGATACAAAATTAAGTTTTGGATGAACCTTTGTGTATAGCGTGGTAGCTAGATCCAAATCACAGGTGCATAACAGGTACCAAAACCAATGGAAAAACCTAAAAAAAGGGAAATATTTATTGTTATTAATAAGTTATAAACTCTGTTATAAATAATTATGTTAAATTTAGTCTTAAGAAAGGCTATGAATAAGATAGCTAACATGAACACTGTGAGAAAAGTGCTACAAGCTACATTCAAAATTTGAGTAGCGTAAACAGTCCCGAGAACTGAGAATCTAATCATTTCCAATATTATAGTGCATCGTCTATAAATGAAAGTGTAAAAGACTCACCTTGTGAGCAAATTTAATGATACAGATCCAAAATACAGGGCCTCAACAGGTATCAAAGACAATTTAAAACCTAAAAAAGGAACAAATTTATTGTTAGTATTTGAATCTATTAACTTTGTTGTACACAAATATGTTAAATTTAGTCTTAGGAAAGCTATAAACAAGATAGCTAACATGAACACTATGAAAAATTTGTTATAAAGTAATTTCATATTTTGAGTAGCGTAAACAGTCCCGAGAACTGAGAATCTACCCAATTCTAACAATTTAGTGCATCGTCTATGAATAAAACTTTACAAAAGTAAAAGAGACTCACCTTATGAGCAGATAAAATGCTACAGCCTCAAACTACAGGCATTAGTAACAATAGGACATGAAAATTAGGTCAAGGGAGATGTAAAATCTTGACAAATATGTTAATTTGTTCCAAAATAAAGATGTTCTTTAAGTTTTTCTTGTTGTATTTAAGGACAAATGTCCATTGATCGTTTTCTGTCAGTTGGTTTTAGGATATTTTGCAAATTAGCAACAGTTCCAGCAAATGATGCTTAGGTACTCCTGAAACGACATAATATTTATAAATTTTGTGTAAAATGTTTTATGGCTATAAAAATTGATAGCTAATTGTTCTTTAGTTTATAAGTTATACACTGGTATGTGTTTTATTAGGTTTTTATTAGAAATAAGCGAGAAATTGTTAAAAATTGTTGAAACAAGAAAATTTTTAATTTTCAAGAAAGACTTGGTTATGGCATACCAAAAGAAAGCCAATCATCTCTATATCATTATTCTAAAAGAAAATCATTGCTAAATTCATAAATAAAACAGATAAAAGAAAAATAAAATTTCAAAATTTATTTCGATAAAATCGAGTGACATGAAATCCAGAGAAATATCAAAACGAGCCAATAAAAAGGGCATGTTTTAAATTCAGTCTTGTTTGAATATTAGAGGTGGTAACACGTTTCTGTTTACCAAAATTTTAACCTCACAATTTCAAAGTATAAAACTAGAGTTGTTTACCAGTTTAATTTGATTGAAACTCAGTGTATGAGTAAATATCCAAAAGGAATCAGTTTATCCCATCACAAGTGAGAAAAATATTAAAATTTTAAGTTCGAAGTGGAACAAACCTTGAGTAAATTATTTTA
Source organism: Stenurella melanura (assembly GCA_963583905.1). Classification (NCBI taxonomy): domain Eukaryota; kingdom Metazoa; phylum Arthropoda; class Insecta; order Coleoptera; family Cerambycidae; genus Stenurella; species Stenurella melanura. The sequence goes on from OY757311.1 coordinate 124,342,406, forward strand.
TACAAACGCTTTCTTACAAATTTATAAAGTTTTTATTCTTATACAATTATCAAGAGCATTCAAATTGTAAATTTTAAACTTATAGTGCGGGAAATAGTTTTAACTTACCATAATAAATAAATGAATGTTCCGAAAATATAAAACAAAGTGATACGACGATTACACCAAACTAATCAAATCGTAAGAAGAAGAAGAGGTGTCCAAATTCTTGTCTGCCAGCTGAACGAAGAGGCACACGCAAACGCGATAGACCGGTCCATACAATTACCATTTTTCAACACTAGGTTGACTAAAATCAGAAATCCCAAAACTAGAGCTCTAACGTAAGTTGATCAACGTAAAATAAAAGGCCTATTAGTTTTTACTACTTTTTATTGTCTCATAAATATTTACTCCACAGGAAAACCATACCAGTAATTTAATAAAATTAAAAGTTTGATTCATAACCAACGTAGGTGTTTCATTGAAGTTGCGCTGGATAGGGTGAATGTTTTTTATTTCAGATCTTTGAACCTGCTTTTTGGCCCTGAAAGAGTCTATACTAGCAAGGGGAAGTTATATATTTTCGTGTAGGTGTGGTACTTCATTAATTGTTTCAAACAATTTGGCGCCGAGCAAGTAAAATTTCAATTTTAAAACAAATTCAATTTTCTCATTCACTATTTGCCACACCACATAAATCAATAAATAAAAAATATATAACATTTTTTGATACGTCAGCATAAAACTTCGATTTTTCGAAAATCATTTACCTATTTTGGAATGAACTTTCAAAAACCTAAACATTATAAACTTAAAAAAATATACATCAAGGTAGTGAAAAACTACATCCTAATCGGTCAGAGGTTGGCAACTTGATATCTTGTTGTGGGTGTACATATTTCTTTTACCGATTAATCGTACTCATTTTTGGCATTTCTGTTTTTATTTCGTTTCTGTTCCCTGTGTCTGTACGTATTGCTGTGTGGTATTATTGCTGTTGTTATTACAAAATGTATCATTTATTATTATAAAATTAATAAAAAGAAACACAACTAAATATATTTTTTTGTAGTATTAAATATATATTTCCTTTTTTAAACATTATAATTAAGTTTTTTGTATTGGGCATATGGGAAGATGAGCTCTACAGTTCAATATGTACCATTTTTACTTCTGAGTTAAATAAATGTATTACTATTATTATTATTACCATTTATTTAAATCAAGAATAATTTCAAATTGATACTAACAGATTAAAGTCTGTCAGATAAATGTAATCTTTTTCCACTAAACCACAATCGATCTGGATATACTTTCCAATGCGCCTTCAGTTATCTACGGCAACTCCTCTTAGTTCGACTGCGTTTATTTTATTACAAGCTTAATTTATTCTGGCAAAAAGTTAGTCGCGATTTTAAGATCTGGTTTTGTAAACTTCATCCTTTACTTTTTCCAAAAAATAGAAATCCAGAGGTGTAATATTTGGTGACCGCTGTGGTCAGAGATCAAAATCGTTGTCTCCCCTTATCCAGTGCTGTAAAAAATGTACGTCTAACCATTGCCGAATAATCCAAGAATTATGAATCGATGTTCCATCTAATTTGAAATACATTTTCTCTCACTTGTATGGAACTACTCATTATTAAAAAAAATTACTGATCGTGCTTTATTTATAGTTGTGCGGAAGAAGAAGAGGCCAGGAATTGCAAAACACATTGAAAATATTGGTATATTTTTACAGTTTACCTAATGAAGGTTTTCTGTAGCCAAATCTTTATAATATTGAGAAGACACTATCCTATTGGTAGTGAATGTGTCCTCGTCAGTAAACAATTTTATTTACAAGATCTCCTTCATTTAAGAGGCTTTCTTGGGCCCAATAATATTAATTTTCTATTTTCATCACCTTCTATCAAAGTATGTAGAAATTTTGAGTAAAGGGCTTTATTTCATGATAAATAAAATCTTCTTACCCGGTGTCTTCAAAGATTCAATTGTATTGACAAATTTGTTAGACTAGCACTTGGATTTTCATTTTCGGCCAAAATATATATAGACTCGTGGATAGCAGCTCTGTATGCCATGAGGAAAAACGATATGTGGAGATCTCAGTGACGTTGATTCTTATGAGCGACTTTAGAGAGATGTTCTCTCATGGTCTTGTTATTGCTCCACCATTTCACCAGATTGCGGGTGGAGGGCTGTTGTATTTAGGGTCTTATTAACGCCGAAGTGTCCACCGGATGCTCCATTATGCATTTCCTGAAGTACCTTCAGTACTCGACACCCGGGAATCACTAGACGCATAACAACTTGCTTCCCATCTGGGCCTTCTTATGCTCTATTTAACAGCCCGTTCATGACTCTGAGTGAGTCCCATTGTTCCCACAAAACCTTCAAGCCAACTGCTTTTTCCGAAACATCCTTCCACTCTGGTCGAATTCCTCTTTCCTTTGCTCTTAATATAGTCCCAATCTCTGTATCGTTCAGTTGTTCTTGTCTCAGGGCTGCAGTTGTCCAATCATCTGGAACGTCTATTTTAATAGTGATGACTGTTCCCATGCCCTTCTGTTTCTCCACATGGCGGCAGTGCTTGCAGTCATCTTTGCACGGTCTTCTAGATAAAGCGTCTACGTTCTTAAGAGATCTTCCAGATCGATGTTCGATATTCGATATATATGACTACTCTTGGGGATAGGCGTACGTACTTTTCTCAAGTATTTTTGTTTAAATTGCTACACAATGATTTTGACGCACTCGAAATAATTAGTAAGCTTAATTTTCACGTTCCCAGATTAACCTCTCATAATCGCCAAGTTTTCTATTTACCTACCAACGTACTAAATAATTCATCTTTATATACGATTTGCAGTACTTATAACAAATTATGTAGTGACTTCGATATTGTTAATTGCAGCCTTAGTGACATGAAACAAAATGTTCTAAATTAAATAACCAGTGAGTGTCTTTGTTTTCATTAATTTACTTTCAATCACATATGTGTATATATGTGTATATAGTTTTTATATTTAAGCATTTCCCATGTTATTTTTTTTCTCTCTCTTCGTATCATTAGTTATTCATAGTTCGTACATTTAAGTAAATGTTTTCTTCATTTTACTTTATTTCTATGTTGTTGTATATTATGTAATTAATGCTTTGTATGCCTTTATTCCTGTTCTGTAATTGGGTATCTTACCTGTTGAATAGTGTATGCAATAAATAAATAAATAAATAAATACTGTGGTATCGGTTCTATTCAACGAGTCACTTGATCTTCCGGGATTTTCAACTGCAACAGCCATTTTAATGCAGCATGTTCAGCCCAGATTTTGAAGTGTCGTCCATAGAGATACTTATAAAAATTGTCCACTGATTTGACGATGACCAATAACTCTTTTCTGGTTACACAATAGTTTTTTTCGGGTTTGGAGAGCACCTTGCTGAAGTACTCGAACACTCTCTCTTGTCCGTTCTGGATTTGGGACAGCACACAACCAACCGAAGAATTACTTGCATCCGTATATAAAATAAAAAGTACATTCCGTTGTAGGTATGCTAGCACAGGACCAGTACATAGAGCTGCCTTCAACTTTCTCCATACCGTTTCACACTCTGGTGTCCACTGGTGTATTTGCTTCGCAATCTCTGAAAACCCTTCTACAAAGCGTCTATAATAAGCGCAGAGGCCAAGGAAACTTTCTACTTCGTGAACGTTAGATGGTCTTTTCCAATCTCGTACGGCAGAGGTTTTGTCGGGGTCTATTTGTATTCCCTCCGAAGACACAACGTGACCAAGGAATTTGACTTCTTTCTGAAATAGTGAAAACTTCTTCGGGTTCAACTTCAGGTGTGCATTCCTTACTCGCCCAAATACTTCTTGAAGATTTTTCAAATGTTCCGTAAAGTCTCGTCCCATAACAAGCACATCACGTTGCTACTTCGAGGAAACAATACGATGTGTTATAGAGCTACGGACGAATTAACTGTGGTATATATAAATTTTATATTGAGGCTTAAATATTCTAGTCAGTCATCAAATCAATAGGCAGTAAGTTTTTATTGCAAGTAAAAAATTTATACCCGCCCACCTTGTTATATATATTTGTGTAACTGAAAGCCAAAAGTTATTTTTTGCAATATAAAAACTCAGTGTGTTCTAGAAATGTCCAACACTGTTCATTTTCTCATACTATGCAAAGTGATTAAAATTTTCTTGAATATAAGTGAAACGTTATATTTTAACACGTAGTTCAATTTTGTCTAGAATCTACATATTATGTGAATAATTTATAGTTCTCTATTTTCATAACACAACAATAACAAAACGTTACATTTACTTGCGGCTGCACTCAATATGTATATTTAAGGCTCTAATAACAGTTGCAGTTAAAATTTACATATTCAGCGTAGAAATTGCTAGAATTACTGTGGTCATTCGGCAGCATCTGCAAAAGCGCTAATCATCCTGGTGCCGCTAGACGAATGATATTTATGTTATTTTTAAAACATGGTTAAAAAAAGTACATAGTAACACATAATCCTTATGTGTAAGTATTTGTAACAGTACAAAACTTATTAAAATACTTTAATTTTCGTAATGTACAGAACCTGAAAACGTGACAATCTGCCAAAGACTAGGTGTACTTAATTTATAAAAAGGTACTTTATTTTTTATTCTGGGCGCCAGAGACGAAAGAAAGGCAAAATGCTTAAAAATTAGGTAGACGATTGCTGTTCTTTTTAATTGCTTTTGTTTTTAAAAGAGGAGGGAAAACCTTCATAGGCGCCCCCGTCTAGAATGTGGTTTGACGGGGGATGTGTGAGATTCCCTTCCTGGTGGGGAGAACGTATCCACTAAAACCCCTCCCCTTCTTCTCGCTTCACCCACCGGAATCCCCTTTCACATTACTTCAGTGGGGAGCCGTGCTTTTACTTTCTTTACCGGCTCTCTCTTTCTTTCGTCTCTATTATTATTCGGACTGCTCCATTTGCATGTTGCCATGATTTCTTGAATACGCATAAGGTTGCCATCATATTTGCCCAGTTGAAAGTTTTTTTTTATGGCCTTGGGTCATAGACCATACAGTCAGTCACAAAAAAGCAATTTATGATATGAAATACTTAAAGAAAACCTAACACAAAAAGAGTAGAGAGAGATGAACAAAATGAGGAATTACAGGAACACGCTTCTCGCCCTGGGGTCTGTCAGGGCATTAAATTATAATCAACATCACAAGAAGGACCACGGGAAGGGGGTATAAACAAGAGGTGAGACAACAGGAATACAAAGCTAACCTATAACTTTATTTTACTTTCTACCAAAAGACCGATAATAAATTCATAAATTTGTTTACTGCCAAGAGAAAGGAGATTAACTAAGTTAAATGGAGCCATAGTGTTGCAACATGAGACATATTTTTAATACAGTTGAAAGTTGACCCAGTTTGTAGGGCATAGGTCTCTTCTTCTTAATTGCTAGATTTCCAATTATGTACCTAAACTTGCGAATGAAAATCTCTTTTGCTCATTTTTTTAGAGCAGAAACAGATTTTTGTGTCATAACTTTTTTGCTTGAAATGATACAAAGAAATATTTGAGATAAAAATTGTAGGCAGTAGGATTATATATATCCCGTGCCCACGATCCCAGGTACACCTCCACTTTTAACATTGGAAATGTTTATGTTCGTATATGGGGGTCGAGTTACCAGTTTTCGTTCAAGGTCAACAAAAGACAGTGGTGTCGCGGTCGAGTGCTGTCGTATATGCAACGGCTGATATATGCAAATGTAATATGGGTTGCATATATCACAGGGGGTCAAGTTAGCAGTTTTCATTTAAGGTCGAAATACAGCGGTGGTGTCGCAATCGAGATTGGATCGTAGCTGAAAAAGTTTATGTTTTATGTATGGTGTTATCATTTCCAGTGTCCCGATGTTTGCAAGAATTGCGAAATTGTGAAATTTTTCTTTATTTTTGAAGACAAAAATTTGAAATTAGAGTACAGGACATTTTGCACAAAAACACATTTTTTTGCATAACCGGCCCCAAAAAAAAACACTTGCAGTTTTACCGGAACTACTACTGATTTTTTTATTTTAAATAGTACCCTGAATATTTTTTAATTTTGTCTGATGGTTATATCAAAATCAAATTAAAAATAACGTCGAAAATGGGAATTTATTTAGTTACTTAGTGGTCATGAAAATCTTAATTAAGTTTATAGAACCTAGCAAATACTCACAGTATTTAATTGAAAGGTATTTTTCAAATATTTCACCTAAACCAAATGACTGTTTTGATTGATTGATTTGCCGGAGTAAGGTGAGCATTGCTGCCGTCCGAGCATCCAGTCTGGAGGTTCGTTCCAACACGCAGCTCGGTCGTCCGCCGAACACGCTCAGCGGATGGCCAAACCGCGTGCCGGAACCAAACCTTGGATAATTTATATACTGCCGAACTGGCTGCCAACGCTGGATTGGACATGGGACATGCTTGTGGTCAGCAGCGACAGCCACATGACGTATGGGATAGGAATGTAGGATGGGAAGTGTAGGTGTTTGTGAGATGCTTCTCTTAAGTTTCCATGCTTCTTTTAAGTTTTCATCTATCATCATCGCTTTATTTATTATTCTTCTAAGTTTTCTGTATTTTCTGTTTCTGAATCTAGCAGTGTAAACCTCCTTCTGTCCGCTGGCGTTCACTTTATTTGTCTGCTAAGACATACATAAATTCGTTCGGTGCAGGGAGCTTTTATGAAAAAGAGGCCCGAAAGAATATTTTCACACAATATTTTACATACCGTATATTAGTTTGTTTTTGTAGTAATTACTTTCAACTGCCGCTTTCCAATTCCGGGTATTTTTCTATTTCACTACCTATGCTTAATACCTTAATACCTTTTCAATTTTACTTTTAAATTCTTTCTCAATTTTAATTAAAAAAATCAATTAGTACAGTACTAAACTGAAACTTATCTTTTTTCATCCACAGCTACTATATTTATCTTGCCTTATAATCAGAGGTTGCTCACACAATCTACTTGAGAGGCGTCTTGAAGGGTCGGTCCCAGGTAGTTTCCGTTTACGACGTAACGGTCCTTACAAAAATTTTATAGTAATTTTCAATTTTTAATTTTTTGCGTGCTTTGTTCTTCTATTAATACACTTCATTTTACGCAGAATTTTTTAATCTACCGATGACTTAAATTTTATTTTGATGGTATTTTCACCTGTTTTTTGCGTTTTTTCGGGAGTGTCACATGCAACACGTCCGTTCTCGAAGACAAACCGACTCTCTCACCTAAACCGAATGACTGTGTTGGCAATTTATTAATTTATGGTGATATTTTAAAACAAGTATTTTATAAAAAATAAATTGCCCAAAATTAAATTCGATCGATGAATGGACACGATGTGAATTAGCATTTTTGTTGGTAGTTAATTATGAGCATAGTATTTTAGAAGCTCATTTCTGATTCGATTTGATTTTGAAAAAAAAACAGTTTAATTGTAATTCAACTGCTGTCAGGTACTTTTTGGTCAAATCGGAAGTGCATTCTTGGGTCAGGTTATATCAAAAATTGTATTTTTGTGTCAAATATCCTGAACCCTAAGTTCAAATTTTTATCATGAGAAATAAAGAAAAAGTGGGGGTGTGCCTGATCTTGTGGGGGTCCGGTATATCTGTTTAATACCGATGTCTAAATAATGAAATCCGAACTCAAAATTAAAAAAAAATAGAAATAAAAAAAAAATAAAAGTGTTTTCAAGAACGTGATAATCGATTTTGAAGATATTATTTTTTGGATGACCGTAACCTCAAAAGAGTGAAAATCCTGACAATCGGTAAAACTTTTGGAATCGGGCACTAATATAGACGTTCTCAGGCACAAATTGTAAGTTTTTGTCCTTGTTTTCGTAATACGAAGAAATATTTGTTTACTTTTTTAACCCTTTTCTTTCACAAAAATTCCTGCCTTGCGATTTTAAGAAAATGTCAATTTTTTTTTCTCACTCAATTTGACGTCGGCCTATTTCCGCTACTAATGCCTATCACCGACGCCAGGAGACGAGCTACCCCCAACCTGACGAGCTGCCTCCAAATTTTGCCGAACCTCTTCTCTATCAAAGGGTAGGGATCTTTTACTTGCCTAACATTTAATAGACAAGGGACCGACTGCTTTACATCCCCTTAGAAGGATGTTACATCCCGCCTAAAGTCACATACCCTCTGCGCATGCGCTGATATATAAGCCGTTAGAAGATGGAGCGAGAATGATGTGTTTCCCTGGACTGGTTGACCCATCCTGGTACTAACCGCGCTTGACGTTGCTGAGGTTTCGTATCGGAATACTATATTTCCTTTCTCTTGGCGATAAAGAAGCCAATGCTGTATCGCACCCTGAAAAAGCATGGATAAATTCAATACATACATCTCCACTCTAGTTAAATTATTCGTAAGATGACCACCCTGTACATTTCTCAAATGTTACAGATGTCTACCTCGACGATGATGTTAAGTAATTTTTTTCAATGTTTATACTTTTTAGAGTGTCCACCGTATATTTTTCACCTAAGTGCTAATTATGTACCGATACCATTCTTCTACGTCAAATATTGTAGATGTAGACAGACAGACATACAACAGACTGACAGACAACAAACCGACAAAAACTGACGGAACTGAAAGACCTTAATTTTCGTAGTCTTCAAAGTTGGAAGCGTAAAAACTTTCGAAGAGTCATTTTTCACTGTACAGTACTTCCCACCGGTAAGCGAAGGAAGTAAACACTACAATTTTATAATAGAAAAAAATCGTAGTTGATCATATTAAATGAAACAGAATAAAATGATGTATGCAAATTTTACCACAATTAACAAAAATTGACAGTATTTTTGATTAAGCAATACAATAATCACCAAAAAAGAATTTCCATCAGCAGATCCTTAATATAATTGAGAAGCAGTCGATTGCATATTGTAAACCTTTTATGCTACAGCCTGAATTGAATGTTGTCGTAACGCGGACATGCTATACCATGACAAGCCCAAAGTGTGACGTCACTGTCACTTTACTCCCCGATGATTTATTGATATCTTCGGTAATTACGGACTCCATAAGCCCGTATCTTATTAGTTGGCATTAGATTAGATTACTTTATATAAATTACTCTGACTCCACTAATATGGAAGTAACGTAAAGCGATGGCCCAATATCTAGGTGAGGCCTCGAGACCCTTGAGGTTTCCAATACCACGTTGTCAAGTGATTATCGTCGGTGATGAATGTGATTTTGTCCTGGTAAATTTATATCGAAACAATCTGGAATATCTTAGAGTAATAAATACTTTGTATTGTTTCTGTCAAACTCTCCGAAGTTTCTAAGTTAAAAGCAACAAAGGGTGAAGTTTTGGGAAAGTATTCATCGACAATCGACATGAATAAAATTATAGACTGTTCTTTCTATAAAACTTTTTAAATGTTACTGTTTTTACAGTTGCTGAATACAAAGAGTAGAAAACATAAGAACGGATACAATAGCGACTTTGTTTTAAATGCAATTGTAAGGATTGTTGGCAAAAATTCACTGCCTTTTAATTTAAACTGATAGATTCCTATATACCACTTAATTTCTTGCAATCAAAGTGCCTCAAATACATTTTTGATGCATATGTAGATTTCCTAACGTTTATGAATGGCATATATCCACTTCGACCCAATTCAATACAAGCGTATTTATTAGTTTACTTTTAGACAGGTTGTTGTAGAATATTTCAAATTAAATCCAGCGTGCTATCAGCAAGAAGAGAGGTGCGTTAGCGCAAACAAATATGGAAATTTTTAAAGCGATGAGATTAGTTTAAAATGATCTAAATACTACATGAAACATTTGGTTGCAGTATTATATACACAGCATTTTCTGTTGATAGTCAAAATACAAAAAAATTATTCAAAATTTTTATTTTTATTGTTCTGAAAATTTGTTTTTAATTAAATGCGAGATAAGGAAATTATCGTCTGAATGTACAATATGCAAGGTGATCACCACTGTGGTTAACAGAAAATTAATGTGTAATTTCCTTTCATTTTCGAGTTTCTTACCATATTTCTTATTAATTAAAAATATTTAATTAATTATTATTAATAAATTTTTTATGTTGAAGATCAACTGTCGACGCCGAATTTTATGTTAGTACATATATTTGCTATTTTTTGTTTTTTAAATTGTTCATTTTGAACGTATTTTTAAATGACAATAGTGGATTTTGTAAATAATTATAATTTACAACAAAATGTTTTTAGCAAGATAGGAGAAAATACTACACTTTAAGTCTCTTTTGGAAAAAAGACGGCCGATGTTCATGGAAGATAAACATCAACACGAAGCTAATGTGACTCATATTCATTTATAAACTGATCAAATAAAGAAAGCGATAGCCTCAACGAAGTTAAGGAAATCTCCAGGACCCGGAGGAATATACCCTTAATTCATAAACTATGAACCCGAAAAACTTATTGAAATGATAAGAATTCTATATGGACGATGCATTAACGGAGAAAAGACCCCGATCGAGTGGAGAACTTCATATGTGTCAGCCATCCATAAGAAAGGTTCTAAAGATGACCCAAAAAATTATCGCGGTATAGCAGTAATAGCAACTATAGGAAGGAAATATTCAAGGATTATAACAAACCTGATCGAAGAAGATGTTGAAGAAAAACAACCGGAAAAACAATCAGGATTTCGAGCTGGCAGATCAACCATCGACAATTTATTCACACTTAAAATAACAATGGAAAACTCTAGCGATACAGAGAGACACACATAGCTCTAATAGACCTAGAAAAAGCGTACGATAGCGTGTCCATATCACAACTGTGGGCATAAATGCAAGAACATAACATAAGATCGTTACTAAAGTATACCTCAGTTTAAAGTGCAGTGGTTCTAAAGATAAGGAACGTGTGTCCTTGCCTCTGATTGGTACATTTGCCAGCCAAGTTCATGCAGGGAAAATTAGTAAATCAGAACGGATTTAGTGTATTTTATTCTTACTGCAATAAAGTAAGAACATTTATGCTGTAATTTAAATGAAATAAATTCAATGTATTTATGAGATCGCCAAATGCGGAATGAAAGTGAATTTAAACGGTTAATTTCTATTTTGTGTACCAGTGGCCTTGAGACGACCTCGATGGGGATTCCACTTACTTTGGAAACCCCATATGCCTGTGTAAACTGTTCTGCATTCTAATCTGAGATATACTATAATCGAAGCTACTCAGAGATACTATAAAGACAACAATGCTAAAATAAAAACAGGAAATACACTTACGGAACCTTTTAGAATGACGAAGGGGTTAAGACAAGGCTGTTGCTTTATCTCCAACTCTGTTTCTCGGTCCGTAAATGTCAAAATATGGGCCTGCAAGTAGGAGATGAGACACGTATAGTGTCCTATTTTTCGCAGATGACCAAGTTGTGATAACGGAAGATAAGCAGATCTGAATTACATGATAAGGAAGCTCAATGAGGAATACGAATGCATTGGTCTTACAATAAATCTGAGGAATTATGAATACCTGATAGTAGGCAATGATGAATGTAGACCTACCTTTTGAAAATAGGAACATTAAAAGCGTCGATAAATGTAAATACTTAGGAATCATCTTAAACAAACAGGGAACAAGTAATGACGAGATTCAGGAAAGAATAAGTAAAGGAAGGAAAGCTATCTTGGACCTAAATTAATTTATGTGGTAAAGGACATTAAAAAAGAAACGAAAAAGCGCATTTACAAAACCATTATCCAAAGTGTCACTACATACGGTGCGGAAGTTTCGGACCTAAGTAAATCCAACAAGAGAAAAGTTCAGGCTACGAGGATGAACTACTTCAGATGAAGCTGCAGAACATTGAGACTCGATAGAATCCGAAACGAGGTCATAAGAGAGAATATGAATATAGAAGGAGATATTGCAGACGAAGTTGAATGGAAACAACTGATTTGGTTTGGACATGCAAAAAGGATGCCTAAAAATAGATGGCCCAGAAAAATCTTAAGTGGGTGTCACCCGAGAGAAGAAAAAGAGGAAGGCCTAGAAGAAGTTGAAGGGACGACGTAGATGAAGCCATAAGGGCAAGAGATCTAGAGGAGGATACCTGTTATGAAAGCAATATTAGGGAACTAGAGACGGAGAGGCGGCGACAGCCGTAGTAATCCGTGTATATATAAAAGAGAAAATATACCTGGGAAAATTGTTAAAAAACTGCTTTCTTATTTCTAAGTTTTTGTGCCATCTGAAATATGTAAGGAAACCTACAATTCAGAAAAAAAATTACTCCATGACGCTTTGCATAAAAATAATCAGCAAATGTAAATTTTTACGAAAATGCTATTGACCCTTCTTTGTAATATCTCAAAACCAAATTTAATATATGCATTTAAACCATTAAAAGTATATTCTCATTTGCATCAAAATATTACTCATTCAAATACAAATGTTTCAGAACAAGCGAAAGTTACAAATGACAAGTTTTTTTTGGCGAGAAATTCATTTAAATAATTTTATCTTACATCGTCGATGAATATTTGAATATGAATATTTGTTTCCATCCTAATACAACTTATAGAAGCTAGTAGGCTATGGACTATGTAATCGAATAAGGAACTAATTTGTTAAAGGTATTTTAATATATCATATGCCTTTAAGAATTAGTTCGTTTTACCCCTGTTTTTTTCGACATAGTCAATAGCCTACAAGATATTTAAAAAAATTGAGCGTATATGCAGATTCGTCCTTACTGGTGAAAACGTCACTTTATTCTAATGGAAAACGATTGCATGTGCATAAAGAAATGTTTTAATTTTGAAATACTGAGTATTTCAAAGTTAATCAGATAACTTTGAAAGGGTGGTAGAGGATGTAACTTTTTTAAATGTCTGTGATTGATTTCTGATTTATCTGACTTTGAAACACTCAGTATATATGTATATATGTATCAGAGTCGCCGTTATTTTGGCGATGTCGAAATTTTGTTCTTTGTTGGACCCTAATATGTTCCATATATGGATCCTAATATGATACATATATGGGTTTTATGTAACCTTGTGCATCTTATAACATTATTAGCTCGACAGAATTCCTGCCATACCTTAAAAAATTGTTAAATATATGGTCCGAAGAAGGAGAAAATTAGGTATTCTATCTTCCATCATGTACTAATACTCCGCCAAGTCTGTCCATTTTATAGAGTTGGAATGAAAGATTCCAAAAAATACATGTTGTCATCAAATTCTAATAGACAAATTAAAATTTTATAAATTTGACATGATCAGCTGCAACTTAATAGAATCATTTCTAAAACATAGACAGCAGTACATAAGCATAAGTAATACTAACTCAACATCCCAGTACATAAAGAGCGGAGTGCCACATGGATCAATCTTAGGAACAGCCCTATTTTTAATTTACATAAATGACCTCAGTAAGTCTGTACCTGATATTGACTTGGTATTATTTGCAGACGATACCACACTCCTGGTATCTGACAATAAATTGGAAGTTGTTCAAGGGCAAATAGATGCAGCTAAGTTAAATGCTTTAGAATGATTCTCATCAAATAAATTATCTCTAAACGACCATAAAACTACGAATATGATTTTCAGTCATAGGCCAATTGAAAATTATAAAAACCCAGAAAAACTTAAATTTCTAGACGTTTTTCTTGACCCGAATCTCAACTGGTTCCACCATGTCGATTGCACAGCAAAAAAATATCAAAAATATATTCTTGCAAAGAAACCTAAAAAATATTGTAACTTTTAAAAATATATTAACGGTCTATTACACGCTAGTAGTGTCCCATATGACTCATCGTCTAATAAACTTTGCCCATGCCCCGCAGATAACAAAATTTTTGGATTACAGAGGAAAACGATCGGGATAATTACAAATGTATTGAATTTGGAATTTTAACATTTCCATCAGTATACATTTTTTATTCACTGATATATATTTGTGAAAATATAAACCAAAAGAAAAAACATGAGGATAATCACAAACACAACACGAGGACTCAACATAACTTAGTGATAGATTTTAATAGGCTTAAGTCAAGCGATTGTGGATTTAATTGTAACGGCCCTAAATTTTTTAATAAAATTGTGTGAAAGCCTTACCAGAGGTGAAATATAAACTACTAATAAAACAATTTTAATAAAAGAACGTTTCTATAGTATACATGAATTCTTAAATTTTAATGGCACTGAAATCAAAATAATGGACAACAATTTTATATAAATTTTTAGTATATTTTATTGTGCATGTTTGTATATGTGTATATTTGAAATATTTTTAAATTGTTATGTTATTTTGCAATTTATTTATATTATTGTATCCTATATTATATATTTTATATGTGACATTTCATATAATATTTACTATACTTAGTTGATTTGTATAAAACTGTATTGTTAAAGCATCAATAAAATTTGATTTGATTTGAAATTTCAACCACTCAGTGGCATGTTACTGTTATCCAAATCCATCCAAATTTTACGGATTTTTTAAAATAATAACTAATTGATTTTAGAGGAATGAATGGAGAAAATTCCGACATTACCAAAATAACGGCCACCCTAAAATATATAAAATATTCAGTTAAATAAGATAAGATTTTTTGGCTCTCCTGGTAGACCGACAAAAGTAATTTTCAGCTTCAACTTTGATTACCAACGGCAGATGATTGAACCTTTCTGCCTTCGTCAGGTGCAATCGTAAACTCTTAATACCCACGCTGAAAGAACATTTCGGTGTTGCTGCCTGAAGACCCATAAACGTAAAACTTTATAATACCCAATTTAATTATTCATTAGGAAGAAAGAATTACCGATCGTGACTGCATTATTCACTTATTCGGCGACACACTGACATGATGTTTTCTACGGAAAACCTAACGACAGGGTATTGTCTGCATAATTAATGAATTCCTTTGATGTAGTTTTGGGTTGTTTCAACATTTTATAAGGACCTAAATATTTAATCGTGCTTTTTAAGTAGAATTAATAAACGATGCTATAATATAATTTTACATTTTTCGCGCTTCCTGTTACTGAGAAATATTCAACAAAAACGTTTGAGTTTAAGTACTTTATTTTAAAACACGTTTTGTATACATATCGCTGTCGTTTTATTTTTAGTTCTTGCATTTTTAATAACTTTTGAGACTAATTGATGTACCTAAAATTAGTAAAATCAGTAACTGTGGTGATTTTTAAATCACAAATAATAGAATACTATTGAACTGGAACTACATATTTGTCACAAATGTAGGACAGAATTGTATTACTTACATATACAGACTATTTCAGAAATGCATTAGATTTTCTTTATTTCCAATTTCTTACACTAAAACTAGATCCAAGTAGTATTCTAGGCTATTGACTATGTAATTGAATAAGGATCTAATTCGTTATAGTCCAATAATTATAAGATTTTCATAATAAAAAATGTTATCTGAGGTTTTCCTTCAGTAACTGTTAGTGGGGGGATTATACATCACAAAACCACAAACATCAGTTTTGGGGGTACCGCGCAAACCCTCCAAAAAACCACCCCTTCGGTGGAAAAAGCCTTATTTCACTGATAACTCGTTAACCGTTGATGATATAAAAAAAAGTGCTCATCATAAAAAAAGAAAGCTTGACTAATTTACTAAGAAAAAGTCCTCTTGTAATTTTCTTGTATATACCATGGTTTTTGACAAAATCGATATCGAAAAATATTGCAAAATTTGTATTTTTTATGCGCACGAAATTTCGTTTATTTGAAATTTCTTGGGCGCGTCCTGTAGAAAAAATTGAATTACTCGAAATCCAAACATGCTAGGAAGAAAAATCAAAATGGGTCTTAAAGGGGATATAAAATACTCTTTTATGTTACCATTTATGATGGCTATTGATATCTATTGGTATATAAAAATGACAATATAATATGGTCACCTCTTGATTTCTTGCACTTTAAACTATTCACAGGCTCATAAAAAATAACTGACTGTTACATAAGTTATAAATGTATTATCTTTTAGTTCAAGGTATTACTTCAATGCAGAAAAGGTTAGGAATAAAAATATTCACATTTACAAATTTACCAGCATGTTGAAGTTAGCCAAATTTTGGCCAATTTTTTATTGTTTCCTAAAAATAAAAAAATACCCAAACATTTTAAAAATTCAGCTCAAAAAATTTTGGTTGAGTTTATGTATCATATAACTATTGTTTCTAATCATTTAATAGTTAAATAATTGTATTAAAAAATATCATAAACAAATTGAATATGCAGCTTTTTTGGACTTTTTATGGCTAACTCTAACATGCCACTAAATTTGTAAATGTGAATATTTTTATTCCTACTTTTTCTGCATTGAACTAAGAAATAAAAAGATAATGCATTTATAACTTATATTATAGTCAGTTATTTTTTATAGGCCTGTGAATAGTTAGATGCACAAAAAATCAAGAGATAACTATTATTAATTGCTATTTTTATATACTACTAATAAATAAGTCTGTAGGTTATCATCTTTTTATTATATTATGTATTATTTTCTGTAACAATATACAAATATTTCAAAGAAGTGTTAAGCAGACCATATCTAGCGTTCGATTTAGCCTACTGCACGCAATAGTTTTGTGATTAGAATATCCTTTAATTGATAAAATTTATATGTGAGCTTTCTTGATCTTCTTGTGAAATATTCTATATGCTGGTTCGATCTCAATAATACACGAGCCAGCGTGCAATTACATGACACATTTGTGCAAGCTAGAGTCATGATCAATCCTGTGCCTTAGAGCATGGTTCACAAGAAAAGTGATAAGTAAGAAATTTTCTTAGTGTTGGAAATTGAACCCCGTACATATTATATGGAAATGGTCCCTCGGTTAAATTCTCTGTAATCGATATAATATGGTATTCCTGTCGAGCTCCTGGTCAAAAGTTCTCATGGGCACAAGGTCAGAAAATGGATACTTTTTGATATCGGGGGCGCAAAGAGGGTGTTCGGTGATCATTTATTATTGGAAGCGGCCCCCGTGAATCAATATATGTTATTCCTCCCGAGCTCCTGATCCAAAGTTCTCATGGGCACAAGATCGGAAAATGGACAATTTTCCAGATATCCCAGGTGCAAAGTCGATTTTCCGGGATTTTATCGATAACAGTGTATTTTTGATAAAATGTATACCGGGGGTTCTATGATCACTAATTCCAATTCCGATATCAGAAGTGACATTTGATAGTTGGCAGCTGCCAGTTAGCAACAACAGACCTTCTAGGCCTGTATGCTATGTCATTGGTCACGACAAAGGAGTATCAAGCCGATTTCTTCGTTGTCGACTAATTACTACCTAGTATTACACTTAGAATACACTTATCTGTGTTAGTGCTAGAATTCTTAACAGCTTTCAAAATGTCCGTCCGTCAGTATGACTGTCGGTTTATCTGTCTATCTTTCTGTCCGTCCGTCACGTTTCCTGTAAGCACAATAACTTAGGAAAGAAAACTCCAATTGTATTGAAATTTGGACAATAAATTAATGTTAGCTAGAGAAAGAGTCCTATTGTTTTTTAACAAAATCGATCAGTAAATAAAAAAGTGATTAATTATTTAAATTTTGAACTCAATTATACTAGCACAGACGATCACCACCTTCATAAAAAATTCCGCCCAATATAACTCTGTAAACTTGATATGTTAATACAGAAGCCAACGTGCATTGACTTGACATATTTGTAATATAGATAGAGAGCCGGCTGTACAGATTTCCTATGAAATAGTTACATGAAAAACTTTGTATGGGTGAATAAGTACTACCACAGACCTACAGGGAGCCACTTTTCATATACCTAAGCACATCTTGCCAGCGCATGGAATTTTGCCGGAAGTGACGTCAAAATGGGAGGATGCGGGCAAATAATAAGAGGCATCCTATTTCTTTTAATAACTAGAAGGCTAGTACTTTAACTTAAAAAAATAATTCATGTATTCGATGACTTACGAAAACACAAAAGAAATACTTTAATCGAGGGTGTCTCAGGGTTGCGGGCAAATTAAGCCTGGCACCCCATTACAATCTCATTGTATACCTCAAAACCTACATTTTGACGTTAGTTTTATTCAGTTATTCGATGGCACAAAAGATCGTGACCGGAAGTGACGTCAAAATTCCACGACGCGTGCAAAATTTGCTTATATGAAACGTGGCTCCCTGTATGTCTGTGGTAAGTACTTCCTCACTTACACAGTGTTTGTCATGTATTTTATTCATAGGAAATCTGTACAGCCGACTCTCCACCTAATAGAGAAGGATTAATCCTTTGCCTTAGAACATGGCAGGCTATAGAGTTCATTAAAGAACGATCGGCCAAATTTACGAAGGACCTATTATGCCAAAATAGAAACTCCATTAGAACTATTATTCTAATGGAGTTTCTATTAGGTCCTTCGTAAATTTGGCCGATCTTCTAACTGGTCACTGCCAACTTAATAGACATCTGAGTCTGATGGGTCTGGCAGAGGACGCAACATGCAGATTCTGCCAAGAGGCAGAGGAAACCTCAGTCCATGTATTGTGCCGTTGTGAAGGCCTTGCTAGACTGAAATTCCAACTATTTGGTGAGGAAAAACCAAGAGCTGATAGCTACACTAAGGGGCCCTTATCAAGACTGTGAAGTCTGATACAAAAGGCAAAGCTGGATAAGGAGCTCTAAGGAAAACAAACTAGAGCACCACAATAGATCCATGGTGTTCGCGGTGGTCAAGGCCAATCAGCCAGCTTCTATTTCCTAATCGTCCTAATCTAATCTAGAACGTGGCAGACACGAAAAGTGATATGAGAATTTTTTTAGTTGCGGAAATTTAATTTTAAAAGGGAATTAATTGTTTAAAAGAAAAATTAGCTTGACATATCCTAATCATGGCTTGAAAGCAGACACCTTGCATGTTCAAAAAGGTATGTCACTATACATCGAATAACCTCGATTATGACTACCTCTGAACCTCCACTAACCAGGGTGTATCCCAATTGTATTTTTATAAAAGCTAAGTGGTGATTAATTGATAATAGGAAATCGGCTTGATACTTCTTTGTCATGCCCAGTGACATAATAGCAGATTCACAATGTGTGTCGCTGAACCTCTACTAACTGGAATGTAAGCCACATG
Organism: Stenurella melanura; assembly: GCA_963583905.1. Lineage (NCBI taxonomy): Eukaryota > Metazoa > Arthropoda > Insecta > Coleoptera > Cerambycidae > Stenurella > Stenurella melanura. The sequence goes on from OY757311.1 coordinate 124,361,619, forward strand.
TATTTCTGTAATCACTAAGTGGCAAATAATCGATACTAAAAATATTCGCTTTATACAAATATTTTTAACATCTGTAATAAACATTGTGAGTTATATAGTGAAGTTTCCACTTTGTCTGTTATGGTCTAATAAAGAGGAATAATACTATTACAAATGTGTCAGGTATCTACACGCTGGCTTCTGCATTATGAGCGACTTTCTCCGTAAATAAGATTTAATTTTTTATACTAATTTTAAACTTTATGCATATTATTTCATTGTTCTCTTTTGTATACAATAATGACGTCTCATGTACAATTTTACCACTGGCGAATAAAATGAATCGTTCAATCAGTATATTATTTTAATATAGTCTACTTATTTACTGTCGTAATGTTTTATTTAACGGCTTCTCTATACTTCCTAAACATCTTATAAACTGTCTCTGGGATTATTAGAAATCCTGTCATGTCAGTGCATTGTCTGCTCTCATCTCGTTCTTTCTGTTTAAGTGTAATCGTCTCTGATAAACTCATATTTATGCTCCTCACTTTCTTCAGAGCAGTACAAAGATGTTCAAACTTTGTAGAAAATGGAGAGCAGGTAATTTAGATAGAAGGAGTTTTATACTAGATTACGTTTGAACAAATAATGTAACCCTGAATGTAAATGTAACCAAATAAAGCAGATGGCTCATTTGCAAAAATACCGAGAGCAATTTGAAGTTTTGATGTGTCTGTTGTCAGGTACTCGCGTAGCTTTTACAAGTGCAATGCAAAGCATACGAGAGTACACTTTATATACAATTTTGTTACATTGTTTCCAAATTGTATATGTTGTCATATTTGTGTAGACAGATTTTCTTAAATAGTTCAGGAATATTACGTGGGTATGCTGGGAATAGCATAAGAATTGTTAAACAAAAAAGTTCCCATCCCTAAATAGTGTGCTTCATCCCCCAGGACGTCCTTCCTACCCCCATTTTGAGTTTTTCTAGATTATCTTGGCAACGGTGTAAGTTTCGACAAAAATACCTATATACAAAATTGTCCCTTGGAAAATTCTCTATCAAAAAGGCTTTTACCACTTTTTTCCTAAAATTAATAATAACGTGGGAAATATGGCGCAAACATAAGGGTTGGTTCCGACTAGCACTCTCCACAGTACGATCTACCTTAAAGTTTAACGTTTAACGCTTAAAATACCAGTAGGCACTAAAATTTATTTACAATTTTAATAAATATACAACTTCCACCCCCTCACCTCTATAAAAAGACCGTGTTGTACTTATTTCCACACCACCCTAGAAGAAAAGTACTTGGCGCGTTTTTTTTAAGTGGTATCCCCTGTAGGCCTAATCCACTAATTATCAAATGTTAATTATAAATCTTGGTCGTCTTCCACAGATTCAACATTCAAGCATGATTGTCCATGGCAATGATAACACATTGTAGAGCAACGCAAGCCTGCTCTTCTGCAACTACACCTGTATTCGCACCCTAATTTACATGAACATGAAATAAGCGTTAAAACAGATTCGGGAGCTGGTTCTTTTATAGTCATTATTGGGATTAATATACCGCCACCTTTTTTCCACCCCCAATCGGTAGCTTTGAGCGTCACGTTTTTCCATGTTTGAATTTGGCGAAAAACTCGATAACAGTGTTGCCGAGCGGCAGCAAAAGTTGGTGGAAGTTTTGACAACATAACAGTGTTGCTGGATTTACCAACTAGTCTGTTAAAAGACATAAATCTGTATTCATCTAGATTTTTTTCTGCCGAGGTACAGTTGTGTAAAGCTAAAATAAATCGCTCACCCATGTTTGCAATTTCTTCATGAGTAGCTTCCTCATTGTTGACAGTTTGTACAATTTGTTGTAAATCACTTCTTTTATTAAATACATTGATTGCATTCACAAAGGGCAATGACCTATGGAACTGCGGAATGATGTGCTGCATAGTAACACCGAACATTTCGGTGATGGTAAATAGTAAATAGATAACGAATTATATGACTTGCGCTAATTACGGCCCTGATTTACCAACGTACTATTCGTTTGAGGAGAAATGGTCTAAAAACCTTTTTTGTAGAGAATTTCCTGTAGAACACTTTTGTACATAGGTATTTTTGTCGTAAAATGCACCACTTCATGGATAATTTTAAAAAAGCGAAAATTGGGGTGAATACTATGTCGTAGGGGATGAAGCACACAATTTAGGGGTGGGAACTTTTCGGTTGATTATTACATATGCTGTCCTGATTATTTCCACCAATTTTCAAAACTTTATGAATTTTGTCGGATATATCGCAATTTGGACCGTAGTATTACTGAATTAAAAGTATTAAACCTCGGGTTTCATAGTTTATAATAACTAGTTAAATTGTAGGTATAAAATAATATAAGAATAATTGGTTAAATGTTATCCAGTTTCTATGTCGAACCAATTATATAAAAGACTAAAGAACGGTGTTATTAAATGTGGATTTGTTATAGTCATCCACAAGTTACTATTTACCTGGTACAAATTTCCTCAAGAAGCATTGCAACGAAATGCTTCTCCTCCAACAATCTTAAAAAAACAATTTTTAAATGTTATTTTTGTTCAGATCTTGCATGATATTGTGAAAAATGTTTCCTGTTTTAATAATACGCATCACCACAATCTTAACAATAACAGCTTTGTATCGCCCATGCACACTGTCCATTAGTTCATTAATATAATTTTAGGGGGCTTTGCCATATCTCATTAGAAATATCTCTTAAGGCCTTATTTGTGATTAATAGAATACGGTGGTCATATGACCTCTGTGTGTTCTAAACAGCTGGAGTCTCCAATTTATTATGATTTTATTTCTTGGATACTTTTAAAATTGCACACTGCAAGCCGTATTATATCATTTTAATTGTTGAAAATGTGTCTCTCTGAAAGTTTTGTGTTTTTTATTTCGTAATATTAATTTAATTTTACTCTTAAAATTCAATGCATGTGTTAATATTTCTCGACTTTGTCCTCGTTGTATAGGTTAAGCAATGATTTTTCCAAATTTTATCGACATGAGAGAGTATTTCGTGAAAATATTAAAACATTTACCCTTTCATAAATGTTACTAGATAACATAACATGGTATCTTTGAAACAATAAGGTAATTGCAATTAAGTTACATATTTGCTATTCATGTCACTATATTTATTGAAAATAAAGCAGTTAATAGTTGAGTAATTCCATGTCCCTCTTTTCTATTTTAATTGCAAATTCCCTTGGAACTTTTCGTATTTGTATGAACATATATTTGCCTAGTTGTTGTTGTACGGTATACGATATTAATAAAGTAGTAAACTGATTTTATAACTGGTCTTTGTTTGTATTTTTCATAGAATATGTATTTTTATACAATGATATTTCAACTTGAGATATATATGTATAAATATCATCTTCTTTATTAAATAAAAATATGTATTTTCACGTGATGCTAAAATTAAGTTAAGACTATGATAATATATTGTGTAATTTGACGTAAGGTACACGATAACTACTGGCTTGAAGGTTTAGTAAGCATTTATCACTTAACAAAATGGCGAATACGCTAATGTAATTCATTAAGGCCTCTGTTTATGAAATGGGTAGGGTAAATTAGGATACAATGCCATTTTGTGGTTAACACTTCATATGAACCTTTAAAGAGAGAAGTAAATATATTTTTACGCTATTTATTATATTTATGTATCTAGATTGAATTATGTATTTAGAATATACCTAACGTTTAATAAACATTAGATATCTATCACTTGGTGCCTAATTTGACAGTTTCATATTGTTTAAGACTATCAGATTTCCGACTATTATGAAAAAAACAATTACAATTTTCTTTTGTCCCTATGAATTTGATTATTTTCATATTATCACTGCCCCCTCTATACATTTTGGTAGCTGAGGCACAATCTAGTGAACTTTTCAAAGAATCGATTAGCCCTTACTTTGTGGTATTTAATCATGATAATATAAAGCCCTTTTCAGTCACACGTAATATCATTAGATCGTTTATATTAGGAAAATTGTGTCTAAAATATAGTTTGCAAAGGCTGAATCTGTTTTTTTAAAAATAAATAGGTTCAGAGAACACATTCTTTTCATTTCCATAAAATATATTCAACTTTTTCAAATCATGCTTTAGAGACAAGTCACAATTATTCTAATATAAACGGTCCAAAGATATTACATGTGAAAGAAAAAGGGCTTTAAATTAAAACTTTAAGTATCGATAGAAATTATCATCATCATCATCGATGGCGCTACAACCCTGGCTGGGTCTTGGCCTCTTCAAGGATTCTCCGCCATCCGTTTCTATCTTGGGCTCTGTATTTCCAATTAATCACTACTATGTTCCTCAAGTATTTTTCTACCGCATCTATCCATCGCAGTTTTGATCTGCCTCTTCCTCAATTCCCATCGGGCATCATTTTGTAGACCTTTCGTCGTTCATTCTTAGTATATGCCCTGCCCATCTTAATCGTCCTACCTTTGTTGTTTTAACTATATCAGCCTCTTCATATAATTCGTACAATTTGTGGTTGTATCTGCTTCTCCATACTTGGTTTTCTTGAATGGGGCCAAATATTTTCCTTTCACACTTGCAATAATATTATTTATTGCGTTTAATTACTAAATTAATATTTGATACATGCCAATTCTTTTGTCTGAAAATACTCACATTTTATATAATTAACTATTTTGTAATTTTTTTTTAAATACATTGATAAATAACCGAATAAACATGAGGTCACGTTTTTAAGAATAACTGCAAAATTTTAGAATAAAAAAATCGGTAAAGGTATTTACACAGAACTTCCCTCGTTATTTGTGCATGGCAGTCACTCTAAAAAAATAATAATTACGAACTGACATTGAGAATAATAATCGGAATATAGTTATTGCTATTATTACAAAGAAAACTTGATAAGTTTTGGTCAAAAAAATATACAGATTGCTCATCCAACAGCAAAAGTTCAATACTAAATAGCAGGTGCCACATATGGCAGGCTTGCGCAAATACCTTTACAAATGTCCACCATGACTGAATTATTTCTTGGGATGTGTGTGTGGAAGTATAGTGGTGGTTAAAAAATTTCATTTTTTTAACATTTTTTCAAAAGATGTTGGTAAAACAATTTTCAAAATGTTTTCTTCTGAAATAGGTTTAAAATGTCAAACGTAGAAATTTTAAATTTGAACAAGAAGGAAAGTTTCCTTCTATTCTATAGTAGTGCTAAAAAAGTTTAAAAATTAAAAATTATGTATTTTTTAAAATAGGTTTAGAATGCTATGAAACGTGAAAATTTTAAATTTGAGCAAATAAAAAAAAATTCGATCTATTTTAGTGGTAAAAACTTTTTGAAAAATGTTGGTGAAAAAAATGTTCTTTTTTTTTTTCTGAAATACCTAGAACGTCATGAAACGTGAAACTTTTAAATTTGAGCATTCTAGTGTTAAATTTTTTTCCAAACTGGTAACAAAATGTTACAATTTTTTTTCCGAAATGGGTTTGGAATATCATGAAACGTGGAAATTTTAAATTTGAAGAAATAAAAACCAAAATTCCATCTATTTTAGTGGTAAACAAATTTTTAAAAATTGTAAAAAATTGCAAAAAATTGTTGTTTGAATCAGGCTTAGAATGTCATGAAACGTGGAAATTTTAAATTTGAAGAAAGAAAAAAAAAATATTTCATTTTAGTAGTAAAAAATTTTTCAAAAATATTGGTGAAAAAAATGTTCAACATTTTTTTTCCTGAAATAGGTTAAGCGTGTCATGAAACGTAGAAATTTTAAATTTGAGCAAAACAAAATTTTTCTCATCTTGGTAAAATTTTTTTCAAATATGGTGAACAAAATTTTCAATTTTTTTTTTTTTCTGAAATAGGTTTAGCGCATCATGAAACGTGGAAATTTTAAATTTGAGCAAAAAAAAATTTTTTTTCACTATTTATTCCGTTTAGACGGTCCACCCTGTATATTTTTCAGTGAAATTTCTACCATTTCTTCGCTGACAGTAGCGTCAACTACCTACCAAATTTGACTGCTCTCCGTCAAGTACTTTTTTAGTAAATGCACCAACAGACAGACTGGCAGGCAGACAGACAGACTGACGGAATTGAAAAACCTATATTTTCGTAATCTACGTGTTCTGAAACGTCAGAATCCGAAAAAATCTCGGAGGGTGATTTTTTCTCGAATACAATACTTCCCTTCGGTATGCGAGGGAAGTAAAAATTATGAAAAAATTTCCTGGTACAAAAAATGCCGTGCTTTAGCGGCATCTAAAATACTATTTACATAGTAGGCATATTTTCCAAGATGTAATGTATTTAAAACTAGTATGGTCAAAATTTCCTTAAAAAGTAGAACATTTTTAAAACTGTCCAATGTACATTATTCAAATTTCAGTGAATGATTTAGAATAGACACATAATGAAAATATAATTGTTTCAATTTTTTCCGCTACTCCGTTTCTGAGATATTCGCGGTTAATGTGAGGGGTCAATAAATTTGAATCGTATATTAGTTATTATGCCTATCTACTAATTGTGATATTATTTTACGCCGTTCCTCTTCAGCAACATCAGCATTCCACAACGAACCCAATAACATTTGAATCCGGGCCTAAGAGAACTCCGAAATTTCGTCGGAAATCCACGTTTCATACGATTCCATAAATTCAGCAATCCGAATGCATATTAGAGATATATCGCTGTGAAAACACGGAAAACTGTTTGGACGGCATTAGATTTATGTTCGAGTCTAACTTTACGTTATCGGCCAGTCGGTAGCGTCAATCATTCCCGAACAAAGCGCCTCGTAGGAAGGCAAAAACCCGGCGACGCCCGGTCACCGCGCAAAAAGTACACGTCGTCCGAAAACTGTCCGCCGCGAGTGGGGCGACATAAATTCCGTCATTTTTCTCTCTTCTAATTACATCTTTAGAGAAATAGTTGCTGCGTTTAGAAAATACCACTGCAAATTTCTCAGAAATATATATCATACCTATAGTGGAGAATCAACTAGTAACTATATATTGCATTGAAAAAATTTGTGTGTTTCCAATTTGTAGTTTCTGTCAATTGAATAATACTGACATTCACTTAACATTTGAATTTAGTAAGGTAAAACCAAGAGTAATCTTCTAAAAAGAATTATCTTGCTATACGTTTTTTTTTCTGTAACTTGTCGCCAACATTGCAAAAACGTAGACTCAGTTTTTTCAATCAGATGAATTATTGGAAAATTGTTGAAGTTACCCAATAATGCATTGACGTCTGAAAGTCCAGATTAGCCGCGAAAAAATGCTAGTAGAATTCTAGTCAGCTGAGAGTTATTTTCGTAATCTACATAGTCTGAAACGTGAAAATCCAAAGAAAGCTCTGAGGGCGATTTTTTCTCGAATACAATACTTTCATTCGGTATGCGAGGAAAGTAAGAATCTATCTTTAATAAAATAGGTAGCTGTAACTCAGAGGATATGCTGCTATATTTGCATATATTTTAATAATCACATTGCTCTGAGTTTCTTCAGCGCCACTTTCTGAAGTTGTCGATTTTCGAACTGCTTAATAAACGTCCTAAGAAATTTCTGTTGTTCTAGGAGCACTGTTGGACTTAGAAGTACTTGCAGCTTTAGACATTTCTGTAGCTATATCTGGAATTTCAAGAAACTACATGACATCTGAGAAAATCTGATTTTTTCTCACCAAAGTCAAATAAATCCATTCGTTCTGACAATTTTAACATCAACAACAAATAATTGGTCAAACTGTTATTAGTGTTACGAATTTTATTATTGTACGTTATATTTATACATTAACTTTATTGAATTTAACTTTAGCAACCGTAGAGCGAGACTTCGATATAACTTTGTGAAAATTATTATCTCCTGTGGACCTGTGTAGTCAGTGTACATATACCTTTTACAGAATAAACTCGAAATCCAAATTTAATAAAACTATGTCTAAAACATTTGCACCAAGTGCAGCTAAAATTTTCAAATATTAATGTATCAGTAAAAATAGACGTATGTTTAAAAAAGTTAACTCTCACTGAATACAATACTCCGCAACAAAATCGTATGCTTGCAGACCTATACAAGAATGGCTCTAGCAGTTATCTGTATTGAAATAAACATGTAGTACATGTATTGTAAAGTACTTATCTTGCTTACTTACTTTTTGAGTTTATATTACAAAGCAGATTCGTTTCAACCACAGTTTGCAATACACTACAGTTTCCGCTTTACATCGATGAAAAACAACTTACTACGACCGCTGAATGTCACGACTCAAACAAAGTGGTAGGGGAATTATTACTTGTGATTTTTAAGAGTTCGAAGCTTTGTCTTCAGCTGTATAATGTGATAAAATGTAAATATAACTTTTAACCTGTGGTTTAAAACTTATTAAATAAATACCATTCCCAATGAATAAGTTTAAGATCCTGTAACACAGTAACGGAAAGATACACGCTCCTGAAATATTACCATAAACTCCTGAGACGCATCGTAGATAAGCAACATTGGAAATAAGTTCTTACTCTTTATTCAGTGTAATTACTGTTCTGTTTATACAGCTTAAAGTCTAACAATCTTTTATAAATTTGAAATGAACGATTCGTGCTATTACTCACAGCTAACGGCGGAGTAGCTGCAGACATTGATGTTTCACAATGCGGTTGAGAAACAATTACTTCGATATATTGATATCTGCAGCTGGTTCGTTATTGTAGTATAGCCTAGGAACTAGTTCATTTTGCGTTGCTCCACCAACACATTTTCTTTAAGATTTAATGTTTAATATTTTTAAAACTATATTTCTCCGTTTATAAATACACTACTGCATACTGCAGTCAATCCGCCGTATAAAAGGTTAGTCTCATAGGATGGGTCAGACCCTAAAATTCAGTTTCTGAAATGACACTCCTCACCCATTTGGCTGTCTTGAAAATGATAAATATGTGGAATGTCATGGTTTCAAATCTGTTCAATTTCAGGCTGTTTCTGGGGTCCCACGAGGATCCATTCTGGGTCCCCTCCTCTTCGTTTTATTTATCCATGATATAGTGGATTATTTGAATGTTGATATCTTACTATATGCTGGCGATGCAAAAATCTTTACCTCAATATTGAGAAAATAAATGTAATGTGATGTCATATAATAGGAAAAAAGATCCCATCCGGTATCAATGTAACTGAGATAATATTGCGCTATCCCGTCTCAAATTTATCAAAGTCCTCGGCGTCACCTTCGATAACAAACTGGCATTTAACAAGCATATTGAAGAAATCGTGTAGTACTCGTATAAAAACCTGGGTTGTATCTTAGGAATTCTAAAGATTTTACAGACGCTAATGTATTCTTGTTGCTTTTTAACACCTTTGTAAGATCAAAATTGGAATATACTTCGCTAATTTGGAATTCTGGGTATATAATCCATATAGACTATCTGGAACATATCCTAAGGCAATTTCAAAAATATATGTCATACCACATTGACGGAGATTACCCTGCAGTAGAGCTTCCGCAACAAAAACTTCTTACTAGGTTTGATATAGATAGTATTGAAGTCCGTAGAGATAAACATGCTCTGCGATTTTTATATAAAATAATTAATAATATGCTAAATTAACGTTTTCTGTACCACGTGTTAATCTTAGGCACACCAATACCTTTTATCTCTCCACACCTCGAACTAATCTCCTAAAATTTTCCGCCCTATATGTAATATAATCATTTTATATTTATGATTTTACTGTTACGTAAGTTGTATTTTCTATATGTCGTATACTATTTGTAATCTCCCATCTTGTAATTGGTACTTGTACTGTTGGGTGGTATATTTTTAAAATAGAAAAATAAAATAAAATAAATAAAAATAAATGAAATGCGGGAAGGCAATATGTCTTATATTTTTTTAAGTTGACAACAAACAGTATCATGGCATAAAGATTATTATGTTTAATTTTATGTTACAGCAAGCATTTTCTAAAAATATATTTATTAATGACAACTTTGTACAATGTATGTGTTTCCATGTTTGAAATTCCAAATAAATATGGTTACTTTTATGGAATAATGTATGATGTACTATTGCTCGAGCATGGATATTTATGAAGAAAGCTTAAGAAAAATAGGATCCCCTTTTTGTAAATAAAAACAGTCTATAAGGTATTGTGCATTGTGTAGTGAGTTGACAAATTCATCTGATATATTGCGCTACACCAGATCCAATAAAAAATGATGTATAAAGTATATCAAATAAATCAAACATGTGAGAGTCAACAAACTGATAGATTAGCGCTAACGTACCGGAAGAAAACTGGACTTGCAAAAAATGGGGCTTGAATGAGGAATATAAAAAACAATAAAAACCGATCAGATGTTCGTCACTATAATGTCCTAGATGATTAATATCTATATATTATTGAAAAAAGTAATAAATGAAACTTATATCAGTGGAATCGATTTACACACATATATTGTGACCAAGTGTCCAATGATTTACCAAAAAAAGTTTGAAATATAGACATTTCTATAGAGAAATGATTTCTCGTAGGTTTCGTTTAAAAAAATATTTGTTCTCAATAGTTTTCTATTCGAAAGGACTAAGATGTTTATAACGCATGTCTGTATTTTTTTCAATGTCTCTATTCCTGCATAAAATAAAACGTCTTATTCAGAAAAAAATTGATATATATACTTGTCTTTTGTGTGGGTGTGAATAGTTTGCTGCCATGTCTGATTCTATAACTACCGGTTTATAACTACTTCAAAATAATTTGTATTTTTAAAACCGTATAGCACACTTTCGAAAAAATATGCAAGGCACCTATAATATTTTTACTTTTTAAATAATAATAATCGTGATACTTTATTTCCACATTTAAAATGCAAATATACCACAAAATGTAGAGTACGTCAGTCCTTAAACTGGAGTGGAAAAATAAACATAAATACAGACATAAAACTGTAATGAATATTACAATCGTCAACAAGAGAAATTAAACATACTTTAAAAAGAGAAAACAAAAATTATATAAAACTTCTAGACAGTAAAAGGACTTTAATATATCTGCAATAAACAAAAAACTGATTCAGGGTATAGCAAACTTTATTTACTAATAAATGTTTAGGTTTTACTCTAAAAATTTTAATATTAGATGATCTAATTTCATCAGTTATAAAATTGAAACAATTACAGCCGTTATATATAAAACACTTTTTTGATACATTGTTGCTCGAAAGGAACTAGTATGCATTAGATCTTTATACCGCGTTTCATATCCGTTACTTATTTGATTGTTTAAGTGCCTAAACTTGCTTTTGAAAACGTATGTACAGATCTCCAATACATAAGTACTTGCTAAGGTTAAAATTTTAAGATTTTTGGAAGCGTTTCTGCAAGTCTCTAAACTTTTTAATCCGGCAACTCTGCACAATATAACAATCCTACTTACTTGAGAACTATTTCCTCGATTAATTATGCCATATTTTAATCTTGAATGAAAGTTGACATAAAGATTTAGTAGAATTTCCGCAGTGCAATGATTGGACATAAATTTTAGTCCAAAACAACTGCTTCTTAATTTCCTACACAGCATTTCAATATGTTGATTCCACTGTAGATGCATATCTACAGTAATGCCTATTATTTTAATGTAATCTGTAGGAAATATTTGAAAATTGTTAGAAAAATGCAACTTATCAGGGTTTATCTTTAAGCAAAATAATATTGAAGTGATCTTATTTTTGTTTTAGCATAATTTATTTTCGTCTGTCCAGTTTGTTATTGTATTAAATACTTTTTCAGTGATAAGTTTTAAACTATCTATATTATCTTCCACGATAAGAATGTTACTGTCATCAGCATAACAGATTCTAAGAACATTAGGTATTTTATTTAGGTATATAATTTAATCATTAGCAAAGAGTATAAAAAGTAAGGGCCCAAGTTTGGATCCCTGTGAAACTCCCAAATTTACCTTTAGACTATTACTGAATGCACCATTGGGAATTTGTACAATTTGTTTCCTGTCCTTTAGGTATGAGGACAGTAACTTTAAAGGAGAGCTACTTCATATCTACAAAGTTTAATTGTATACTCTTTATGACTGGTCTTAGACTGTTAATTTATTTCTTTCTGTTTTTTGTGGCATCTGTACTTGTCTACCTGTCAATACCAACATATACAATATTATTTTCCACATGACTACGAGGTAATAGAGGGAAAGCTACCCGTCAATTCTAGTAACATCTTGCAAATTGGGTCACTAGTTAAATAAGAAATCAACGATCTGGTGGATATACCCTGGTTGTGACATATCAAGCCTTGAATTTTGGAAAGTGTAACTAATTTTTTTGTCAAAGTTAAGTAACAAACTTGAAACTTTAATATGTTTCATTTGAAATACTTTAATATACAAACAAAATTGCCAATATCAAGCCTTGAATTTTGGAAAGTGTAACTAATTTTTTTGTCAAAGTTAAGTAACAAACTTGAAACTTTAATATGTTTCATTTGAAATACTTTAATATACAAACAAAATTGCCAGTCGATTTTATTAATTACACGTATATGCCCGACCAAAGTTATTCTGTGTAATACCCTCCAGAAGATGGACCAGGTGCAGATTTGATGATATTTAGTTCCGTTTTGGCACAAAGACTTTGTTATTTTGAACATAACATTAATTTCTTATTATGTTTTCTCATTTCAACGATATGTCACACTTTACTATTTTCCGTTCATTATTCCTACGGCGGTGGGTCCTTAAGTCTGCAAACGGAGGCCTAGCTAAGCGGAACGAGTCATGTTGCTAACTAAATCAACGAATGTTTTTTCTAATTCTTTGGGACTTCCTGCCACATGTGTTTTTCCTTTTTTTAAGCGGTACTCTGGGAATCTACAAAATATCACAATTAACCAGTATCTTACTGGTAAATAACCTCTACGCCTGTGACTTTTACGTCAAAGGATCAGTTAGAGATTGCGTTCTTTTAAATAAATAACACAAATAAGTATAAAACTTGAAATTAAATATTTCGCCGACGTATTTATCATACACAGCAAAAAAGATTTTCCGAAAAATCCGTGGGCGAAATATTCAATATCAAGTTTTATACTTATTTGTGTTATTTATTTGCAAAAACGCAACCTCTAACTGATCCGTTGACGTAAAAGTCACAGGCGTAGAGGTTATTTACCAGTAACATACTGGTTAATTGTGATATTTTGTAGATTCCCAGAGCACTGGTTAAGAAAGGCAAAGTACATGTGGCAGGAAGCCCCAAAGAATTAGAAAAAATATTAAGGTGGCCATTCCCTAGAAAGAGACATCCGATAGGGAAATATTTATTATCTTTGGCCATAACTTTTTTTTCTTAGTATGTATATTTAAAAAAACTATAAGAGTACCTAAGTAGAACCATAACAAGACTATTACTATGAATTTTCACTCAACAATTTCAATGGTTTGCAAAATAGCTCGATTTAAAACTACGAAATAGGAAGATTAGCTTAATTTCTAAATTTAAATCGAGCTATTTTGCAAGCCACTAAAATTATTGAGTGAAAATTCATAGTAATAGTCTTGTTATGGTTCTACTTAGGTACTCTTATAGTTCTTTTAAATATACGTACTAAGAAAAAAAAGTTTAGGCTAAAAATAATACATATTTCCCTATCGGATGTCTCTTTCTAGGGAATGGCCACCTTAAGATAATGCCACAAATAACATTTAGACAATATTTAAATCGACGAATTTTCGCAAAGTTTCCAGCCGCTTCCAGTAGCTGTCCATTTTTAATTCTAAAAATATTTCACTGACGCCGTCGACCTTTTTTGTGTAACTCACATACATTAATTATAGGTTTGTTATAACCATTAGTTATTTATCCTGCCAACATCATTGTAAAGGATGTCAAAAAGTATTTTTGAAAAAAAATTGTACATTATAACCTAATGCTTTCGTATGCATACCGAATTTTTAAAAAAGTTGCTGAATCTACAGTAATAATAATAATTATTTGGTTATTTAAGCTCGAGACGAACATCATCCTTTCAAATTAGTAGTATAGTCCCTAGTATGTTATAAAACGATCTGGATTTCCGTTTTACGATCCCTGCAAGTCCTTTGAATTCTAATGTCCAACTTAAAATTCCATCTCCTCGGGGCACATTTTACTTATAGTTAATGTTGGAATTATTCGCTCCTTATTGTAGTTAATTGTGGCCATAATTGTAATTGTCTTTCTTTTACAGAGGGGTAGAAGCGAACGGAAAATATAATTGTGCATCTGAGTTTGTGTTTCTTTTAACTTAAGTCCATTTATGGGCTTATCTTATCTGTAGCAAAACTCACTTCATTTGTCCTTTATTTATAAATTTGTCAATTCTCTGTTGAAACATATGCAGTTTTTTTGTTTATATTTATTTTTTCTTAACAAATAGCATGAATTTTTTGAAAAATATTTTATGACAAACGATTTGTTATTCTGAAAACTGTAAAGTCAAATCAGCCGACCATAATAACGAGTAAATACAATTATATCAATAAATGTTATCCTTATATCAGACTAAGGTGGTTCTTAACTGTCCTTGATTAAGAGAAGTGCTTTCCTACATACATCTCCTATTTGTACCATATATTAAAGAAGCAATTTTTACAAAATTCGATTTTAAGTAGACAACGCAAGAACGCGAGGCACAGGACTTAAAGTTTGGAAATTATTAAAATAAAAGGAAAAAAGTTGCGGACTCATGCTTTGCAAAGCTGTAAGAAATAAGTTATAGATGGAATATAGGCGAGTACTTTATTACCTTCTTCTTCTTCTTATTCACGTCTTGACAGATTTTTGTGATTCAAATAATGTGTTAGTTGACCTCCCTTTGCTGTGTAGCATATCCGACAGCCTCACGCCATCTATCGCGGCTGCCTGTTAGGCACACGGTCTCACCAATGGCTTTTCCCATCAAATATTTCGTGGTATTGCCCTTCATCTCTTGCCACCTGGTTTCCCGTGGACAATGAAACATTCTACTCTGCCCTGTTAATGTGGCTATAAAATGAGAGGATTCGTGAAAATACGATGCTTGAGAGTCGCTTGGAGAATCGTGGTGTTGGTGCGATGGACTATCCAGAGAACTGGCAGCAAACGTTTTCAAATCCACATTATAAAGGCATCAGTATGCCCTCTATCTGCCTGCCTCGCTAACAGTTCACGTATCAGAAACTTAAAAATAGAGAGGACTAGAGCGTTAGCAAGTCTGAATTTGTTATTAAAAATGTTAATATAAGTTGTAAAAGATTGGTTTTCAAACTTTAGAGGGTATAATATGAAGTATTGCTGAGTTTTAGGGTGTTGTTGATATCTTGCTGGGCAAGCCCCTAAATAAGCATGACTAAACGATATTTTGGCAAAATTTCCAGTGCCATCTTCAGGTTCTCATTTATAGCAGCCTGTTGCTGCTGATCCTAGCTCGACTAAACTGACGTAGCGTCACCATAAGAACTGTCACTTCATTAGATTTAAAATATGCCCAGATACTGTCTATAGGCTGGATAATAGACAAGTGTACATCTTCAAAAATAAATATTTGAGATTTTTTTCACTCATCGGATCTTTTTATATATTACTTCAAGAATAACCTGTGAAAGTAAAAATGGTAGAACTTTTACCGATTTTATCGAAAATCTCTTTAGTATTATTACATATTAATTTTTATATTTGAAAATATGATAATCCAATAGCCACATGTTCCTCGTTTCTTTTGAGCTTTGTTGAGCTCAATTTCATTAATTAGTTCAAAAGTTACAATAAAAGTGTAGCGCGTCCGTGACCGCACATGCTTCGCGAGCCGTACTTATGTGTCGCCACGTTCCATTCTCGTGCGTTAAAAAAATCTCGAGCCTACATTTTTGATCGTACAAACAAGTTTTATATACGTTTTTGATGTGAAATTTCCCCCTCTATCGCCCAGTGTTATTAGTTTTTTGATCTCTTTTTTTTACTTTTCGAGTTATTGACCAAAAACCGAATTTCGGCCAATATTTTCGATTTTTTTAGGGGTCGCCGGCACCTTACAGCGGTAAACTTTTTTTATCGTATTCTACACCAACAAAACTACTTATTCTGACAAATTTAGCCATATAGTGATCGGTTTTTATCAATTTATGTCTCTGACAACTGGCTATAAGGATTCTGAGCAAGTATAAGGAAGTTTAAATTTTATATATAAAATGTAATTTAATTTAACGGATGATTTTAATTAAAGGCCTTAATTCGCATAGTCTGAAAAGAATGTGATAATAAATAATCCCATTGCACCACTAAATTGATACACCCTGCACACTACAAAGCCGAATTGTATTGTCTTCACAGTCGCAGAGCCACAACAACATGAATAAAGTAGCTCCTGTTGTTATTATAATAAGCAAGCAACAATCTCACGTTCACATCTTCCTGCTTCCTTCCTTCATTTTATTTCCTGCCGTTTCCTGCAAGATCCTGCAACTCAGCATTCCTCTGAAACTGAAGTGAAACTCTATTATTTGTCGAAGCAAACTACTCACCTTCATTAATCTAATTCATTTCTCGCATTATGAAAAAACATTGGGCTTCCGTATCAAATTAATGACTATAGTATAATAGAATTTGACGAATTATATATTATAATTATAGACTAGGCAAGATAGCAGTTTCTCGTATAGACGCTTTGACGAAATTAATAACTTTAACTTATTTTGCTCATTAACATGGAAGCCAATGAAATGCACCGTTTTTTGGAATCACTACACCAATCAAGTATTGTTATTAGTAGTAAATCCAGTATCTAGAGAACTAGTATTACTGTAATTCTCTTGACATATTTGTCGCTGTAATTATAATATGTGGACACTGACATACGTAACGTTTTATTTCGTGAAATATTTTCTGCAAATATAACTTGTACTTTTAATTTTTTTCTCAAGCTAAGGCTTAAGTTACCAAATAGTAATGTAGTTCGTGTAATTTTGCAGTTTATGGTCAATGGTTGCATCCCTCGCACTTAACTAACAAACTGCTAATTTACAACCTTTATATTACTGGACAACTACTGTTTCAAAACAATTTCACCGAACAAACTCTCAGCATTAGTGATATTACATACGATAAGAGCCTCATCTAGAAATTTTACAAGTTAAATTTAGAGGAGCGAATTCGAGACTCTATCGTGCCGTTTTTTTTTTCTGGCGTAGAACCAGGTCAAACATGGTAGGTTTTGTTAAGCATTTCACTGGGCATATGAAATCGTATTTCACGACATTTTTTCGTGGTCTGGACCTTTTTAAATTAAAAAAAAGGGAAAATATTGCATTTTAAATAAAATGTGTTTTTTTTTGTTTCCACCGTCATATCTTCAAAACTAATGTTGCTATCGACGTTGTTTTTTTTTCAATTAAAGTACACACAATAGCGCTTTTAACTGTACTAATGGTTTTTACACAGTTCGCAATTTCATTTATTTAAAAATTAGGAAAACTAGATATTTGAATTTTACGTATTACAATATTCACCAATCGATAAACTTTTTTATTTTTGAAAATTTTTATACACATACAGTGAAGCAAATGTAGCCCAAACATTAGAAAAGTTTTTGATATAATTATTTTTTTCCCAATGTGTATCGTTTGGCAACAGCGATGTTTTTTAAAGTGCGCTAAATTAGTCATATGTATTATTGTACACCGCGTATGGAAGGTAGGATAAGATGCGTCTAACTAATATTCAAATTTATTGACCCCTCACCTTAACCGCGAATATCTCAAACGGAGGAACGGAAAAAATTAAAAAAATTATGTGTCTATTGTAAATCATTTACTGAAATTTGAATAATGTACATTGGACAGTTTTGAAGTGCTGCTAAGTTATATTGAAAAATGTCCCACTTTTTAAGGAAATTTTGACAATACCAGTTTTAAATCCATTATATATTTGAAAATATGCCTACTATACAAATAATCTTTTAGATGCCGATAAGGCGTGGTATTTTTTGTACGAGGAAATTTTTTCATAATTTTTTATTCTAAAATTTTGCAGTTATTCTAAAAAACACATCATGTTTATTCGGTTATTTATCAAGGTATTTACAAAAATTTTGATGAAATGGTTAATTATATAAAATGTAAGCATTTTCAGAAAAAAGAATTGGTATATATCACATATTAATTTAGTTATCAAGTGCAATAGATAATATTATTGCCCGGGTTCTGCAATATTATCTAGTGCACTTGATAACTAAATTAATATTTGATATATACCAATTCTTTTTTCTGAAAATCCTTACCTTTTATATGATTAACTAGTTTATTAAAAATCTTTTAAATACCTTGATAAATAGCCGAATAAACATTAAGTCACGTTTTTGACAATAACTGCCAAATTTTAGAATAAAAAATGATGAAAGAATTTCTTCGTACAAAAAATGCCGCGCTTTATCGGTATCTAAAATATTATTCATATAGTAGGCATATTTTTCAAGATATAATGAATTTAAAACTGGTATGGTCAAAATTTCCTTAAAAAGTAGGGTATTTTTCAATATAACTTAGCAGAACCTCAAAACCGTCCAATGTACATTATTCAAACTTCAGTGAATAATTTACAATAGACACATAATGAACACATATTTTCTCAAATTTTCTCTGGTCCGCCATTTTTGAGATTTCGCGGTTAAAATGAGGGGTCAATACATTTGAATCGTATATTAGTAGTTTGCGGGATTTAGAGTATACGTATAAATAGTTTTAAATAAATGCAATGCTGTAGAATATTCGTAATTTAGTTTTCTAAAATAATGGAGTGCATTATTTGTAAGAAAATTGCGCGGGATGATGACAAATATGTGGTACCAAGACCTAGGATACAAGGTTTGTTGTCACTAATATCTAGTGCTGAAAAAAGACGACATCGCGGAAATATTGTGTCAGAAAAGATATTTTAAATGACGAAATTTAATTAAAATATCATATAGACTGTCGTATAGGTAGACAAGTTTTGAAAACATGAACGTTTTTTGCAATCATACAGTGCCGCCGCGCCGCGCCGCGCCGATTTGCAACAGATGCTGCACAGTACTTAATCGAATACGAAATATTAATAATAGATGGAGGATTTAAATTAACAGAAAAAGTAGTTTCACTACATAAACGTCATTCAGAAATGACCCAAAATCTATTTAGCAAACAGCAAGATATACCAGGATGATTTTACATGCAATGTACGAAACTAAATTTAGCAAACAAACATTGGTGAAATTAGTTGATATAGATGTATTAATTTTACTTACTCTCCTTTTTTCACTAGCAGACAATTTATGTAAATATAGAAGGTAGTGCAAAGTTTATGAACTACAGTTTGTTCTTGTCTTCATTGTTTTACTGGTTGCGACACCACTAATGGTTTTTTTTTAAATATTTAAAAAATCTGCGTTTGATGTTCTTAAAGAATATTGTTGCTTTTAAAAAATGATCGGAATTGCCATTGCTGTCTAAAGACGAAGCTTTAAAAATCTTTACAAAATTGGTTCTAGTACTGCACAAAAACAAAAGTAAACAAATTCAGATATTAAACGACCTAAGGATCAAATTAGCAACAACAATAAACGAAGCTTCCTTCAACTGAAGGCACCTTTTACCACCCATTCTTAAGGTAAACATATATATTTAAATCATAGATTTCCTATCTAATACATTTAGTTAACTATTGCAGGTTTATGCATCAACTTAGAATATCGTACAGAAGCAATATGCCAACTACACTTATAAATGCAGATGGTTCAGGACGGAATTTAAGTGACGATGTTTGGACAATATTTTCATTAAGTATTTATTGTTCAGATAAAAATTGTGAAAATCGAAAATATGATTGTGTTAAAGAAGGCCTAAAATGTTGTAACGAGTGTAAATGCCGTACTTGAAATACTGTTATTTAAAGGTTTCGATGAATGTACAGACGAACTAGAATGCTTTTAACGCAGGGCCTACGTAACTAAATACTCATTTTTCAATAGAAAAATAGTTGCAAAAAAATAAAGTTGTTTTATTCCTTCGTCTTGGTTTAATTCAATCAAAAATGTGTAATAACCTACTTATTAGGTGGGTACTTACTTTATAACAATGATTTATATTTACCTGCTTTTAAATATTTTTTACCTTAAAACAACAAAAGGTAGGTTCGTACCTATTTTGGAGCTGTTAATAAAAGCCCGATTAGTACACATGAATCCAACAACCGTAGTCCGCAGGCGGTAAGCAGTATAATGAGAGCCGGGCGTGCAAGAATATGATTTAGCCCGTTTTAAAAAAATCGCTGACTACATACTATAACCTGCACATCAAAAATTATGATTCTAAAAACTTCTTTCATATATTGGCTTCAATTTGTTCACAGCATGTATATACATATTTTCATAAATAAAAATTTTTCTCGATTGCTGAAAAATACATTCACGAAAATAACAACTTTAAGTTTGCTATTATTTTAACAATTAAAAAAAATATATTTTACAATCACATTGTACATAGTTAGAAGCGCTATTGTGTCTACTTCAATTAAAAAAAAAAATCAGTTCCATAGCACAATTATTTTTAAAGATATAACGATGGGGACGTTAAAAAACATGTTTCATGGAAAATTCATTTTTTTACAGTTTTTTCGAAATAAAAAAGTTCCAGACCGCCAGAAAATGTCGTGAAAAGTGGTTTCATGTACACGATCACCTAATTAAAGAATCGCACCAAGTCTGGTTTGGTTCTACGCCAGTTTTTTTTTCTCCGAAACTAAGCGTCTTTGCTTCCCAATTTTACTCGTCTAATTGGAAATTCACTATTGGCACTGACCCTGCCAATATGTCCTTTCATTTCAAATGTTCATGCTTCTGGATGTTTCAGTCAGTTTGAATGTAAAGTCGGTAGTCTACCTTCGATATCATTTGGTAGCTCGTACTAGTAGTAAAAAGTAGAACTTCACATATTTAGTAAAGTAATTAAAACGGCAGTCTTTTGAAACTCATGAGAACGGATCTAAGAATGTTTTGGAAAAAGGTGTATAGATTTTGTGGCTACTGTGTTGATATATGCGCACATTGAGCACGTTACAGATTCTTTCATTTTAATAAATTAGGGGAGTCAGTGGTAAGCACCGATGAGTTTATATTCTGGCATTGGTCACTAGACACAGCTCGATGTTAGACGTTAGTGTTTCAGAAAAATTTATTTTTAAAATAACGTTGCCGCAATGGGGTCAAGACAAGGCAAAGTTGCCAAACGTTGAAAAAATCAAAAATCGCGATAAATGTTATATATCTTTTGGAGATTATCGTTTAAAGCCCTCTGCATTATACCCCGTTAAGAAAAAGAAAAGGGGAGTAGGCGGCTCCTCGCCATACCATTCGAAACTTGTAAGTCTGATTACTCGTTGCAGAGCGTGCTTCAAGTTATTATAATTTCTACCCTGATCCGTTTCTGAATTATTTCTATCATGGAAGGGTTACTCAAAAGTTATTACAAGAATTACTCTTTCAATAAAAACTACAGGTACAGCAAGTGATAAAATTTCAATTATCGTTATACATGCCCGCCATGATAGAGTCGGGGCACTCTGCAACCAATATTTTAACTTATTTTGGTAATAACACTGTTCGTTTCTATGAATCTTCAGTAAAAGTTTGCACATTTTTGCACCAATTTAAAATATAGGTTAATATTTTTCATGTGGGTACACTAATTAATTTTGCATTTTTAATTAAATATTTTATAAGATTACATTATTTGAATAATATTTTCTTAAAAAATAATATATAAATAATTTCTCTATCCTTATAAAGCAACCCCCTGTATAACTCTGAGCTTGTTTGCAGCTCATTGTCAAATTTCAGAATTTTTACCAACTTTACCTGAGTTTGACCCCACTGTGGCATCGTCTAAATGTAGATAAAATGTCCTTAAGTAATCAAAACATGTTTTTTCTTTATGATTCCGATTTTTATCATTGAAAATTGTGATGATATAAAAGTGTATTGAAAAAAATATATATTCAGAAGCATTGTCGTATACTTAATATGACAAATATTCGACTAGTATTCGTTAAGGCGTAAGGAAACTGTCATCAAAACTTATGAAGTATACGCTGTGCTGTTGAGTTTCTGGCGGATGCGCAGGGGATAACGCTTATATTTCGACTTTTGCTATAATTAAATATAGAATATTAATCTTTACTTTTCTTTTGTTTCAGGTATGCTTTCACGATTAGAAATAAACGATGAGTTACTACACATTAATCGTAAGTACTGGGTGCAATAAAAGGATATGTTAAACACATTTTAAGTATTTGCAAGATTTGGTAGTAGTAGGTCAATACAAGAACACTTATTTAAACTTAATCAAATATTTCGTCAATAATAACATACACAGGATGATAACCGATAAACATGTATTGTTGTACATGCTGGACGCTTCTTAATCTTACATGGGTAACGGAATTCTTCATTCTTGTGTTAGATGAAAGTGAAAATATTCAGTAAAATTCCTTGTGATTTTATTTCCGTAAACTAAATTAATATTATAAATAATAATAATGATAACTATAACATAACACAAATTAAACAACAAGTGAAACATATATGTAAACGAACGTAAAACACAGTGTATATACAGTATGTCTCACCTTTCATGACTCCCATATCACAGTTCTCTTATTAACAACGCGACTTTAAACAAATTTAGGTGGAAGGTACTTACTTACCCATCAGGTGTGTCACGGTAAAATATTTTAACATCCACCAGTGGCGTTCGTCGTTATGAAGAAAAATGAACCTAATTTTCCAAAATATTAGGTGATGTTTTAATTGTAAAACAATCTCATAATCTTTTTCGTTGTTATCAAAAACTTACTAATACCGAATTTCAGTAAGATCAGAAAATAAAAGTTTCCCTTTTAAAACACCAATTATTAGTCATAACTCTATCTTCGGAGTTAATTAGGCTGAAGGAAGACCGTCATTCCATTTGGAATTAATCATGAGATATGTTGAGCAAACTGTGATTTACTTATCTATGTAAATTGTATTATTTATTGAATTGTTCGTGAATCAAATTTGTCTAAAATTGAACTTTTTTTTATTTCCAAGTCAATTATTGTTTTATTTTGACTGTTAAGTAAACTGACTGACGTCACGTGATTAATTCTAATCCAAATCCTGCCTTGTTGTTGTTGTTGATTATAATTTGTATCGGCACACAATGTGCTATGTGTTTTTAGAATTGAAATATGTTCTTTTATCATGTAGAGTATTTTCAGGTCTATTTTGGTGTTCTTGATTTCTTTTTAATCATGTTATTGTGGAAAAATATATCGTAATTCTAATGTTTCCCAGTTAAAGTAATGCATACACAACCTTCAAAGCATTTAGATATCTATGATCTCGAACATGGTGTATCCAAAATTGAAGCTGCACGATTCTACTTGTGGGCTTTCACACACAAAACTAAATTTTCGGAGACATTTTATTGCCAGCAAAATCCCCAGACCTAACTCCCCTAGATTTTTCTATCGTAACATATAACAAATAAAGTTTATTTATAGACATTAGTACACTTAACTACTAATAAAAATGTATTTTTTTTTTAATTTTTAACTAATTGAAACCTATTATGCTATATATCGTTGAAAATAGAATTAAGGTACTATCGAATGCATACAAAATTCATTATGGCTTTGTATAAAAATCAAAAGTTGTATCCAATGTCATGAGAACAAAACAAATATACTTTTTTCTGACGCTTATCGTAAAGATTTTGAAAAGTGCCTGTATAAAGTGCAAAGAAGTGCGTGTATAATACGCAAGAACAGTTGAAATTAAGGTAATTTTCAGGCTTTTCAGAAATGCACTATTGTGGTTTTTCCTAATTATTTCAAAAAGTAAAAAAGTTACATCATATGTACAAGCACCACTGAAATGCCCAAATACTTTACTGCATTTAACCAACTTTCTGTCTTTTATAATAATACATGCAGCCTCATTTGAGATACACTATATAATATATGCATAACATATAATAATAACAAACAACATATTATTAAACAGTAAGACTTCAACACTCCTTTATGTGTTCCTGAGAAATATAGACGTTTATACCGTAATAACATCTAATAAAAAATAGTCATTTGTTATTAGCGGTAACAATTTCAGTAAAATATTACCAATTTAAAGAACTCCTCGTTCACAAACTTGATATCCCAGATAACATCATTTCGCCATCAGAGTATTCTTAAGTCTCACAAAGCAATTTTTTCGCTCAAGTTTAAAAGGCCTAAGGGTTCACGCCCGATAAAAACGACATCTTGCCATTTGCGTCATTAGCGTAGTTGAAGGCAGATTCCGAGTCTTCTACCTTCTAAAATTATATCAGTTTGTTCTTTATCTCATCTTTTTAGTACTATAGTTAGGCTGAACTTTGATTTAGAGTTTGATTCTTCTTTTTGCTTACTTACTACTTTATGTAATTTCATAATAAAGCTAAGAATTATTGTTATGTCCTCTGTTTTCAGTATTTACGAGTAATGTACATAAAGTTAAATATTATGTTAGAACAATTACCATACCATATTAAGATCTGTTTTATCGAAAACTGAACCAGTAAATATTCAAAATTGCAAAAATTGTATTTATAGAGTTCCTTCTGATTTCCGTAAATATTATGTAGGTGAATGATTAGACTTTTCAACGTAAAGTTTGATGAACACAGATAATATTAGTCCGATTGACAGCGAAAACAAAATGTCAACCTTGCAATGCAGTATTTCTAAAATTTTTCATCAGAGTATTGTTCCTTTAGGTACAGTCTTTTTTAGTTTTGATGGGTGTCACTTTGGCACCTTCGGCGGAATTTTCTTAGGAATATGTAACAGTTTTTATAATAATACGAAAACTTTGATTGTGTATACCGCCCAAATTTTAGATACCGACTGTAACACGATCTTTTAGTTTTAAAGATAAAATTAGGAACAATCTATATGTTTAATAAACGTCACTTTTTGACATATAAATAATTATTTTTGCACTTCCGATTTCACCGAAAGAGACACTAACCTTTGAGTTTCATGTGGAACACTTTATATATTATTGTATTTTTAAATTTTGCATAATTTGCTGCATTTAGTGGCACCACATACGTGACATTTCAAACGTCAATATTTTTCATTTCAGTTTTAGTTCTCCATTTAAGTGTTCCATGACCGTTCAGATTTATTCTAAATCACATATGTAATGCTAAAAAAATCTAAATCCCTCTGAAAATACTGAATTATGTGATTTATGAGTAAATAAGGTTCATCAAAATGGTTTTTGCTACAAAACACATTTTTTCAAATGGAACCAAATTGGTAAAATGGTACCATTTTTTAGTACTATTAATAAGAAATTTATTTGTATGCTTAATTAAAAGGTGCGATAAATACAATAAAGATTACTGCTAGAAGATAAAAAAATACAAATTCTTTATAATTACATAGGTATACATAAGGCGGTTTTGCAATACAAAAACGGAACACAAAACATTACAGCAGCTGTTCAAAATTCTATCCATTGACGTCAGAACTCGCATAGCTTTATCTCGAAGAACATTCGCCAATTGCTGAGCCGTTATGCTATTAATTGTGCGCCTTACTCGTAGCTCCAGGTATTCACAGGATTCTATTTATCGCACGTTTTGATGAGGCATGTAAATAAATTCCCTACTTTTAGTATTAATAAATTGTACTACGATATCAATATGGTCCCGCTTGATAAATTTGTGTATTATTTAAAAGTGAATTATTTATTATTTGTTTGCTTATAGTAATGAAACTTATTCTTTATAGGATTTTGCAAACAGCGGAAAGAAAAACTATGAGAACTAAAAGAAAAACTATATGTAAAAATATTAATGAAATCTTTGCATTCTTTCGATAACCTGACTTCTAGTTATGCTAACAAGTAAAAATTCTTATTTGCCATTCTCATTATAACACTAGCATCCAACATAGTCCTCTACGGCTAGGCAGGTTAAACTAGTATCTACATGATCCCCTACGATATGTAAATTAAGTTAAAAATGAGAACAAAGGCCTGAAATTAATTAATTTACCTACCTTGTCTTTAAAAATTTTTTTATTCTAATGAATTACATTTTCATAAAATCTCATTCAGTTTCCTGGAAATGCTTAGCCTTTAAAACGTTTTTCGTCCTTATTGTGGAAAAGCCCAAAGCCAATCATAACGATGTTTCATGCAAAACCAAGACAATATTCATGAATAAGTATGAAATATTTATATTTGGCATTGACTGATAAAAAACAACAGATCTTCACCTATCTATTAGCTAACTAGTATTGGAGCCTATATACTCTATGCATGTTTAAAAGTGAATTATTTATTATTTGTTTGCTTATAGTAATGAAACATATTCTTTATAAGATTTTGCAAACAGCGGAGAGAAAACAAAATCCTATAAAGAATATGTTTCATTACTATAAGACGAAAAAGACAAGGTAGGTAAATAAATTAATTTCAGGCCTTTGTTCTCATTTTTAACTGAATTTACAAATCATAGGGGATCATGTAGATACTATGATGAGAATGGCAAATAAGAATTTTTACTTGTTAGTATAACCAGAAGTCAGGTTATCGAAAGAATGCAAAGATTGCATTAATATTTTTACATATAGTTTTTCTTTTAGTTCTCATAGACAGTTTTTCTTTCCGCTGTTTGCAAAATAATATAAAGGATATGTTTCAAAATTGTGTATTGTCCTAACAACCATTTTGATGAACTTTGTTTCTCATAATTTAATATTTTCGACGGGCATTCGATTTTGCTAACATTACATGGGTTAATTAATTAATTAATTAATTAATGGAAACAGACTTAAATGGAAAATTAAAGATTAATAAATTAAAATACACATTCACGTTTGACGTAGTGTCATTGAATTCAGGAATATATGTACAATTCAAAAATGTAATAATATATAGGGTGTTTCGTTTGAAAATCAAAAGTTAGTGTTACTTTCGGTGAAATCAGAATTGAAAGAATATCATTCATAAGTTAAAAAAGAGACGTTTAAGTATTTAAATTTATTTATTTATACCATTTATTTTCAAAAGTAAAGCGGGGTGTACCATGATCCTGTTACACCAGGCATAATAAAATTATTTCATTTGAATGTATAGATACTTATTTGTAAAGTTTTACATAATCAGTACATAACCAGTACATATATTAATGAATGGCCCTTGACCCTTTGTAAAATATGTAGCAGGGCTCACATACATGGGAACTTTTAACACACCCTTTAAATAGATGACATAAAGGTCCTAACTAAAATTTTGCTTCTTTGGATTTTCTACAAATTTGCCACATTTTTATGGAATTTCCTTGGGGTATATTTAGTTTAATTTATAAATATAACAAGCTAACCATTATACTCTTCGCCGATTTACTGCACTTTTTATGTAATTGGTGCATACTCTATAGTTTACTCTCCCTCCGCATTTTATCGTAAATAAAAAATAATGTTTGTTTATATTAGCGATGGTTTTACCTAACTGCGAGCTGATGATGTTAAGTTGATAAACATTATGAACTATTGCCTAACTAGCCGGTTTTGCAATGTAATATTATATAATATAAATATATGAATTTAATATATTTAAATAACTAATAAGTTTTTTATTTATTGATCGATTTTGTTCAAGAATAATGGGTTCTTCCTCCAGCTGACAATATTCTACTGTCCAAGATTCAATACAATCGGACTTTTCGTTCTTAACTTATCATGCTTACAAGAAACGTGACAGACAGACAGACACAGACGGACACACTAAATGGACGGACAGACAGACAGACAGACAAACGAACAGACAGTCGGACGGACATTTTGAAAGTTATTCAGAATTCGATTACCAACACAGTGATATGAAAATGTTACTGGATTTAGAAATGTGCCGATCGAATGTAATATACTCTTCGTTTTGAATTAGCGAAGAGTATAATAATATACTTCTTACTTATCTGCAAACTAATGATTTATTATTTAAAAAACCCAAATAATTCTTAGAGGAGCTTGTTCCAACGCCACTGTTCCCGTGATCGGAGTGCAATAAATGAGAAGGAATAAATCAAGAAAGTACATTTGTTTTTATATTCGCATTAAAAAGTTTCCGGTAATAAGAGATAGAGGGTCTGGCATCCACTATTAAAAAACTTTTAGATATACGGCTGTTTGGGCTCAGCCGAACAAAACTTGGATTTATAGAGACTGCGGGTTATTGATTCCCGATCAGGACGTTGTGAACTACTTTCGCAATCTTAAAGATATCGTCCAGAAATATTTTTTCCTGTTTCCTATAAATAAATGTGGAAATGTAGTATCAGCCCGAAAATTTATTGGTATAAGCAGGTATATGTTTAATTTATTTCTTTGTTTTCCTTCACTGGATCTATTCGTCGACAAATGTACCTTGACAAAATATATCGTATACCGTGGAGATAGATTGCTTTCACCGGATGAATGCTGTTCAATTAAATTTTCAGCAGTAAAATCCGTATATTTTAGTACGTTCCAAAGTACGTAACAAAAGATAAAGAAGTGATGAAGGGAACGTGATTTATAAGCATATTTTAAATAGATGTGTGCTAATTATCTATAAAGATTATTTTCTTCAACAGAAAATTAATATTAGTCACAACGTCTTGACGTATATTTTTTAGTGGCCCACGCTTATTTTAATTGGCCTTCCGTTGCTGTATGTTCATCTGGTCGTATCACGCCTGTCGTGGTTATCTGTTAAACGTAGTATTTCACTAAAGTTCTTTGCCATTCTTGAAAATGGGGGGGGGGAGGCAGTAAGCGTCCCAATCGGAAAGATAAAGAAAATCAAATTTCCACCTCCTGGCAGGGTAAATTCGGCCCCCAAGAGTGGTTAAAGTCCTCTACCTACCAATTAATACCTATTTATTATAATTATTTAAACCATTATTTTCCCACTTTTAATTGGGTATTTTGCCACTGAAAAATATTTAAAAATTTTAATGAGAAAACCTCTGCGTCAAATGGATCAGACAGAAGTTGGTTCTTGAATACTATTACATAATGTCTCATACCTAAAAATATAGAAACTAGAACAATGTTTTAAACTAAAAAATCAAAATATAAACTGAAGACGGTTAACGTTTCGGAAGATTATCTACTTCTGTTCTCAAAACTTTTTCGCCACCAACCACGACAGTTCGTTGTTTGTGTATTTGCATAGTCACGTGAGACATTAAATTATATTTATTTTATATTTACTTACTTCGTCTCAAAGGATGGGCAACCAACTAGTACAAAAATCTATTGAATAATTTGAAACGCATCTATCCTCGTTTAATACAATAATCGCGGATTCCGGTTTTCTTTTTGTTCCGTTGCTTAAATTCTACCTTTAGTAGATAATCTTCCGTTAACGTTAACTGTCTTCAGTTTTCGTTTTCAGTTTAAAACATTGTTCCGGTTTATATATTGTTAGGAGTGAGACATTATGTAACAATCGAGTATTCAAGAACCAACCTCTCTCTCTCTCCATTTGGCGCAGAGGTTTTTTCATTAAAATTTTTTAATATTGTTCAGTCACTAAATACTCAATAAAAAGTAATAAAATCTGAATATGCCACAAATAAACAACTATAAACAATATTTAAACCATTATAATTACAACTAACATCGCAATTTCCAACTGCCAGCATATCATCAACACAAAGTTATATATTTACCCACATCAAGTGCTCCCAGTCAGTCATTTTCGCCGTAGTTACATCCCCTTACTCCCCCCTCCTTTTGGTTAAATTGTCATATTTTCACTTGATCTAAACGAAGTAGCTCTTTGTTACTAATTTACAAAACACCCTGTATAACAATATTTGTTATTATTGCACAATTGTTGCTGGACAATTAGTTCTAGCTAACTTCATTAATATGAATCATGACTCGCATTTAACTAATTGAAGGGTATCCGTCTGTACGGACGCATATGGCCTATGTAGCTAATTAGAGAATGTACAGAGAATTGTCGTGGACATATTAGGAGAATGTATAGAATTTACTAGCGAAATACTTGAGCTACCAGATTAAATGTACAGATCCCATATTTCGTTACTTGTTCGGCCGAGCCTATGCAAACTATATTTTTTGAATATTAAAAAAGTGAATCATCGCTTCTCTTGATATGCAATATTTTTGGATTCTCCAATATGCCGGCTATTTGTTATAGAAATGCAGGGAACTTATGAAAATTGTTCGAATGGATCATTTTTTATGAGCATATGGGTCAAATATTTTATTTTTTCATATCTGTCAGGGTGGTCTTTATTGGAATAGATTTTCAGAGAATATATCTTTGTTCTTCTTTACTGTATCATATAAGTTAAATATAGCGTATCATTAAATTTAAAGAATATATATATAAAGTGTTTTGAGGAGAAATATTAAAGATACAATGTCTTGTCTTATGTAGGACACTTGAAATATTTCTCTTATTACTGATTTTTTGTAAAGAAATATATAAATATAAGATTTACTTCTACATTTGTGGGAAAAAACTAAAAAATTACATTAGTTGCCTGTGTTTTCTTTTATTTCAGGTTATATAACAATTTAGATTGTTTAAATGCTTTTCCGTTTGTTCAAAAAATAATTATGACAATCTAAGGTTCTGACATTAATATACAGGGTGTAATTAGTTTCATGCCATTAAAAAAATTGGTAATGGGGACCGACTAGACAAACAAAAAACCTTTATGACTTTTCCCTCTAGGGGCACTTTTATTTAATATTATGGTAGACCACTGCTTTTCTTGGTCGATGGACTTGTAGTTCCCAATTATACAACTTTTAAATTGTGATAAAAAAGTGCTGGCCGGCACACGCGGTGTCAAAGGATCATCGACTGCCTTTGATGTACCGCCTCAACTGAACTGAGGCAAGTATAACGAGGTAAATAATTCATTCTCTCTTCGTGCACAATTGCAAGCAAATAATGGCCATAGAGGTTTAAACAGAGCATTTCTTTACATGTGTTTTTTAATTTGGAACAAAATATTGGATTATTAATAATTTAGAAAATTTAAATGTGGTTTATTAACATTTGTAACATAAATGAGGTCCTGGGTTAAAAGCTTACTACCTACCTAAATGATTCAAAATCTCTGCATCTGTATCAATACACAGTTCGGTACGTCGAATTAAGTACATACGCACTTCGTTCAACACTAAACACTAAACTATCAACTGACGTTGTCAATAAAGAAAAATAAAATAAAAACTTGGTACAAAAGCCAAAAAGGAATACAAAAAGAACGAACAAGTAAGAAGTTGTGTCTGTACGTAATCAAGAATTTGACAACTTGAACGGTAAGTCAATAAAATAAATCTTAACTGTAAATACACAATGACGCGAAATTCAAAAATAACAAAAACAACGAACGGCGGGTTGGACGTGTGTACATAACGAAACACCGACATGACAGTAACTAAAATATTTCCCAAGGGAGAGTTATAGTTTTCTTCAGATCAGATCTAGGTCTAAACCTACCTCAATATTCCAGCAGTTCTCAAAAAAATTTATTGAAAATTTGCGAAATTTTTGTTTATTTTTTTTCTCCAAAACTATGAGCTTTAGACCCCGTGTTATATAAGGTTTTTTTGTTTGTCTTGTCGTTCCCTACCACCAGTTTTTTTAATGGCATGAAACTAATTACACCCTGTATATCATAATAATGTTTGTAATATCATATACACTTAAATATTTTCTATATCGTATTTATGCAATGTAAAAAGTATTGACGTATCCTTTCCTGTAGTGTACTCAGCTGGATGAAAACGATGTAATCTAATGCATGAGCGAACTGGACCATATTTGTGTTCTATGGCCTTCGCCGTACGGGTGCCACCATCTTATGTTGGTAAATTTCGACCAAATATGTATAATCTGCAATCTCGATAACCTGAATTTCACTCGAATCAGGCGATAAGTTATAAATCGTATCCGCCATATTGACGCCGCGATTTTGAATTTTTTCAATTCGGTAATATATTGATAAGTCTCAGAAATCCCCAAGTACCAATTTTTGTAGATTCGAATATTAAATGACAATATATGGCCCGCCATCTTAGATTTTTTGTAATTTTTTTACCTACGAAGTTACTGGTCAAGCTAAAAAAAGTAAAGAAATTGTAAAAGTATTTACCGAAGTCTCAAAACCGTAGCTGTAAAGATAAGTGTTAAATTGTATATCCATGTGCATGGTCACACAATATTGTTAAATAGTGGTGTGTGTCCACATATTTATGGGAACAAACACAATTTCTTCTAAATTTGTTTTTCAGTAAGCTTGAATGATATAGTCAAAATCTCAGAATCGAATTTTTGAGTGGTTACAATACTTTCTTCAGTCCTAGTGTCGCGCGAATATAAAAATGTATATGATAGAATGAAATTTGATAACATTATAAAATATTTATGACTTAAAACTAGAGACATTCTTATCTCTTTTTATCGTATAATACATAAATCACCTGAAATCTTTAAAAATTTTATATCCTCAGGCTCTTTAATCATACATTATCCCTTCCTATAGAGCCAGTCCAATATATGGAGCATTATTTATGACCGAAATACACATCTTTCGCCTCTTCACCTTTTCAAATTTTATATTTTTATAAGAACTATAAATCTTAAAAACCTTTTTGCCACTGACAATCCAAGTTGATGTTTATCAAAAACTTTTAACAATGTCCTTGGTTCTGACACGGGATATTTTTAAGAGAGAACAATATATAAAAAGCAGTTTTAGTATAAATCTTTTGCTGATATAAAATATCGCCTCAACATTTTTCACAGCTGTCAATTATTTCGACCCAAACATGACTTCTCGAGTTGTTTTTATTGAGTTTTGTTTCACCCTGTTATGATGTGCTGGCAAACAGTTTAACGATGTATTGGTTTTATTTTAATATTCCAGGATGTCGCTTCTTTGTAGGGGGAACTTTTTGCAACACTTAAAATCACTTCCTGCTTTATAGCCAAAATTAAAAAAAAAATCAGAAATAGAGAACGGCATTAGGTATATACAGTGTGAACCTAAAGAGACGCACAAAATTCATATATTTGGTATGTCATTTGTCAAAGAAATCCTCGAACAGGTCGATTTTAGTTTTGTAAATGCTGCATTTTGTCACTATACCAAAATTTGAGACGTCATTGGTCTTTGAGTTATAACATCATACATTTTTTTTAATGGAAACAGACAATTTTGTTTACTGTTTTTGGTGTTATATTCCTTTAGCTTTCTGGTGATGATGAAAAAAAAAAGATATTACCCAAGTTATTATTTTGGAAAAAAATATTTATATTAATTGATACCTTACATAAGTAATTGTGAGAAAGAAATCATCTCCATTGCTCAAATTGCGACCCTCCAACCATTTGGCATTGACCAAGAGGATGTTTGCACACTTTGCACGCTGTTCTGAATCATCTCGTGGGTAATTCTTCTCATCTCCAAGGCAATTCTGTCTTTCAGTTCTTCTATGGTATCCGGTCTGTTAAAATACACCCTTTACTTTAAGTAACTCCAAAGAAAAAAGGCTATGGAGGATAAATCCGGTGAACGCGGGGGCCACTCAATCTGACCTCGACGACCTATCTACCTTCCAGTAAAAGTGTCATCTAAAAACTGACGCACTGCTATCCGAAAATGAGGTGAGGCCCCGTCTTGCTGAAACCAGACGTTTTCAGCAGGAATATCTTCATCTTCATTGTTCGGAAACATAACTGCTAAGACTGGCACTAACTCAACTCGCAAAAACTGTAAATATCTTGCGGCCGTAAGATTTTCTTCAAAAAAAAAAAAGTCCCAATAAACGATCACCAATCATACCTGCCCACAGTTTACTTTGCCTCGTCGCTGTGTATAGGCTTATTGAGTCCAATGAGGATTTTTGCGTGACCAATACCTACAGTTCTGCCGATGTACAGTCCGCTTTAAAGAAAATTTAGCTTCATCAGAAAAAACAATGTTCTTTAAAAAACTTGGGTTTTCATCGCACAAGGTCATCAACTGTTCACAAAACTGTAAACGCCGATCTGGATCGTCCTCATTCAATTCGTGGATTAACTGCACTTTGTTTGGATGGTATTTTTCTTTTTTCAATAGAAGTACAACAGAAGTTTTACTCGCGTTGTGATTTAAAGCTAGCTGCCTTGTCGAGAGATGGTGGTTTTCCTCACTTTCTAGAAGAATATTTAATTTGGTTTCTTTGCTTGTGCTAGGGCGACCAGATCGAGGGAGGTCAGCTACACTGCCAGATTCATCATATCTAACCACCAATCTACTTACAGTGGATCTAGAAATTTGCTTTTCGGGATACTTGGTATTGAAAACATCACATACTTCCTGATGAGTTCTCAGCCTATCACCATGTCCAACCATCATCAAAAGTTCTACGCGTTCTCTTTCACTTACACGTGGCATTGCATTCACTAGTTTTAAACTGTCTCTGAAGTGTCACAAAACTGAGGTTCCACACGTGCCAGGAATAAAAAAGTTATCGATACTTTACACAAAAAGGCCTGTATCTCTCTGTTGTTAAGGTGATTGTTTTTTATTATTTTCTTTGTTTTGTTTCTATGTCAAACATTTTCATGCTAGTTAAAACAAAATAAGATTTATCAGTCCATAAGAAAGTGGAACATTACTCGTGATTTGCGAAAGGTCAGCTATGTTTACATAAAAGTTCAACCGACTGTATAACTTTTACCGTGTATTTTGTACGGGGTCCTTTGAAGAAGATCGGTCAAGAGGTAGTTGTGATATTGTAAAATAAAAAAGTCAACTTTGACACCCAGTATCTTTTTCCACAGCAACGATCCTCATATTTTGATCCAAGGAATGTATCCTTGAGTTATGGCCTACTATTAATGGTCCACCCTGTATAACTAGGAAGAGAAATATATCCGACAATTTTCCTAGCCTTTCTTCCTTGTAAGTAATATTTGGCAAAATAATCGAAAGGATCCTCGAGAAAAATGTTACAAAATTGGAATAATTTAAATTTATGCTTAGATATTTATTTTCACAAGTTGACAATTCACGCATATCGTTGTTAAGCCAAAGTAAATACTATATTGTTTACAAATTGTACCAATGGTAATTTTATGTACATTTTTATGATTTTATGTTAATGAGATCATTATAATAGCCTGCAATGAAGAAGGTACTCCTGATAGTACTTGATAATTCCAACTGAGTTTGAAAGGAACAAATTATCTTCTCAGTAACGAGGCTGGTTATTAATTAAATTTATGAATTTTCGAAAACATTTGGTGGGAAGACTTCAGGCATTTCAAGTAACTACCATATTTTTTCGCAAATATTTTACAAAAATGATTTCGCCCCGCGTCCAATAGTTGCCTTTCTTAAAGCATTTGAACCAAGAAAGCCTTCAAAATAATATATAATAAAGAAATTATGCCTCAGACACACATTTCATTTTCTCTTACTTTTTGTTGGGTATTGTGCCACTGAAAAATATTTAAAAATTCTAATGAAAAATCCTCTGCGCCAAACGGATCAGACAGAGGTTGGTTCTTGAATACTCACTTGTTTCAAAAAGTCTCACACCTGAAAATATATAAACTATAACAATGTTATAAACTGAAAATGAAAATGAAAGCTGTAGGCAGTTAACGTTTCGGAAGAGAATCTACTTCCGTTCTTAAAACTTTTGGCCGTCAACCATGACAGGTCTTTGTTTATGTTTTTTTTGTTTTGTTTTTTAAATACGTTTCATATTTACCGATCCTTCTCTGACATATAATAAACACTATGGATATATCATTAATGCTTTTCATTATTATGTTTATATCGTGCATTTTATGCGAAAAAAGAAATACTATTTGACAGAAGGCAATATAACTCTTTCCGAAGCGTCGCGTCGTATAGAAAATCACCCGCGCCTCGCATACTTCGCGAATAACGTCTAGGAAATATATAAATAGAATTCTGTTGTGCAATACCATTTACATCTTGAACAGGCCTCATCTACGACACTTCTGTGAAATGCAAATGCATCAAATGACATAGTAAAAGTAAACTGAACCCTCGGCACGAAAATGAAAAATGTCGTAATATTTACATTGGGACCGACCGAAAGAGTCAAGTCGACGCACGGTTAAACGGGGCCACATATATCACATCGCGTACGCCCAATTTTTAAATTATTGGCTTCTGTCCCATTTGTTGGGATTCAGCAGTGGCAGCATGTCCATTTTCATCTGATATGAGCGGATCCATGCATTATGAAAATGGTTATCCAAGCCCCTTTCCTTATTTAGCCATATAACACGTATGCCTATCAAATTAACAGTTTTTTAGGTGGATTGAGTCGTTCATAATTAATACCTTAGTTAGCTCTACGAATGGTGGGCATATCTAAATAGAGGGAGGTGAATAATACTAACTTCCAGTATGGTGTCTTTAATAACTTTTGAACAAGAGCGATACAAAGTTTTTTTTCTTATAAAGGTAATAGTTATTTATGTTGCAAGAGCAGAAAGTGCGTACTTGCCGTTCGTGATATGCGCATTTCATTCATCAACCTTGATTACTTGCCGTAAATTCAATTTCATTAAAATGGTCGAGACAGTTGGAATATTTATTTCAGGATTTAATTGACAAAAAAATTTAACTTGCAGCAGTGACAATTCTTACACTTCTAGACTAGGTGAGTGTAAAATAATTTTAAGAACAATGTAGTTCACCTGATAACCTATCAGGGAGGATATGTGGTCCAATGAAATGATTGTTGAAAACACCGCACCAATTACATACATATTAACAGCAAATCGATGTTGGGATTTATTCTGTCTTATAGCATGTGGATTCTTTTCTGTCCAAACATGTGAATTTCTTAAATTATAAACACCATCTCTTGCAAATAATCAAATGGATTCATTTACTTAAACTTAAGAGATGATTTTGTCGTCAAGTAGGCAATACTGAACATTTTAGTATTTGACAGTTCATATTTACCTGTTCGACATACTTGCGTTTTATTATTCTAAAATATTTGTATTAATATTATTACCCACATTACAAAGAACATAATATGTCTTATCAACTTTCAAATGGTGAATATGCGGATATAATCTATGTGTATGGATTTTGTGATAGCAATGGACGGGCTGCTGTGAGAGAATATCAAAGATTTCCTGGACGCCGAATTCCTGATCATAAAACTTTTGCTAGAGTTGTCAATTATTCTAAATATCATGGTCGGTATCCAACGGCCACCTCAAATGAGCATCATGTAAGGCAACCTTTAGCTGTAGAAGAGTATACTAAATATTGTTGCAAATAATCCAAAATTAGCACAAGAAGAGTGGGTCATGCTTTAGG
This sequence comes from Stenurella melanura, assembly GCA_963583905.1. Taxonomy (NCBI): domain Eukaryota; kingdom Metazoa; phylum Arthropoda; class Insecta; order Coleoptera; family Cerambycidae; genus Stenurella; species Stenurella melanura. The sequence goes on from OY757311.1 coordinate 124,399,156, forward strand.
TGTTCCACATGTCAGTGTTTGGAGAACACTAAGAAAAAAATAATCTCTATTCATTTAATGTTCAACAAGTTCAGATGTTAGAGGAAGGGGATGAAGTTCATCGGTTAAATTTTAGTAACTGGATTATTCGGAATCGAAGAATTCTTAACAGATGTCTGTTTACAGATGAGGTACAATTTAAAAGGGATGGTGTTTATAATTTAGGAAATTCACATGCTTGGACCGAAGAGAATCCACATGCTGTAAGACAGAATAAATCCCAACATCGATTTACTGTTAATATTTGGTGCAGTGTTTCCAACAATCATTTGATTGGGCCACATATCCTCCCTGATAGAGTATTCAGACTTTTTGCAAAATTTTTTACCCATGTTACTAAAAAATGAAAATATTGCAGGAATGTTTTACCAGCATGATGGCGCTTCAAATTTCCTAAATGACAGTTTTCCAAATATGTGGATAGGTCGAAATGGACCTCATCATTGGCCTTCAAGGTTACCGGATTTCAATCCTGTTGATTATTAACTTTGGGGATATTTAAAAGCAAAGGTATATGACGTAGCCATTAATAGTAGAGAGGAAATTTTAGAACGCGTTAATAACGCTTGCGTAGAAGTTAGAAATAATCCGGATATGATTAGACGTGTAATTAGAAATATTACTACTAGAGTAAGGAAATGTATTCAACGAGATGGAGGCCACTTTGAACGGTTATTGTAGTTATGTATTTATCACTTTCACGTATTTATTGTTATTGTACATACATGCATTAAAAATAATATAATTTTTAAATGTAGACTCACAAAATTAAGTAGTATTTTGATTTATGTGCGCAAATCTACATTGTTTTCAAAATTATTTTACAATAGTTCACTTACCTAGTCTAGAATTGAAAAACTGTCACTGCTACAAGTTAAATTTTTTTGTTAATTAACCCTGAAATAAATATTCAAGTTCCAACTGTCTGGAGCATTTTAATGAAATTGGATTTACGGCAAGTAATCAAGGTTGATAAATGAATTAAGTGAGCTACTTACTCTATTCAGTTTTTCCGCTCTTTTCGAATATCGAAACAGATATACAAAATTTTGACATACAGGGTGTTGATTTTGACATAAAAAGTATTGTCAATTTTTCATGAAGCCGGGCCTGGATTTCTGTTTGGTTTATTATAAAGTTCTATCAATAGTTATGATCAAAGAAAAATTTGGCCAAAATCAATCAAACATCCTGTATCTCAGTAAGGAAGGACGATGGATGCATTAATGCCGGGTAATTTGGAACCGCCAAAGTGCCCTCTATCCACAAGTAACATATGTACCTTTAACTTTGAAACACCCTGTATATATTAGAGTGACCCACCCAAAAACGAAATGTCGAATTTTATCTTGGGCATATGACGATTTTGGGTCCACATGAAGTCCTGAAAATTTCATAAAAGATATGAAGATTTAGAGGTCGCTAGTGTGACTTTTTAACTTATCTAGTCATTTTAATTCTCACGGTTTAAATTCATTCGGATATGAAATTTTCGAATAAATACACGCTTCAGACATGAGTCCTTATGTTTTTGGGGCCGCTGAACACAATGGTCATAGTTAGTTCCCTATACAGATGCTGCATCTCTTCACATTAGCCAAATTGTGCTGGAAAATAGCAGAAAACGGGCAATAGTTTAAACTTAAGTGAGGTAAACTTTCAAAAAACATTTTATTTCTCAAGCTTAAACTAAACGATGTTGTAGTGGGAAAACGTACCGAGAAATTTCGGACAGGCACGATGGTTCAGGATTTTTTTCAGAAGAAATGAGTGAGAGAAAAGTGAAAAACTCCTACAAGCGGGCAGAATCTAGGCTTGAGTGAGTAGAACTTCGAGCACCCATTATTTTTGTCAAACTTAAATTAATCTACGTTGTAGTGGATACTTTTGGGGTATAATTTTCAGGATAATTTGAGTTTGAGAAAAAAATGGAAGTTCTACTCACTCAAGCCTAGATATTTGCCCGTTTTCAGCAGTTTCTCATTTTTTTCTCGCTCATTTCTTCTGAAAAAAGATTCCTAACCATCATGCCTGTCCGGAATTTCTCGGTATGTTTTCCCACTACGATGTCGTTTAGTTTAACCTTGAGAAAATGATTTCTCAAAGTTTACTTCACTTAAGCTTAAACTATTGCTCGTTTTCTGCTATTTTCCAACATATTTTGGGTAATTCGAAGAGATACAGCACCTGTATAGAGAATGAACCATGACCATCGTGTCCAGCTATCCCAAAAAACATAAAGAGTCATGTCTAGAGCGTGTACTTTATTCGAAAATTTCATATCCGAATGAATTCAAACCGTGAGAATTAAAACGACTGGACGAGTTTTAAAAAACTCGCACTGGCGACCTCTAAATCTTAATATTCTTTTATGAAATTTTCAGGACTTCATGTGAACCCAAAATAGAAACTAATCATATGCGCAAGATAAAATTCGAGACTTCGTTTTTGGGTGGGTCACCCTAATATATATTACTGCGCCTCTGGAATTCACTGATTCGGATAAAGCTTTTTATTACGCAAAAAGCGATCGGACGAGACGCATAGCAAATGGAAATTGTCTTTTTTGTTTTTCTTTTTTTTTAAGAATCCGGGAAACTTTAATTAGATTGTGGTGAAGTTTTCAAGTTCCCGAGGTTTCCTGTAATGAATAATTCTCTGGGAGTTTTATGTAGATGCAGCCGATGAATCTTATTATAAATTATATTAGATATAATTTATTGCTTTAATGAGTAAATTTTCCCACATAAATAACAACTTTACAGTAAATCTTTAGCATAGCACATCTATTTAAATGGTTATAACCACACTTTTTTCCGGAGGGTGGTCGAATCTAGGGTGTGACGTTGTCTCTAATGTAGTTTCCATAAGCATTAAAATACTAACACTTGACACATATTTTGCCAACCACTATCTCCAATATTAAGTAACATTTTCATGGAAAATTTCGAGGAAAGTAATATTAATAATCTAGCTTATAAACCCATTGTATGGCGGAGATATGTAGATGACATTTTTGCTAGAAATAGAGAATAATAATGAATTACCTTTCTTAGATATTTTAATTAAAAAATTAGATAACACATACCAAACCAGTGTTTATAGAAAACAAACACACACAAACAGATACTTAAATTTCAATTCAAATCAACATATTAGTGTTAAGAAAGGTGTTGTTAAGTGTTTGTATGACAGGGCCAAAATTATTTCTTCAAATGATGTAATATTAAGGAACGAAAAACAATTTATAAAAACTGTCTTATTAAATAATCAATATCCTGAGAGTTTTGTTGATAGTCAGTTATTGAACATTGGTAGTAGAGAGAATATACTATCACAACCTGGGGTATTTAGGTCAATGGCAGCAATTCCATATATACATGGTTTATCGGATAAATTACGAAAAATTGGGAATAGGTTTTTCGTACGAACGGTTTTTCAAACGGGCTCCACGCTATCGGTTTTATCAAGAACCAAACCTCTAAATATTGTTCCAAATTCAAAAAATTGTATTTATAGTGTTCCGTGTGAGTGCGGAAAACATTACGTAGGTGAATCATCTAGACCTTTCAACGTAAGGCTTGGTGAACATAGAAATTACATTAGAAGGGGAGAATTTGAAAAATCCAAAATTTGTGAACACGCGTGGGATAATAATCATAGAATTAAATGGGACTCGGCGAAGATTTTGGAAAAAGAGAGCAACGGAACTAAAAGAAAACTTAAAGAATCCGCGATTATTTTATTAAACGAGGATAGATGCGTTTCTAATTATTCAATAGATTCTTGTACTAGTTGTTTGCCCGTCCTTAGAGACGAAGTAAGTAAAAATAAGATAAATATAATTTAATGTCTCACGTGACTATGGAAATACATAAACAAAGAACTGTCATGGTTGACGGCCAAAAAAGTTTTGAGAACGGAAGTCGATTCTCTTCCGAAACGTTAACTACCTATATCTTTGATTTTCAATTTTTAGTTTATAACATTGTTCTAGTTTATATATTTTTAGGTGTGAGACTTTTTGAAACAGTCAAGTACTCAAGAACCAACCTCTGTCTGATCCGTTTGGCGCAGAGGTTTTTTCATTAAAATTTTTAAATATTTTTCAGTGGCAAAATACCCAATAAAAAGTAAGAAAATCTGAATATGCCACAAATAAACAATTACAGACAATATTTGAATAATGTACATTCGACACTTTTGAAGTTCTGCTAAGATATTGAAAAATGTACTACTTTTTAAGGAAATTTTAACCATATCAGTTTTAAATCCATTATATCTTGGAAAACATGCATACCATGTAAATAATATATCGCTTAGAATACTAATAACAGTGTAATAAATAAATACTAATAACAATGTGTTAGATATGCACGGCCTGTATATAGAAAAAATGTAAATCTATGCCTACAAAAATAATTATGGTACGACTATTATACCTACATAGATATGTTCACAAATTTAAGAAAAAGGAAGAGAGTAACTTATCTGTATTTATTTATTTATTTATTTATTTATTTATTTATTTAACAATACACTACCCAACAGAAAATTCCAATTACAGGGTAGGAAATAGTAAATATTTACAAACATATAACGTATAAGTGTAGATTACAAAGTAAACAAATAAAAACAAAGGTAAAACAAAACAAAAAAAAATTTAAATTATGCAGCTAATCTTTTTATCGCAGCTACATTGCAGTGGAATATATCAAACTGATCTTGTAGTTTATTATAATTTTCACACATTTTGTATAGCGGCGAAAATTTCTGGACGTTGGTTCGGGGAGTTGGTAAATAGAACAATGAATTATGCCTAGAGCCAGGTCTAGGAGTTCGAAAATTTAGTAAGTTTAAGATAGCGCTGCAATCAGTTATATTATGTATTATTTTAAAAAGGAAAATTTGCTGTGAAATAGTTCTACGAGCCTCCAGACTCGAGAGTGAGAATCTATTTAACAGTTCAGTCTGAGGAAAGCCAATAGCAGGATAGACACCATCTTCCTTATGACTCAAAGTCTTTAAAAAGCGCCTCTGAATTCTCTCTATGCTCTGTATATGTGTGTTATAATGGGGCGACCAAATAATTGACGAATATTCCAATTTGGATCGAATAAACGATTGATATAGTAGTTTCAGTGTGTTAATGTCGTCAAAATCGCGAGAACATCGTATTATGAATCCCAGCGTTCTGAAACTTTCATTAGTGATGGTATTTATATGACAATTAAATGATAGTTTGGTGTCAAATGTTACACCTAGGTCGCGGAATGTTGATGGACGTGTAAGCACTGAATCTTCTATACGGTAATTAAATTCTACATATTGGTGTTTATTAGTAAAAGTTAGGACATTACACTTTCTTATACTCAACTGTAATTTGTTTAAATCACACCATTCAGTAATTTTATCAAGGGCACTTTGTAATACCACACAGTCACTCACATCATTTATTTTATTGTATAACTTCATATCATCTGCATATAAAAGACAATTGACACCCAATTCCTCTGCAATGTCATTGATGAAAATGTTGAAGAATAATGGGCCCAAAACAGAGCCTTGAGGTACACCGGAGGTAGATACGAATTCCGCAGATCGTTGTCCACGGTATTCAACATGGTGATGTCTGTTTTCAAGATATGATTTGAAAAATAACAACAAATTTCTTGAGAAGCCAAATTTTTGAAATTTATGACATAAAATACTGTGATCTAGTCTGTCAAATGCTTTAGTAAAGTCTGTGTAAATTACGTCAACCTGTGAGTTAGTGTCGATAGCATTAGATATATATTGAGTTATACAAAAGAGATTAGTTGATGTAGATCGTCCCTTGAAGAAACCGTGCTGGTATTCAGTAATGCGATTTTTTGCATAAGAAAATGTTGGTTCATGTAACAGAATTTCGAACGCTTTTGAGAAATTGTTGATAATCGTTATAGGTCTGTAATTCTCAATATTATTTTTTTCGCCTTTTTTACATACAGGAATTATTTTAGAACATTTTAGTGCATCAGGAAATATATTAGATTTAATGGCTAAATTAAATAAGAATGTAAGAGGAGTTGTGAGCACGCTAGCACAATCATGTAGTATGAAGGCTGGAATTTTGTCAGGCCCCATTGTGTATTTAGGCTTGATTTTTTTCAAGGAATTTAAAACTTCTTGTTCTGTAAACCGTTCGATTGTTAAAAAATCTGTTTCTGAGTCAACAGGAAGGTCCTCGATTGATGGATTAGAGGTAATATATGAACTACAAAAGTATTCAGCGAAGCCATTAACTACTTCCTTGTTGCCTACATAATGTTTATCTTCATAGTTCATAGCTGTTGGTAAATTATTACTAGACTTCTTACTGTCGATAAACTGCCAGAACTTACTGGGATTGTGTTTAATATTACTTTCGATGTCGCGACAATATTTTTTATATTCAATATCAACCTGCTCTTTGATATATGTTCTTAATAATTTAAACTCATCGAGTGCAAGAGGATCCTCACGGTTCTTGTAATCACACCACGCTCTATGTTTTAATTTTAGACTTTTAATTATATTGGAGTTATACCACGGTGGGTAACTCTTGCCTTTAATTACGGTTTTAGGGACAACTGTATCAAGAATGATATACATTTTTTCATAAAATTTTTCGAAAGCATAATTAACATCCTGAATATTGAATAAAAAATTCCAATCAATATTTGCTAAATTTTGATAAAGCTCAACTAAATTGGCTTTACGATAGTTATAATAGGTAAGGTCAACTGTGATTTTATTATGATTATAATTTTTACGTACGTCAAATAATACCAGGAGGGCGGGGTGATGAGAATCCTCATAAATTAGTATGTCGGGAGCTTTGTCTACTATACAGTTCATATTTGATAAAACTAAATCTAAGATATTGTCATTTGTATTTTTTATATTATTATATTGCTCTAAATTTAGAAAGTTACTAAGATTTATTAAAGACGTAATACGATTTGTAGACTCTAGCGTAAGTAAGTAATTGGAATATTCTCTAATATTAAAATCTCCTAGAAATAAAACATTATTATTATGAATGAATTCCAATGAGGAAATGATTTCAAATATCGACTCATAGCAGTCCAGGGTCATATTGGGAGGTATATATATTAAGATTATATAGTAGCAATAAAAGCCTACCTTAATTTGGACTCCAAGAATGTCAATAAAATATAATTCTCTGAATTGTGTGGTTGTTTTTAGGTTTAAATCTACAGAGCATAGAGAGGAGTCAATGGCAAGCACAACACCTCCGCCTTTAGTGTGTTTAGTATTAATAAAGTCACGATCACAACGATATACTATATATTTATCAGAATCAAATAACTCTGAGCTATTTACTCCTGATTCTAACCAACTTTCTGTGACTGCTATGACAGAGTATTCGCTTGAACTCGCAGCGTTAAATAAACGAGAAGTTTTACTGTTTACTCCACGCATATTCTGATAATACACAGACAATTTAGACATGAGGTTAAAATTATTAGAAGAAGAGCTATTTAGAGAAGGAGTATTATCACGTATTTCTTTGAGTACGTTGAAGGAAGAAGGAGCCGGTGTTTGCTATTTGGGTGTCCCAAATAAGTCACATTTAACTTTTTCTAAGGCTTTTTTGTACGCAAAACAATTGTCGTAGTCCCAAGCCGCGTGATCAGTTTTGATATTTTCTGTTTTTTGTTTTAAATTAATATTGGTGCAATTAATACAGCATTTTTTACTATTATCTGGACAGTCTTTTAAATCGTGATCTTTGGAACAAATGGGACATGATATTTTACTCTTACAAGACTTTTTACTGTGAAAGTAACCATTACACGTAAAACAGCGCGGCACGGAAATTGCATCATACACTGCACATCCATCTAACCCTACAAGTATATGACCCTGATTGAGTACCTTATGATATGAACTGCTATCCACCTGCAATGTAGCCTGATAAATGTTTTTATTCTTCTTTGTGGGCCAGACGCGTATAATTTTACACTCGGAAGTAGCATCGAAGACAGCGTCATTTTGTTTCCTGATATACTTGAGTAGAACGTCTTCTTCAACATTGTCAGTGATTCCCACTATTTTAATTTGCGGGCGGAAACTTTTTAGCTCGTGTACCTCGTAGTCGGAAGGGAGTTTTTCTTCAGCAAGTTTTTTTAATTTGGTAGCTTCCTCAGAACTGCTACATCCCAGCACGATTCCTCCATTTTTTATATGTTTTACGTTGTTAATTTTTATATTACAATTAATGGGATTAACTGTATTCAGTATGTCAGATTTCGTGCGTGCGTTAATTTGGTTAGGATTTTTCGGTTTGACAACAATTTTTTGTTGATTGCCAAGACGTACTTTATCAGCAAATGAAACGGATGTAGTAGGTACAGTAGATGCAGCTGAGATGGGCACGGTAATTTCAGAAACTCTGTCGGCGACTATCTTCGTGAAATCAGACTTCATTTCTTGAAATTTCGCAGTAAACTCTTTCATTAGTTCAGTGAATTTTCTTTCGAACATATTTTCCAGGGACTTGTCGTTTAACTTGATTTCGAGCGGCTTGCATGCACAACATTTCCATGAAAGGCCAGAAACTGTCGTTAAATGTGGAATAATCTCACTAGGTATATCAACACAAGCTGCATGGTAGGATTTATCACACGAACCAGAACAGGAAATGCCAGTTTTGCCTTTGCTGATGAAAGTCTCACAAGAACCGCACCGTGACATTTTCCAATGTCCACTAGCGGTGGTAGCACAGACGACCATGAATAATAATTGTAGATTATGTAAGAACCGTTGGAGGCTATACCATAGTGGTTAATGGTCCGGTGGTACGAAGAGAGAACAGCTACAATTTATCCACCTTCCCGATGATCGCTGCAACTGCAACGCCTAGTCTCCGGAATAGAACGGATTCTTCCGGGGGAACAAAGAGTATCACCAACCTCAAGTGTAGTGGAATTACGGTACAATTAAGCCAACTTATGTTAACAAAAACCTAACATAATAACCCCGTAAAGTAGGAAAAATATCCCTATGATAAAATACAAGCTAATAAAACAGTTACATCACTTACGCATAGATTGCCGATAGTTGAGATGGTGATTTACTGGTTCCAGAGATGGACGTACACTACTGTAAGAGAGAAGAGCTCAAGTAAGAAACACGAAAGGGGAACTAAAGAAAAGACGTGAACTTACCGGAATGGGTTTTAAGCAACAAATCCGGCACTGTCGATAGTTGAGCGCTTACACACAAAACAAAATAGAAACCACAACAACGAGACCAAAGGGACACTCCAAGGGAAAATCCCAAAATTTAACTGGACGTTAAGAGACACAACGTTAACCCTTGAGAGCAGCCAGCTTAAAACTAACTCCCCAAAATGGCTCTCCAGAAATTGAGACCTTCGAAGGAACCTTCTAGATCAACCAACAATTGATAGGTACCTCTGTTACTTTTCTGTCGAGTGTGCGTGGTCGTGTAAACTAGATTGAACGTCGAATCGGCGAACATTTTTATGCCTTGCATTAAGCTAACTGACCATTTACGTCGAACTGACGAGTACGTTTAAGACTCCCTGGTGGTATTATTGACATGCATATTGATCCGCAATAGTTACTTCGATGTACGGACTTTTATTTGATCGATAAAACTCATTCTATTGGAGAAATAGATTTCTATTGGCATATTTCCCCGTAACAACACATATATGTGTATTATGTAACAGATTTTTATCGATTTTTTCTACGATTTATATTAAATATTAAATATTTTTCTTTTGTAATATACCTATTCGATTAATAAGAAAGGTGACGTGATGAATTTTTTGATTGCATATGAAATTTCATCATAATTTGTCTGTCCCTAGCTGCAAGAAAATGTTGATAATAGTATTGGACACGATATTTATGTGTATGTTTAAACACACAAATAATTAAATTATATATACTATGTTATACATATATAATAGTACTCAACATATTTAACCAAGGGATATATAAATTAATTAATTTAAACCAGTTATAATCGAACTAAATATAGATCACAAAAGTTAATAACAGATAACAAGCAATTGAATAATAGGGTAAAATTTAAAAAATCACTATTAAATCTTCTATTGCTAAATATAATACTGGAGGCAATAATTAATTTCTAAAATATATTGCAACTCATGTTACGAATTACAACTGCAAATATTATTTAAAAAATCTCTGGCTCGCCCACCACAAATGAAAATATGAGAATCTAAAAACTCGATCAATTTCTTTAAGGGCTTTTATTAAAAGCAAAAGACACCGCACAAATCTGATGGGAAATGAATTTTAGTGGAATTAGCTGAAATGGCAACTTATATGTAGATGCAGATATTAACGTCCTGACCAAATATCTCAATAGGCACATCCTTAAGAAATGGCCGTATCTTCAGTCTGATAATACCATATCATAATATAGAATAGGGTGTGTAATCAAGGATCTACGTTTATCTTATTGAAATTGGACGATATCCGTCATACAGGACGATCTCTAGAGGCGTGTAAAATACAATGTTTTATGTAAAATAAAATTTTGATTAAGCAGCAAGAAATCTAAAGATGTACAAATTAAACATACAGACAGATGCATATATAGACATACTGTATAATATACAGGGTGTCTATCAGGTTCGGAAGAACGTTACGTAGATTGAGAAATGTGCGGTTTAATTTTAAAATATTATCGAAGTGTGTTTAGAAAGACTCTAAAGAAACTTTCTAAATGCGATAATTGTTATTAGACCTAAAATTGATATTTAAAAAATAAAAGTACTGCAATTTCAGCCAATTCTGCCGAAATTCATTTTCCATCAGATTGTGCGGGGACCTTCATTCTACGTGAATTGTATGATATAGTCAAATATGGGCATATATTACTAATTAAATATATGAGTTAGTCCTCACATATCAAAGTAACGTGTTCTAAAGGTGGGTCCAGATTTTCTTACTTATTGGGTATTTTGCCACTGAAAAATATTTAAAAATTTTAATGAAAAAACCTCGCGCCAAACGGATCAGGCAGAGGTTGGTTCTTGAATACTTGACTGTCTCAAAAAGAGTCTCACACCTAAAAATATATAAACTAGAACAATGTTATAAACTCAAAAATGAAAATGAAAGCTATAGGCCGTTAACGTTTAGGAAGAGAATCTACTTCCGTTCTCAAATCTTTTTGGCCGTCAACCATGACAGTTCTTTGTTTATGTATTTCCATAGTCACGTGATGCATTAAATTATATTTATCATATTTTTACTTACTTCGTCTATAAGGATGAGCAACCAACTAGTACAAAAATCTATTGAATAATTTGAAACGCATCTATCCTCGTTTAATAAAATAATCGCAGATTCTTTAAGTTTTCTTTTAGTTCCGTTGCTTTCTTTTTCCAAAATCTTCGCCGAGTCCCATTTTAATCCTGTGATTATTATCCCACGCGTGTTCACAAATTTTGGATTTTTCAAATTCTCCCCTTCTAGCGTAATTTCTATATACGTTGAAAGGTCCAAATGATTCACCTACGTAATGTTTTCCGCACTCACAAACACTATAGATACAATTTTTTGAATTTTGAACAATATTTCGAGGTTTGGTTTTTGATAAAACCGATCTTAGCGTGGAGCCCGTTTGAAAAACCGTTCGTACGGGAAACCTATTCCCAATTATTATTATTATTATTATTATCAAACTGAATTTTGCGTCGAATTTTGTTGCGACCATGTCAAAATTATCGCATCAACTCGAGCGAAACTCTGATGCACGTATACATGCAGGCTCATAGCGAAACATCACAGGTTGTTACAAGGTTCGGTTCGAAGATCAATGCATAGAGCTGTGGGCCGAAGTTCAAACCATACACGTACCATATACAGTAACTTATGGTCCAAGTTTTAATACGATCGGATGCTTCATTCTCAAGCCATCATGCTCACAAGAAACGTAATGGATGGACAGGTAGGCGAATTAGATTTCGATGGCTAATACAATTATATGAACATGTTTTCACTATAAGCGATATTTACAGTTTTAGAAGAGAATATTAATGTGAGGGATATCAATGTGTTCGTGTTAGATGTGCATTTATATTCCACTTTAAAATATAAAACCAACGTTTTCATTTTAAATCTTTCGCTGAGTATTAAAGTAACAGTAATGGTGTACGAATAGTTACATACATTTAACAATATTTTAATGGAATATGTCGAATACAGGTACTGCTTGCTGCGATTTAATCGTATTCTGAAACTCTCCAATCGACCGATGTCTAGATGGTAAGTCATCAGGACGTCGGTCATTCCAAACTTCTCTCAACACGCACAAAAGTATTTTAATCTGTTAGATACCTTTGTCTAAGATAAATATACTTGGTATATATTTTTGTTTCGAATACTCCTAGCCCGGGTAACACCTTTATAAAACTGTAAGACTTTTAAGTAACATAAATATTAACATAAAATGCATCTACAGTCTCATATTGCGAGTAAATTCGGTCAGAATTTACGCAGATACCTTCTTCATGTTTGAGTACTTTATTTTATTAGCCCATAATATATTTTTGTAAAGAAATATATCACTGTTGGAATTATTAATCAGTTTTGTATCTTTAGTTCACTTCATTGTTTTATCTTCCCTGGAAATTATCTGGAGCAGGACAAATTAAAACCTAATGTTAATATTAACCTTTCATGTCATGTATTCCAGCGAGTTCTGGTGGCATCCTGGGTATCATTTTTAATTTCGTACGGTCCCCTTTACTAACTTATCAAGATAGCAAGTGTGATGCTGCATGAATAAAGAATAGCAAGTACGTCGACATCAGTTAGGATTTTTTGAATTATAAATGATATAAAATATGAGCAGTGCGTAAGATGTGCTGTTGAAAACTCCGAGGCGTCCGCAGGCAATTTTGTTAAATATAAAAACACTAGGGGAGAACGAAATAAGAATGCGTTAAGTGTAGATGTGTCAGATATAGCAGGTGTTTGCGCAGTTTGTTCTCCGCTGACATGTGTTATTGAGGAGATAAATCAAGCAAGTATCCGTCAATAAAAACATAGCCAGAACTCCGTAAAAGCTAACATTTGCTCTGTCGGAGGTTCTCTTTTAATGATATATAAGAAGTCTCAAAATCCGTTTGAATAAATATTTATCGATAAACTTCCAGCTGACAAGAATTTGTTGAAAACAAGATAATAACTTATAAAACGTCGTTTTCTAATGAGCAGATTTTAAAGTAACTATTTTTTATTTCATTTCTTCTATAAGTAAATTTTAAGTATATGAATTTCTTTCGCATTTCATATTAAGATTAAGAAGAGGCTGATTGCTGTCTATCTCAGACGTATCTCTTCTTCTTGTTAGACAAAATGCATTTCTAAGATACCACATTTCAGTCAGAAGCTAGTATGCCAACAATAAGTCAGCTTCTTTCTATGCACGGTATCTTGGCAGACTTTTGTGATACATATACTCTAGTTGTAAAACATGTCTGGTAGTATCAGGCTATTTGTGGCACTATTGCAAAGGTATTTAATATCATTTATTTAAATGAAGAATAAATTAAATTTCAAACTATAAAATTAAACTCTATCAGATATAACCTTTCGCCACTAACCCACCATAGCATCGATCTGAAAAAACTTTTCATTGATCTTTCGATTTTATTTATGGCAGCTCTTCCTAATTCTTGTGCGCTGATTTGATTGTAGGTGTCGCATATTTTGACGCAAAGATTTTGATGTCTCATTTTGTAAACTCCATTTTTATTTTTTCCCATCAATACTGCTGCTTCTTCAGAACGTTCACAAGTACTTCTGTCAAGATTTGTGTATTGTTACATTACATTTCTCTCAATTTTTAATAATTTTTATTAGTTCTCTCGCTTACAGAAGGGAAGTATTGTAATAGTGAAAAACGAAAGCATATCTAAGCATATCTAAGAAACTGCTTGACAGAGAAGAATAAAATTCAGTAAGTAGTTGACGCTACTGCCAACGAAAAAAATGGGTATACTTTCACTGGAAAATATACAGGGTGGACTCTTGAAAATGAATAAATAATGAAAAAATGTGACAGATGGCAATAGTGTTTGGCATATAGTTAAAATAATTGTCAAGGTAGATAAGACTTTTAATTAAAACTAGACAAAGTGGTTATCCTAAGAAAGAATCTAACTATGAAGGAAATCTGTGAAGGTATTTACGCAAAACTTTTCTATTTATCATTTATTTATTTATTTGTTTATTTAACATACACTGCTCAACAGGTATTGCCCATTTACATAACAGGACGGATACACAGAACACAAAAAATAAAGTATTTACAATATACATTAAAGAAATATAAAGTACACCAAGTACACCTATAAGGTAAAATAATATTATAACTAAATAAAAGCAGAGATCAAAGACAAGAGATATAAAATACACATATAAGATAAGCAAAATAATAAAACTATATAAAAGCAGAATCTAAAGCAAAACAAAAAGTCAGTGGCCACAACATTTTTTGTGGAATTAACAGTGCAGCTGAAAATATCATATTTGTCGCAATATTTGTTGTAAATATGGCATAGTGGGAAGATAAAAGGTTTGCATTATCCGAGTATTTAATGGGACATAAAACTGTAATTTATTTAAAAATACTAGGCAGTTCATCTTGTTATGTATTAGATTATATAAAAATATTTGAGAATAGCAAACCCGTCTGTTCGCAAGAGTGACCATCAAGAATCTATTCCAAAGTTCTAGGTGTTGACAACCAACTGATGGGTATACTCGATCACACTTGAACCACAATAATTTTACAAATAGCCTTTGTACTTTTGTGGGCTGTTAACATGAATTACGTAATGAGGGATCCAGATGAGTTTATAACGGACAAAGGCAAAGTAAAGCACTTTTGGAGTATCAGTATTGGTAAACTATCTGCTTGATTTGAATAAATATCTCAAAGTCTTAAAAGCATCTGAAGTTATGATATTTATGTGTGGTACAAAGGAAAATTCTTTATCAAAACCAAGATCTTAGAAAGTCACGGGTCTGTGGAGTTCTATACTATAATTAAACGTAGTGAGTATGAGTTTTATTGTGTGGGGCATAACGTTGCGTTTGGACATAATTAAGTTTAACTTATTTCGAACACACCAATTAGATACGTTGGAAAGGCTGTTTTGTAATAGATTGCAGTCCGCTATGGACCTAATAGTCCTAAAAAGTTTGAGATCATCTGCGTATAGTAAACATTCGGCTTGGGCAACTTCCACAAATTCATTTATAAAGAGATTCAAAAGCAACGGTCCCAGAATCGATCCTTGCGGAACATCAGATGTTGCCAGGTTCTCGACAGACCGAAACCCACTATAAGCGACATATTGTTTTCTGCCTAAGAAATGGGCTTGAAAAAATACGAGCAGTGATTGGGATAAACCTTTAGAGGACATTTTTCGAAGTAATATAGCGTGGTCATGGATGTCAAAGGCTTTAGAAAAGTATGTAGATATTATATCCATTTGCAAGCGTTGATCAATAGCTTCAGAGATAGATTGAGTTATTCATATCAGACTAGAGGTGGCAGAAGACCCTTTAACAAAGCTGTGCTGGTAAATTGATAGCTGACTTTTAATACTGGGGTATAAAGTGTCATGTAATAAAATTTCAAACACTTACAAAAATTACGTATTATTGATATAGGTCTGAAATTGTCAATATTGTTTTTATCGCCTTTTCTATAGACGGGGCATACTTTTGAATATCCATGGAAGTTATCCATTGAGAATACATAAGTTAAAAATATGGAAAGTGCATATGAAAAATCAGCGGCACAATCTTTAATCTGAAGGGATGGGATATCATCCGGCCCAGCTGTTAATTTAGGTTTTAGTTTCTTTAGAGCGTTAAATGCTTCATTTTCACTGAAGTATGTTTTATTATTTTTCAGACGAAAGGCCATCCTGTATACTATTTTTAACTAATAGTGCATCAGATTTTCTTTGTAGCAATAGTGGTAGCCACATTTCGACTATTTTGGTCCTCTGTCGTTCTTTAATAAATCACATCTTAAAATGACCTGCCTGTATATTTTTTTTACTGAACATGTATCAGGTTTTCTATATAACAATAGTGAGAAATGTATTCCAAATATTGTTGCTTCGTCGTTTCCTAATAATTTTTTTAAGATGACCATTCTACTGTGGTTTTCAAGAAAATTATATCACCTTTCATCTCTGGTAATTGTGACAACTACATATCAAATATTATCGTCCTCTGTCTTCTCCTAAGTATTTTTTTAAGTAACTGCCTTTTGCCAAAATAGCAGGTTTGCTTCTTGGCAATTGCAACTGCATGCCAAATATTACTTTCTTCCGTTAAACATACAAGGTGCTCACCCTAAAATACACTTAAATAAGTAACGTTGGTGGAGAATAATACGAAAATAACAAGGAAAATAATATTAATAATAATAATAATATACAGGGTGCTATTTTTTCAGTCATTTAAAATACCACCTGAACATTATGATTCGTTTAGAAACTTTTTGCGTCTTGAAAAAGTTTGGTAAAATTGACCGTCTTTGACAAAAGAAACTAAATAAAGTCTGCCTACGTGATCATTCAAGGGCAACGAGCACGATTATATTAGTCAAAACACTAAGTAGGCTGGTGTCATTTTATAATTTGACAGTATTAGTAACCGAGATGTGCCAAATTTCCTCTTTTCAGATTACATTATTTTCAGATAGATGTTAAAAATCGTCTCTTGCTGCTCACCCCTTTATAGGAGTGGGATGTAGCTGTACATGAAACGCTTATTTTGAAAAAAAATATGTGATGAACCCAAGTCCAATTTCGATAAAAAATTGGTAGTTAAATTTTTGCACGTTATTACAAGACACCCAAAAAATATACAGGACGATAATCCAGCAGAAAAATTCACAGATTTCGCGATTCTAGCAACCATCGGAACATTGGAAATGATAACATCATACATAAAACATAAACTTTTTCCGGAATCAGCTTCGCCTCGTCCGGAAACAGCTACGTTCCACTCTCGATTGCGACACCGCTGTATTTCGACCTTAAATGAAAACTGGTAACTTGACCCCCTGTGATATATGCAACCCATAATACATTTGCATATATCAGCCGTTGCGTATACGACAGTCTCACTCGACCGCGACACCGCTGTCTTTTGACCTTGAACAAAAACTGTTAACTCGACCCCCATATACGAACATAAACATTTCCAATGTTAAGAATGATTAATAAATAAAAGGCGTCAAATAAATAACGAACTTCTATGTAAATACCTTTACAGATTTTTTGTAAAGTAATAAACTCATAATTTTTTAAAAGGTTTAGTTATTCGAAATTTACTTGTCAGCAATGTATTTGTTTTGTTTTACTTTGCAATGCAATTACTTATTGGGAGATAATCAGGAAAACTGCTGCAATTTTTTAATTTTGTAACATAAATTGTTTACATTTTATAGGAAGAATCTTATTTATAACTTTTCAAAGCACACATTAAAACAATAAAATCGCTTCAGAATACGAATTGTATTCTAAATGTATCTTGACTTCACTACTAATGCTGTGATACGTATACTTATCTAGCAATATTTTAAAAGCTTCAACCCTGTGTTTAGTCTATGAGTGCACTAAAATTGTTTCTCGGCGAGACTATATTGACTGCTGAAAATATACCCGTTATTCCTAAACAATACCTATCGTAAAAGATTATTTCCTTAAAAAACTAAATTGTTTTGATCTCGTAGCAGATGCACATACACACAAGTTTATTCAGGCGGCGTAGAAACTACAAAGATTCTGTAAGAAAACAGAAGACAAAACTTCATTTTAAATTCCAATCTATTTGAGAAAACTTTTGATAGCCTTTTGTCTATAAGAATTGGAGTGAGTCGGTTTGCGTTGGAACTTTTCCGGGTTTCTCCGATCGTAGTTGGCTATGTGAATTTGCCTCCTCCACTATGCCCTTAGGTTAATTTAGTTCCATTGCAGTTTTGTTGTAATGTTTTGTTGAAGTTTCGTATAAAATGGACGCATTTGTAAAGTAAACAATCATGTACCTGCTGCATAGTTAATATTATGGTAATATCAAATATTTGCATTTTTTTTTCATTTATACTCCGCAAATGACTAATAAATCATTTGCATTTTAACGCAGGGTATATTTTGTAAAATAATATTTGCTATAATAAATTAGGTAGCTGTGTACATATCTAGGAACATTTTAATTTCAAATTAGCTTTGACGCATTTTTTGTTCATAAAACATTTTGCTGTTAGTCTCTATAAGGCCTGCGGTTTTGTGCAAATAATAAATAGGTCAACTGTTCGAATAATTATGACGCAACAACATTAAATAAAAAAATAAACAAAAAACATTCGTCGATATTACAGTAAACGCGTGAATGTTATTCTAATGTAGTGCTCAATGTTTTGGTGGCTCCCAACTTAAAGTGTTGGAGCACAAGTTTATGCGCCTCATTTCAATTCTTCAAGATTTACCTCGCTCAGAGATTTATTTGCAACTTCTATGTATTTTAACTGGGTGATAGTTCGCTGACAAACAACATTACCCAAATCCGAGAGCACACTGCCACTCCAGGCGTTGTCCATCTTTAGGTAATCCATCTTATCTCCTCCTTTTTGCAACCCTTCATTAGGAGATCATTCATACCTCATTTTCATTTCTGGCCTCTCTTCATGACTTCTTGTTATTCTTTTAAATTAGTCTTCCTGATTATATTCTTTATTTTATCTTAACTTCGACATTTGGTAATATTTTCAACTGTAAATTAAGCGGCTTAGCATCTGCTCCGTGCAGTAATCACCATTTTCTGGAGCGGATTTTTTGGTTTGAGTATTTGTCCCGTGGCAGCATACCAAAATTTAATAAAAGCGTTACCTTTGTTGTATATAGAATTTTACTATCGATTTCTTGGTAAAAATTCTGTAACCCCTTTTTTAATTTGTCCTCTGGGGCTATTCTCGAATCTCTATTATCAAAAGTCGTATATTACTTTAGTATAATGTCTACAAAATTTCACAAGACTCTAAAAATGTGTATTCTCAAATGACGCATTGTACAATTTTTAATAGAATGTGGGTCAATACCATACGACGTTGTATCTTGCATGCGATTTAATGACAGCTAAGTTTTATCTCAAATCATCTCAAAATTTAATCTAGTTCCAGATGTCGTTATAATATAGACGTGTCCCAAATTTCAAGTGAATATCTCAATTTCATTTTATCAACCCCTTTAATAATGGATTTAGGGTGGTGGGGGGTTAAAAAATACTACTAAAAAATATGAGGACTTGGCTTCTAGGACATACACCGAATTTCAAGTTTCTGTATTCTTACCAGCTTGCTTTACTTATTTTTGCCTATTTACCACCAATTACCCCCACTCCTTCAACGCAATCTTGTCAAAATATAATCTAGTTTAAGATATCGTTATACGTGTAACAAATTTCAAGTGAAAATCTAAATTTAATTTGATCAGCTCTTTTAATTAGGGAATAGGGGTGGTGGGGGGATGGAAAATATTATAAAAAAACCTGAGGCCATCGCTTCTAGTATATACACCAAATCCCGAATTTCTATACTCTTACCAGCTTGCTTTAATAATTTTCCCCTGTCTATCACTATTTAACCCCCAACCCTTCAACGGAATCATTTCAAAATATAATCTAGTTCCAGATCTCGTTATAATACATACGTGTACCAAATTTCAAGTGAATATTTTTTTATTTTATCAACGCCTTTAATAATGGAGGGATGGTGGGGGGTTGAAAAATATTATAAAAATATCTGACGCCTTGGCTTCTAGTACATGCATCGAATTTCAAGTTGCTGTGCTCTTACCAGCTTGCTTTACTTATTTTCCCCTATTTACCCCTATTTAACCCCCAACCCTTCAACGGAAGCTTCCCAAAATATAATCTAGTTCCAGATGTAGTTCTAATACATACGTGTACCAAATTTTATTTTATTTTATCGATCCCTTTAATAATGGAGTAGGGGTGGGGTGGTGGAGGTTGAAAAATATTATAAATAATCTGAGACCTTGGCGTCTAGTACATTCACCGAATTTCAAGTCTCTGTACTCTTACCAGTTTGCCTTACTTATTTCCCCCTATTTACCCCTATTTAACCTTCAACCCTTCAACTAAATTATCTCAAAATATAATCTAGTTCCAGATGTCGTTATAATACATACGTGTATCAAATTTCAAATGAATATCTCAGTTTTATTTAATGACCCCTTTAATAATAGAGTAGAGGTGGTGGGGGGTTGAAAAATATTATAAAAAGGTTCGTGTCTTTGGCTTCTAATATATACACCGAATTTCAAGTTTCTGTACTCTTACCAACTTGCTTTACTTATATTCCTCTATTTACCCTTATTTAACCCCCAACCCTTCAACGGAATCATCTCAAAATATAATCCAGTTCAGATGCCGTTATGATACATACGTGTACCAAATTTCAAATGAATATCTCAATTTTGTTTTGTCAACCCCTTTAATAATGGACTAGTGGTGGTGGTGGGTTCAAAAATATTATAAAAAAACATATTTTACCCATATTTATCCCCCAACCCTTCACCGGATATCTACAAAAAACAATCCAGTTCCAGGTCTTGTTATATTATATACGTGTACAAAATTTCAAGCCAATGTCTTAAGTCGTTCCGGAGAAAGCGTACGGACAAAAGAAGTTACAGACAGACCGACAGACAGACAGACTGACAGACCGAATTTTGTTTTCGCTCAAATTTAAAATCTCGACGTTTCATGGAATTCTATACCTATTTCAAGAAAAAAAAATGATTTTTTTTTTACGATTACTATACTTCCAATCCACTACGTGGATGTGGAAGTAAAATTAAAGTAATGTTATGCTCTGTTAATAAATATTTCTGCACCAAGGGTGTGAAATGGTCGTTTTTGGCCACTGTGTAAACTTTATTATTATTATGTCAAATTGGTAAGAAATACTTTAATCTAAGTGAAATCACTATATTACACGGAGAATTTACCGGACAAAATCTTTTGCAAGCTCTACCGATATTAAAATTCAACTATTGTAGTTAGTAACATGAAAGAAAAACATTGTTTTTTATGGATCGGATCCACTGACATTTAAATTAAATTTAACGCTGTCAAATAGCTCTCCGTATCAATAAAGTAGAGTAATTATGCAGTGTTGAGATACTTTGCTATGCGACATATTTACGCGAGTGTTACTGCTCGAGAATATCGTTAAAAAAAGTGCGACAATCATCAGTTACATTTGTCGTGGTCGACAATTTTAATAGAGATTCGAGAATAGACTCCCTGACAAAGGAGTTTAGGTTAAGTTTAGAATTAATAAAATAATAATATTTATTAACCATTTCAGATACATAAAGTATATATGGTAAGTCAAAATTTTACATGATCGAACACACAATAAATAAAAGCATATGGATGATAATACACGTACTAAATGCATAAAAGTAACAAAATAAAATATATGTATGACAATATACCTATATACTGAACATGCATTACAATTAAACCTAACCTTAGGTTTCTATTCAAAAATTCATATATGCTGTAAAAGCCTTTCCTTACTAACAGATCTTTTACAGCGTGTTTATATTTTGTATAGCTCGTAATTTCTCTTATATGTGATGGTAACTTGTTATATAAAGTAATATAGTTGAAATTCGGGGAATGCTTGTAGTTTGTTGTACCATGTTTTGGTATACTTATTAAGTCGCCATTCCTAGGCTCATATGTATGATAATAATTGTGTTTTACAAATCCATTTTTTTTCATATAAGTTAGACATTTATAGACAAATATACAAGGCATGGTCAGCACACTCTTGTTAATGAAAGTACTTCTGCAACTTTCATTGTATTTTAATTTAAAAATTAATCACATAATTTTTTTGCCCTATAATTACCCTCTCTCTGTCCCTGGAGCTTTCCCAAAACATAATATACGAGATATGAGAGTACGCTAGGGCATAATAATTGTTTATAAGGCTTGTTTGATCTAAGCTATCTCGTATTTGCAATATACGCTTTGTTTAATTTTTCACAAACTAGTTTGAGTTGATCAGATCCCGCTCCTCCTTCGACTATAACGGCGCTGGCTTTGGTGGATACGGGTATCTGAAATACATTGTATTTCTAGTAATGTTAATATTGTTGAATTAGATTAGCGGTTTCCAATCCATTTCATAACTAGAATGAAAAAAGCGCGAAAAGGGGTGGTCCATCGCGTTTAGGGGTAGTTTCCGAGGGGTGAAAGAACTAAAAATATCACCATCATATTTAGCATCCTCGAAAACGGGGGGTCCCAGATGTCGTCCTGTTCACAGTGCTTTTGATGTTTTTGCAACTTTTTCATGGACTATAAGGAAAACTTCATTCCAGCTTTTACCGGTATTTTCTGCAAGACAATGTATATTCAATATGTTTAATTGTGCAGTCGCACCAAGCAAGTATCTACCACCGTCGCCTCCGCTACATTGTCCCGACAGAGAAATAAATATATTTCAGTGGTATTATTTATGAGATATCATTTTTGGCGAAGGCGCCGGGCAAAGGTTACATCTTCCCAATATGAAACGTTCTTAATGGTTTTCTTTTTAGAGGATTAGGTTTAGAGAAAAATTGGGAAGAGGGCATTTTGATGAGTTATATACGTGAATCGGACGATATACGCCCATCAAATTTTGAGTATTCTGCTTCGTACTTACTCCCAACAGAACATAAGGTCCAGAAATTTTACTTGACAACTATGTATAAGTGCTTTCAGCTTTCAGCTTTTCTTGAGACTGTTTTAAGTTTTGCATAGTATGTTGGATCTGATACTGGATAGGAAGGTATGACAGGGGGAACACTCTGATTTTCTAGTAGGATTAGTGTGGATGACAGTTGTGAAATCTCTCTCTATTAAAGTAGCCTATATATACCAATAAAGGAGGGCTCTGCATGCATTGCTAATTTAATTTTTAATTATGAATGTATTTATATAATTACAACTATTCATCACTCAAAGATAGATTACAGAATAGAAGTGACAACTAACTGATGGGAAAATGTAGATGCAACTAATTATAACAATAATAATAATATTTATTTACCGTATATAACTACAGAGTTTGTACAGTGTTTTGTACCTAAAAAACAGCACATAATACATGGAGCTTTGTTGACATACTAAATGCTATAGTAAATAAATAAAGTTGGAGTTCCCACAAAAATAAAAAGATTTTGATAAACAAAAAACATGACAGGAAAGCATACTATATTAAGAAAATATCTGATATTCACAAACATTAGTACTCGTATATAATAATATCACCTAATATCAAAATAATATAGTCTTTATTTTATATACGGTGGTATTAAACGCTTCAATATAGATATTAGGTAATAAGGTTCATTTAACCGAACTATAGTGGAATTATACTTCATACCTTTTTGGTGAGGATTTTTTAAAGGCAAGTCGATTGTTTTAATTTTTTTAATGTACATCAGAGTACCTAATGCAAGTCTGTTCCTACAGAAATCACACTGTTTTATTAAAACGTACACGAACTTAATACAAAAATAAATACTCTACAAACAAACAGTTGCTCGTATATATCAAAATAATATCAAAACAAGCTAACCATTATACTCGCCGATTTACTGCACTTTCTATATATAATTGTTGCACATTCTGTACGATACACTTCACAGTTTTTTTTGCAAATATTATTACTTTAACACATTTTTTGTTTCATTACAAAACATAAAAAAATAGATTTTTTTTTAACTTAAATTAATAATAACTTTTTTATTAATTGATCGAATTCAATAGGGATCTTCCCCTAGCTAACACTAACAAAGGAGCCCGCACTAATCTTATGGAAATTGGCTTTCGGCCAAATTTGCTGATATTGCAGAATTTTGTAGATCTTGGCATCCTGTTCAAAAGTTCTCATGAGCACAAGATCGGAAAATTGACAGGTTTCCAGATATCGGGGGTGCTCAGGGAGTGCTCACTTCTTCTGATCAAAAGTGCTCGTGAACATAAGGTCAGAAAATGCACAGTTCTTCAGATGTCGGGGGTACAAATTCGACTTACCAACTCCCGATATCTGGGAGAATTCCTGCTTTGACAAAGCCAAATATTCTAAAATGATCCATGATTCATTTTACAGTCTATGATGATGGTTTCTGTTCTTGTGAGTATCGAGTAGCAAGTGCGTTACATGTTCTTGATATTACTTTATCATATCCTCCATAAATAATAAACAAATCTAAAAAGTAATCGTGCTTGTAATTTAAACGTGCTGGTATTTTTTGACATAAGAGAATGACCGACGTTAATGATTGTTTCTAATCATGGCTAAGTTGATGACAATTTTTACTAAAAATTGTCGAACATTTAGGGAAATCGCCAATATTTCAAAAAGTCGTCATTATAATCCCCACAATGCATATGCTAGAACAAAGGAAATTTAATTTTAAGTAACTTGATGTAAAAAATACAAGGTGTTCCATTTGATGTTTAAAAAATTATTGAGGTTTGAATTTGACAAAATGGAACGTGAAAAATGGAACACTTGTTGTACTATTATGGCATTTATTTTCAATGTAGATTCTAGCTCGCCTTTTGTTCTTTCTATATGCCAAAGAGCAAACGAGGATCTCCTACACCAAGAAAGTTATAAGGGTTCTTGTAAACCGTTGCACCTGTCAATTTTTTTTATAAAAGGTCAAATATCTTCGAAACTTCTGGGTTTAGAATAGGGTGTGCTTCATGCCTGGACTCAGAATTTGGTGGTCATTCCGAAAAATCTATAATATATAGGGTGTTCTATTTAAAATAAACAAGTTGGTATCAACTTCCGGTATAACCGGAAGTACCACATGCTTGTAATTGTATTGGTTCGATTGGCCACACTGACTTTAGTAACTCCCGAGATTTTCAAAAGGATTTGTGGACCCGTTCTCCATATACTCCTAATACTCCATCCACTATGAATCACCCTGTATATCAAAACACAAATCTGTTTCCACAGAAACCACATTGTATTATTAAAACGTACGCGATCTTAATACAAAAACACATACTCCAACCAAATAATTGGGTCTAAAATGGAATAATTATTAGCTTATAGTGGAAAACTAACTATAAATTATGTAATTAAAAAATATATAAATTTATTTTCTTTCATCCATCGAAGTAGCATAAAATTACAATTTTATGCCAGAAAAAGGTTAATTTTTTGAGGATGACCTTCGTGTATGGTCTTTCTGTGACAGATAATTTCACAAATAATCCTGTAAACATTTATCTCAGACATTTCAGTAACAACTGTGCCCCTTCTGAACTATGCTGCAGTGCTACTAAGAACCGAATTAGTAAACTAGGAAGCAACCAGATTGGCCTCTCAACAACCTCACTAAACCAACTAATGAATAACAAGCCGCCTCTCTAAAGTCTAAACTATAAGCTGACATTATCCGCTTGCTAACTTGGGAAAGCGCGTATCAACATTGTTTCACAAAAGATCTTCCAACTATAATAAAGCTCTAGGTGTGCACGGCAGAAAAGCAGGTATGCGTGTCACGTTACGCCGCCTCAGCATCCCTCCCCTGAGCTCGCCTCGTAGAATGCACCCTCGATGTATAAACCCCACTTCTCACGACCGGCTGCTTCTGTAGTTTCTTGTTAAGTGCACAACTAGGAAAAGTTTTTTTAACTTTATATCTTATGCTGTCCAGTGGTATAATCCAGTCTCCAGTTTTTGTCTCTCAATTTGTAAATCAAGTTTAAAACCATCTACACCTATTCAACATATAATGGAGCTTTAGTTAATCACACAATAATTTGTTTTGATGACGACTATTTTATTACTAACAGAAATGTGACGCTTAGAAGTTAGAAAATAAAGGATACCGATCAACAACCGTTACATATGATCTTATGTCTACGGAGAGTCATCGGAAAGTGCAAACAATTCATTTGAGTTTTATAAATTGGAACAGTCATGGCACACTTAAATGGAAAACTAAATATTAAATTAAAATTAGCATTGATATTTGAAATATCACTTACGTGATATCATTTTAATCAGAAAATTATGCAGAATTCAGAATTGCAATAATATACAGGTTGGACCATTAATAATAGGCCATAATGCAGGGGTAGATTCTTTGGGTCAAAATATGAGGAAATGTTGCTGTGGAAAAAAATACAGGGTGTCCAAATTCAAATTATTTTTTTCATTTTTTTGCAATGACTTGACTGATCTTCACCAAATTTGCTAGAGAAACTTTTTTTATTCTAAGAAACAATAATTTATGTATTACATCACGTTAGATCATAGAGGGCGCCGCAGGACCTGTATCTGGTGATGAATTTTTGTCATTTTCTTTGACGAAACGTTGTGGCACTTCTGGCCAGAAAATCTCATGGGAGCGTCATTTCCACGTATATAAGGTACATTTAGTAGAACTTGATAACTCCAACCGTTTTCGAGGAAACTGCTGAAACAATTGAAAAATTTTTTGAAAAACAAATTCAAATTTAATGAAACAAAGTTATTGAAAAGTGTGATTTTTTCCTCGAGCTAATTTCTTTAACTTCATTATTTAAAATACCTCGACATAATAATTTTTCAAATAGGGAAATGAGGGATATGATATGTGTTTACGTATAAAAAATTTTTAGCGGACGTGCTGTAGCGAGGAGATACTCATTTCAATATCCAAATAGAATACAGCCGGACCATAAGATTTTCAAAGATCTGTTTCGTCGTTTGGGAGAAACGGGTTCATTTCGCCATAAAAATGATGTAGGACGACCGAAACGAATTACTCCAGATCAAGAACTAGAAATTTTAGTTCGTGTGGGTGAAGATCCTCAAGTCAGCTCAAGTCGTTTATCAGCGGCAATGGGGGTGAGTAAACAATCTTATGCAAAGAGCGCTTCTACCCATATCACTTCACTCCTGTACAAAACTTACTTCGAAGGGATCTTCCACAATGGCTACAATGTTGTCAATTTGCTCTAAATAAACACAACAGGGATCGAAATTTGGTTAAGAACATTTAATTTACGGATGAGACAACATTTACTCACTGAGGCGTTTTTAACTGCAGAAATATCCATTACTGGGAAGTAGAAAATCCTCATGCCTTTAAAGAAAGGCATTTTCAGCACGAATTTAAGATTAACGTTTGGTGTGGTATTATCGGCGATCAATTATTGGGACCATTTTTCCTTCCTCCAAATTTAAATGGACAGTCTTATCTGTTTTTTCTCCAGGATACTCTTGATGATATATTACATACTTTCATGCTACGCATACGGAACAGAATGTGGTTTGTGGAGCTCCCCCTCATTTCTCCATTGAAGCCAGGAATTATCTTGCTGAGACTTTCCCACGCATATGGATCGGTCGAGGAAGTGAGTTGGCCACCAAGGAGTCCTGATTACAGTTCTTTGGATTATTATGTGTGGGGGCATATGAAGTCCTTAGTCTATGTAAATACTATCAATTCAAGAGAAGAACTGTGTGACAAAATACAAAACGCAGCTAATTTTATTAAAGGACAGGAAAATGTATGTTTCAATGTAAGAAAATATTTTATGAAAAGAATTAGAAACAGCATAGAAGCAGGTGGAGACCATATCGAAAATTTACTCTGAGTTGCAGCAATGAGGTTTTGTATGGGGGGAAAGTTTATACAATAAATACTAATGTCATAAAGTCAACTTTTATGTTATTGTTTGGTCTTCTAATAAGATTAGATGCTTATTTTACACAATCTTTTGATATATGTATTTATCTTAATACCATGAAAATACTCCATTAGTGCATAATAAAGTGAGAAAGAGTTTATGCTGTTATTACGATTTTATTTTCCCTTACGTTTTGTAATTTTTTCAGTAAATACTCTTTGTTTCATTAAGTTTGAATTTGTCTTTCAAAGAATTATTCAAATATTCAACGGCAATTTTCTCGAAAATGGTTGGAGTTATCAAGTTCTACCAAGTGTACCTTTTGTACGTGGAAATGACGTCCTCATCAAATTTTCTGGTCAGAAGTACCACAACGTTTCGTGCAAAACAAATATGAAAAGATACATCAGATACAGGTCCTGCGGTGCCCTCTATGATCTAACGTGATGTAATACATAAATTATTGTTTCTTTGAATAAAAAAAGTTCCTCTAGCAAATTTGGCGAAGACGAGTCTGTTGAGTTATTGCAGAAACACGAAAAAATTATTTGAATTTTGACACCGTGTATCTTTTTCCACAGCAACATTTTACTAAAGCGTATTTGGTTATACCCTCATAATTTGGTCCAAAGAATCTACCCCTGCACTATCGCCTATTATTAATGGTCGAAAATCAAAAATTAGTATCACTTTCAATGAAGTGAAAAAAATATCATTCATAACTAAAAGTGACGTATATTAAGTATGTAGAATGTTCCAAATTTAAATCATTTATCTTCAACGCTGAAGGAGAAATGGGAGATGTATCATGATCCTGTTGCACCCGGTATATCTATATTATTGTACAATACTATTAAACAGTATTTCAGCAAAATTAAAGATTCAGCGAAAAACAAGTGAAACACGTATATGTTCAAAAATAAATCAATTTATACATTTTCTATTTTATTTTACTATTTAGCGTAAGTTTTAAAAATGGCAACTAGAGTAATTTTAGGTCATATTTATTATATGGTTTACATATTGAAGCTAGAAACACGATAAACCTGGAATGAAATAGAGCCCCCGTGGGAAATCATTATGTGTGGTGAACCATATAATTTTTAATGTATATCCAAAAATGTTAAGTCCGATGAAAGTTTTTGTTTAAATATTTTATAATACCTAACAAGTCTTCATAATCAAAATAGTCTGGTTTTCATGCAGTGTATATCACCAGAGAAATAATATTCTTCAAAGTCAAGGAACGAAAATGTTATTATTATTTCTCAAAAATATAATCAATCAGTGAATTTCGAGGTTATAGTAACCCACGATCTTGTTAATTCTACTATTAAACGTTGGTTGCTTGATATTTAACTATGTTTTCTCTACAGAATTCCGATTGCTTGTCAAATACCTCAATTCAATTTGAAGCCTTTCTAATCAATTTACAACATTTTCAAAAATTAGGAGGTTCCCAATTCTACCCGTATGTGTTCACTTTATATTTCACTGAGTCCAGTTCAGTTCGGGCAACGTGAATTTTCGACCGCAAAGACGCCCACACACACTCAGTTACTCACGAATTGCCATGAGGATTTTCCTTTGTGAAGTCATGATCGAACGTGACACGATAAAAATCACGTCACGCACTTATAGCTAATTCGTTACAGGTTTTCCAGAAAAAAATGTACATCTCAAGACTAAATTCTCATAAGAATAATTTCAATACGTATGTAAAAATGGCAAAATGTACGATTTATGTACGTCAATCTTGAACTATAGCCGCCAAACTAATGGGATGTCATATGCCAGAATCTATTCCGTTGTGATTTTTAATTATTTGCCACAAAGTCTTGTAGCTATGAGTTTTCAATGTAGCCCCCGTACCATTAGTGGCCGTTTTTTTAAAGGCCATTCAGTTTTTTTCATTTTTTTTCCTCTAAATTAGTAATGAACGCGAATAATCCAATAGCCATATACCCGTATATGTAAATCACGGTTGATGAGTTGTAAATATCCTCAAATTAATATTATTCACATATTATTACACATATGTCTGACAAAATATTGCATTTTTATTTAAATTTGGCAAATTAAACATGTAACCTAAAAACAATGAAAATTTGAATGAAAATTAAACCCGGAATTTATAATGCACGTTTTGTTTCAACAATATAATAGCATCTACTAATGCAAACAGTTTATACTGCCATAAGGATATTTACACTCGTTTTATATG
Source organism: Stenurella melanura (assembly GCA_963583905.1). Taxonomy (NCBI): domain Eukaryota; kingdom Metazoa; phylum Arthropoda; class Insecta; order Coleoptera; family Cerambycidae; genus Stenurella; species Stenurella melanura. Next base: position 124,429,237 of record OY757311.1, read on the forward strand.
GATGGTAATTGTCACAAATTAAATATAAATTAAATTAGCCAACACAGAATAAATGAGAAGCGCCATATTTAATATTATGCCGGAGGTGCCGCGTTGAAATTATTTAACAAATGCTGCTGGTAGGTACTTTTGGTTATACAGTTTTATTTCAATGGTATACCCATCGAGTCTATTATTTCATTTATTTTCTTAGTTCAATAGAAAGCCACTCGGAACACACTTGGTTAAAAAATATATGATTAAGATCGTCGAATTCTCCACATATGCAATAAGGCATTGCAGACCACCTAGTTTATACAAGTGAACAGGGAACCTTCCATGAATTGATTTAAGTCTTGCGACTGTAGCTATAATTTTCCTGTTTGGTTGGGTGTTTTCATACCACACTTTTTTTGGAATGCCGTTGTGTTTTTTAAAGTACTCTGTCTTCGTGATCCATATGCTTTCCGGTCCTCATTCCATTTTGCTTTTAAATTACTTTTAATAATATGATACACGTCGGTAGGATTATATTGCTGTATGTATTGCTGTATGTACCTACTGGCTTTGAAACTTTTGCAATATAATCTTCCTCTCTTTTTTAGTAATACCACTATGTCCCTTTACCCATAAAAATTTAACATTGTAATTTTTCTGGTATATATGTACCAACAGATATAATTTCTAGAATGAATGTGTTTACCATATTTACCATTTATTTACCACATTTTTAAAACTTGAATTACTGACAGAGAATCCGTACATATGAAAGCATTTTGAATGTTCTTTTCAATAGTATGCTTAAGAGCCTGGTAGACTGCAACTGCTTCGGTGCTGAAAATTGTACTGCTTGTGGGTCCATGAGGTATGATTTTTCTGTTTTTAGGTGTGGAATATATACAGCACATCCCGTATATTCCTCGAATTTTGAACCACCTGTGTAGATAGTAGAAAAGAAGCCACCATATACTAGAATAGCATATTATAGATCTTAAAAGTTTAACTTGTGAATATCTCAGAGAGGACTTTTCCACATTTTTCCGCCATTTTTCTGTATGACCGAAAACATCATGGCATTCTACGGGCAAAATTTTATTAAAAACCGTGTTAATTTTCCATTGCCTAGCTTATGCCAAAATTAGTTATAATTTAACATTCTCCTTTGTATATAGGCTAAGTTTGCAATTTTTTCTCCGTTCTCAGTAGGCCATGACGAAATCATTTTTTTAGGCAAAAAAATAATAGACTGTTGATTGCACAACTGACAAAAATTTTAAGTTGATCTCAAAGAAACTGAGGAAGATACGAAAAATACATCTTTTGCGCAGGAGGTATCCTTCAATGTTCATTGAAAGTACTTCTTAAAAGGTGCTATCGGAAGAAAGATCAAATTTCTAGTACACATTGTTGGAAAATTAAAAGGGGTGGAAACAATACAAATAACTTTGAAACCAAATATTTTGAAATTGAAACGGTGTAATAAAGATCTGTCTACTTCATGTTCAAATATCTGTTTAGTGACACGTCACTATGGGTGAGTGCAAAAATTCACACCCGATTTACATATAGTCGTGGTATGCAAAAGAAAATGTCTTGTATGCTCAATAATTTCTTAAAAAATCACATGTTACATGCCGACGGACGGGAAGACGAACATGACGAAACTATAAAGGTTCCACCGAGCTCTAGAATACAGAAAATATATTGTTTATAATTCGTTATAAAAATATTTTTTAGTACAGTTTGTTCTTCCAGTATATCTCAAAAATAAAAATACAAAACTCACGATGGAAGCGAGCAATAGCGGACATATAGAAGTTACAATTGCGTTTTTTATTTCGTAGAAAATTGAATCATTTTTACGTGATTCATCACAGACAACGGCAATTGAGAAATCTGAGGATTACAATTTTTGAGAGTGGAATGGTAAAAAGAATTTTTTTTTAAATTAGTATTTTAGAAACTATTGGATTTTCATCTTATGCGGAATTCGCTTTTTTCTTAAAGCTGTTTTTAATATAGAACAAGTTGCATCCAAAAAATCTTGTTTTTGTGAATTTCGCACCTTTTTAAAAACATTTCGGAGTTGTCAATGAACCAGAAATATTGTATGCACGGTAATTTGTTTTGAAAATTAAATGGTCCCACTAATTGGATAACGTAGTCAAAATGATTATACAACCAATTATTTGTCATTAGAATTAATAGGTATACGCTGTTTCACTGTAATACAGTAATCCACAATGGGGCAACTGAGAGTTTATCTCGTATCATGGCTAATGCATAAGTTGATCTCCATTCAAATTACGTTAAAATGTGTCTCCTATGTCAACGCATGTTTACCACATTTATGTAATCAATATGCAAAAATATGCCTTGATGATACATAATGTTTTTATTGAAATAAAAAAAACAGTATCAATAATCAGATAATACAGATATGAATATAAATAAATAAATGTTAATTATACACAGAAGGACAGAGTTATCCTAATATATCTCCGATCAACCTCCATTATACACTAGAGAAAGTATTAACACTACAAAGATATACTTTAAACCGAAGAAACCTACTAAACTGAATTGTTATAAAATTATGTATATTGTACTATTTATAATAAATAATAACTGGTAGAAACAAAAATCTGACTATCAGTTATCTTTTCACATCATCTGGTATTCCCTGAGCTATCAACTATTCTGTACTGTCTCCCCTTCGATTGGTATGGCCAATAAATGAGAGGATTCTGGAAAACGCGATGCTGGAAAGCCATCCTTGAGGACGTGCTTGGAGAATCGAGCTGTTGTTGGTACGATGGACCATCTAGAGCTACATCTTGAAACCAGCAATATGCTGTCTGACTGTGTCTGTGTGATTCACATTTCAAAGACGTAAAGAAATATGGAAAAAGCCAGGATGTTGGCATGTCTGAATTTTATGTGTTTTATGATATTTCTTCACACTAGATTTTGCTCCACACAATCTGCCCAGTCTGGGAATGTGAACTCGTCGTCGAATATTATATTTGTAATTGTCAGTATAGTCCATAAAGTCTCCAAGGTATAGCATCCTATTTACTACCTCATAGTCATCTATCCTCATGTCCGAGTGGTTTTTATTTGCTCCGTCTGCAATTATAATTTTCGCTTTGTTTTAATTTACACTAAAACCGTACTCAGAATCTATTGTTTGAAGGTTGTCCAATAGACGTATGAATTCATCCTTGCTTGTTACCACTAGGTATCATCTGCAAATCTCATGTTAGAAGTTTTAATTTCGTCTATAGCTACACTACTCTCTAACACACGATGCTTCACGTGTTTGCTAGGGATGCTAAAGAGAATTGGTAACAGAACAGATCCCTGTCTTACTTCTTTGCCAACTTTACATCTGGCCGAAATAATGTCGATATTCACAAAAATAAAGTTTTCTTCATGTAGTGGTATGTTATTAGTCAATAATATTGTTATTTATAGGTAGCACAGTTTGGTCAACTAAAATTTTCTTGCAAGGTTTCAATTAGAGAAGCATATTAACTTCAGTCGAATAAGTTCCATGTTCTTAAATATTGATTAGTTAATTAGTCTTCCATTAGTAATGGTTTGAACTCTAAAATAACGTATCTATTATAAATGACAATCATTTTTTGGAAAATTTTCATCATTTTCCATCAGTTTAAACAGTTTTTATTATTTCATGATATTTTCTTTAGTGCTGTGTGTACACTATAATACTATGACTTTGTACTTTTTATTGGATTTTATAGCATCACGATATGCTACCGAATCATCATAATGCGCCAAAATATGCCGAAACATACTGTATTAAGCAAAAAACTACTTCATTGTGTCCCTTCCGATGTATACTTGAAGTTTAATCGACGATTTTTTGCAAATTTGGTGATATCCTATAGAAACTCACAAAATAAATCATAATGCACAGCTTACTGATAAACGATTACTAGACTTGAAAAATCATTTTCTTTAAGAATAGTTTCAATACTTCACAAGACATCAATACAATAGATTCGTATCAGAATTATAACAGTTTCTGCTGTTCACATAGATCAAGAATCAGAAACTCTTAAAAAATCTCACCTCGGTTGAATTTGTTTAAAAACTGGTAGTTCGAATTTTTCGGATTTGCAACACATAAGCATTAAATCTGGATCGACAAACTTACGCTATCGTGATCTAAAGTCAGCAATGCTACTCAAAATTCTCGCGCACCTTGAATTATGAGAGGCAAGGTGATTCACAATAATTAAGTATTCCGATAGAGAAGAGACCATGAAACTCATGATAATCAAGCATACCTATTCGTAAGATGCCAAAAGATTCACATAAATCAAGCACCACGAAATAAGAAATCTGTAATATCACGGTAACTTCCATGTGATAGGTCAAATATTAATTACTACATATTGGATGTAATAATAATAATAATAATAATAGTAGTTTTATTTGCACTGAGAGTATTTACACTTTATCATAAATAAAATAAAAGTTGCAAATGAAGCTGAAAACTATTTAAAAAAAGATCTAGTTTCAGCTCCAACAGTGACCCAGACACATTGCAAATACAAGAACACTATACAGCGAGCTAAAATTATACTCACGTAATAAAGGAAAATAAGATTGTATCTTTTGTAAACTGAAAATAGAGAAAAGAGAAAAAATATCACAGGCAATCAATGCGAGGAAAAATTATTCTAACGTCAGGCATTAAAAAGAATTTTATTAAATTAATTTCTAAATTAGTTTTAAAGATTTCAAAGATGCTCTGGTACATTATTATAATGGAAATAAACATAATATGTAAAACAGATTTGAAATGTTGCAGATTTGTGAGGAGGGGTACTAATGAGTCGTTTAAATCTTAAATTTAAGGTATGGACATCCATTCCGTATTTTATTGAACTGCAAACATTACTTTTGAACTTTTTCTATTCGATTAATGTCTAGTTCGTCTAGGCACGATCCGTATATAGCGTCACAATAATTAGAATGACTTAAAACAAGACAGTCTGTAAGTTGTATCTTGAGTGGCGATTTGAAAATGACATTTCTAATGAGGAACAGGCTTTTTGAATTCCTTTCTTTACATATTTTTTAAAACGTATCTAATTCTAGTTCTAAGATTTTGACACTGCACACATTGCAAAATATCGTTTCATATTTTAATTACAAACTCTTCTATTTGTCGTCTGCATTTGCCAAATACCATAACTGACGATGTCATTGGGTTCAGCTGAAGTTTATGACGTTCGAAGAATGCAACCAGGGGTTCTAAATCATCATTTAGAATATTTTTTGCTATGTCTACATCATCTATTAAGAAGGAGTAATAAAGTTGTGTATCATCTGCATAAAGATGTACCTTGCATTCATTTAAGTAAGACGTTAAATTACGTATGTATATACTAAACAAAAGTTGAGCCCTGCGAAGCACCATATGATACATGATCATCTTCATTTTTCAATACTAAATCAAGAGGTTGGGATTTCAAGAGTGTCATTGCCTATATGTGGTTACCCTACGTCAAGTATGGACAGAACAGGGATTACAAAGATACAATAAGTTAGTGTTCCTAACCTATTTCAACACGGGCAAAACTGAACCGACCAGCCAGTTAAATGTTAATCAAATTTCTTACGTGATATTTACAAGTCTGATTATTATCAATTAACTTTATTAGGCACCAGTTGAAAGAATCACCACGTTTTCAAACATTTTTTTTAATTATACTTTATAATTGATCGTAGATGAATGATTTTTTGTGATTTATTAAGATCCTAATGCTATAAATTTATGGTGTTATTGTAGATGTATCGTTGGGTCTGATGGACACGGCAAGGATTTTATCTTAATTAGGCTGGAGCCATGTCGCCGCTACGATATCTATCAACTGTACTCACAAGGGGGATTCAAGTTAACCTTGAGGCTCCCCAAGACTAAAATAGACAAAATTATACTTACTGTACAACGTGACGGGATCAAGGGTGACCTGTAGTAAGTAGTTATCCACAGAATCGCGCATCGTTTGCCAATCTTATAATTAGTGGATCAATAAGAAATCGAATACATTTCATGTTTTCATTTATTGATGAAATAATTCATAAAATATAAAAAATATACATATTCAACACTTAACTAATGTATATAAGGCAAACATCAGAGAGCACTACCACTTGGCAAGCCGTTAGATCCCGTAGGATCGTAACTCATCCAGCGTCGAGAGGACAATCGACTGTACAGAAAGATTCAGACTCGCAGTTAGTTATGATTGTAAAATGTATGTCGAACTTTTTGAAAATTATTCACTTGTAATTTTGCACTGAAATTATCGAAATGCTTGAAATCCTTGTCAGGATGCTTAAAGAAGCTGTCTATATGAGTTCAGTGGTTTTTTTGCTTGCATAAACGTACTAACGGCATTGAACCCAAATATACTTTTTTTCCGCCCACTCGCCTTCGAGCGACTACTATGGCGATGTCCGCCTGAGCCTGGATTAAAGATATTTTGGGTCCGTCGGAATCGACTCTCAGACTTTGAATTTTTTGACTATTTTTTATGTACGTTCTTGTGATTAGGTCAAAGATTATTCTCCCCCACTTTTAGAATAATTAAAAGATTTTGGTTTTGATTGGAAAAACCGTCCCAGTGATTTTTTCTTAAATTTTGACCTTTAAAATAGCTACTCGCTACATTCTGACTGAGGATTCCGCCCTGTGCAATCCTGTTCGTGGTACTTTCGGAAAACCAAATTTGTGGTACTACTACAGAAGTCAATTTTTTGGTCATTTTTAGTAAAATATTTTTTTATGCAAATTTTGACGAAAACGATGCTAAAGGTGGTTATCGGTCTTTTGTAAAGTGATAATGTTTCAAAGTCAATTTTTATTTTGGTCTGAATTTAATTTTTTAGTAATTTGGATATTTTTCAAATGGATCATATTACTGGGTTCAATAACAGTATCATCCTGTAGACATTTTTTCTCGTCCGCTAATATTAATAATTTGTCACGCAAAGGTCAATAAAATCGCTCGATTTACTCGGCAAGGTACATCCACCATCGTCAGTTAATTTTCTCGTCATTGTCATTGTTCATGAAACTATCGTGTCCCATATCATTAAAGATAAAAAGTATAATTATAAAGAAAGATTTCTTTTATGCTGATCAAATTGGTGTGAAATATCAGCGGACTCATTGTTTTCGGTCGGTATCATCTGTTAAATAATTAAGCATTCGAGTTTCCATGAAACAAAATGTTTTTCCGACAATTCCAAACCACTTGTAGCATTACTCATTAAAACACCGCTATTCTGTATCCGTAAATGGATTGAAATGTAGTCACCGCTTTTATAGAGTGATACGTAACGCTACACAAATATACCTATTAAGTCACTGTAGAGCATAGCATTGTCAGCTAGATCGAAGGCTTGGATTTACAAAGCACTTGCAAAGCACTATTTACTGACAATGACTATAGTATGAGTATAGTAGTAGTGTATGTTTATTTCATTTCCGTGGTAACAAAAATGTTTGAATTTGGCAAAAATTAAGATATAAATATGTATTTCAAAACAAGTGAAAAAAACTACATTTTGATATGCTTTTTGTTCAATTTGTTGGGATGATTAATTACATTTTCAGCAGAGGGTCGCAAGATGACTCAGTGCTTTGACATGTTTTATTTTTCTTTTTTTCTTTTTGCATTGACTAAAGTAAAAGCTAACTACATTTTGAAACACAGAAAGGGCATCGGTTCTATTGTTATTTAGTAAATGAAAATAAGGAAATGAATGATGATGTTTTAAATATATATAACATTACATTATTTGTTTGCACCTCTATCGCAGGGAGAATTTATCAATTTGTAATTTTTTTTTAACTAATTCTATGGAATGCATTTTCGTAAATAACTCGTTTATTTTAAGTTTTTCGAAAAAACTACATTTCAGATTTTTTGTCCAAAAAGGTCCATGCCTTCTACTGGTTATAGAGATCGATCGACGGAATACTTAATTTTCGATTTTTATTAGGAAACTGTTCGGAATTTGTAGAATTTATCAAAAAAATCAAGTTTTCCAGGATTTGAAGATTCGCTTTTGTTTTGTCAAATTTCTCACAAACGTCAACTAATAGACCTAATCGAGCCCTACAATTGCCATTTTTGAAAATCAAAATCGGACCTTCGTTTCGGGAGTTATTAATTTCTTTGAAAAATCATACTCGGCGCTGGAAAACATACTTGCGGTCAACGGATTCGGGCCGTCAGCAATAGGCTTGATTTGTGTCCGCGTACCTTTGATCCCACCAAGTCTCTTCGAAATCGATCAATATTCTGGACAGTTATCGTGCTTCCTAGCCCGATTTCGAGAAAACCAGTTTTTTGCAAAGAAAATCGATTTTCATTTGTTTTTCGACATAGCCTCCAGTATACTTATTTGTAGAGCTTTGTCAGCGGCACGATTTCTTTTTTGAAACGTCTCGATCCGACTACCCGTTATCGAGTTATTCAATTTCTCCCGAAAAACTCGAAACGTCTATATCGGGTACTTCCGGTTTCCGAACGGAGCCGAGCTTCCGGCGTTAAGGTTTTCTAAAGACCTCCTATTAACCACCCAAATTTCATCGCAATCTGAAAACGGATTAGGGGGGCTGGGCGTGACAGACAGACAGACAGACAGACAGACAGACAGACCGACAGACCGACTGACCGACGGACGGAATTTTCTAAATTCGCTCTCGAATCGATAGATACGACTTTCACATCGATCCGACGTTTTTTTCGGGTTTCGACGGTCCACCGGAAAAATGCTAAACGTATACTACATTTTTTTTCAAAATGTAGTAACAAGATAGCCTTACCATTTCAGATTTTTCTAAAGTTTCTAATGAAATGATGACAAGGCCTCAAAGAGTCATTTTTACGAAGAAATCATCGTAAGTACATTTATATACAACAGGTCGAGAAACTCAATTATTGGATGGGACAAAAAGATACAAAAGCAAAGACAAAGTATTGTAACTGTATATACAGGGTGTAATTAGTTTCATGTCATTAAAAAAAACTGGTGGTAGGAAACGACAAGAGAAACAACAAAACCTTATATAACATGGGGTCTAAAGCTCATAGTTTTGGAGAAAAAAAATAAACAAAAATTTCGCAAATTTTCAATAAAATTTTTTGAGAACTGCTGGAATATTGTGGTAGGTTTAGATCATCGCGCGTGTCTGCCTTATACTCTGACTCTCCCTTGTGCAATATTTTAGTTACTGCGGGTATTTCGTTATGTACACACGTCCACGTTCGTTGTTTTTGTTATTTTTGAATTTCGCGTCATTGTGTATTTATAGTTAAGATTTATTTTAATGACTTACCGTTCAAGTTGTCAAATTCTTGATTACGTACAGACACAACTTACTTGTTCGTTTTTTTTTTTGTATTCCTTTTTGGCTTTTGTACCAAGTTTTTATTTATTTTTCTTTATTGACAACATTAGTTGATATTTTAGTGTTTAGTGTTGAACGAAGTGCGTATGTCCTTAATTCGACGTACCGAAATGTGTATTGATGCAGATGCAGAGATTTTGAATCATTTAGGTAGGTAGTAAGCTTTTAACCCAGGACACTAATTTATGTTACAAATGTTAATAAACCACATTTAAATTTTCTAAATTATAAACAATCCAATATTTTGTTCCAAATTAAAAAACACACATGTAGAGAAATGCTCTGTTTAAACCTCTATCGCCATTATTTGCTTGCAATTGTACACGAAGAGAGAACGAATTATTTACCTTTTTATACTTGCCTCAGTTCAGTTGAGGCGGTCCATCAAAGGCGGTCGATGATCCTTTGACACCGCGTGTGCCGGCGAGCACTTTTTTATGACAATTTAAAAGTTGTGTAATTGGGAAGTACAAGTCCATCGACCAAGAAAAGCAGTGGTTCTCTACCATAATATTAAATATGTTAACCTAGATCAGTTTTTTTCAAAGTGCCCCTAGAGAGAAAAGTCATAGGTTTTTTGTTTGTCCCCATTACCGGTTTTTTTTTAATTATTTGAAACTCATTACACCCTGTATTTAAAAAAAGATGGTGGACACAAGGACAAGCAAAGTAGCCATATTATTAAAAATAACACAGGCACACAAAAAGAAAGTCTAGTGCGAGAAGGCAGACCTATGTATTCCTATGCATTTTGACCTGCTGAACACGAATCCGATGTTCGTTTTGCCCGATTGGCTTTTTCCTAACCTCAAAATACACCGTCAGAATGCCCGAAAAATCTCAAAGAAGTAAATAAAAAGCTTAAATGAGGTGACCACCATTTCCATATGTATTTTGAGGCGCTGAGACTAGGGTTGGCCTGACACTCAAAAAATTACCGGGAAAAACAAATCTAGCGGCCCACCTCATAACACTTTCAAATTAAATTAAATCGTTTTAGTCCTTGAAAATATATATTTTATAGACCATACACCAGCCACGTATGCCACATATTTACAATAGGCATAAATATAATAAAAAATCTATCTAATTCAACAAAATCAACAGCCGCCGATAAAAAAATTATACACAAATTTTAATTTGAAAACTCATACTGCAGGATATGTCTTTATCAAGGAAAAACAGTGAAGTAAACGATGTTTACAAAATTATAACTCTTTACGGCTTCCAAAGAGTACAAAATATCATGTTGGCTAAACCTAGACCTCACACACTAATAAATAAAAAAGTCGGTAATAGTATTGTTGCAAATTTTCCACCTTTTAGGGGAAACACCCTATGTGAATCCGTGGGTTCTAAATATTTTCAACAAGAGATAAACACTACTAACACTTTATTTAACAATTTACTGACTATACAATACTTCAAAATAAACTGTATTTACTTCTTATTTAACCTCACTTTTCACTTTTCAACTTGTTCACTTTTATAAACTGCTTTCTTAATAAAACTTCCCCCTCTGCGCTGGTAATCGCGCCTTATATACTCCGAATTTTACTCTCTAGATCCATCTAGAAACAATCAAGAATCTTCTCCAACAACATTCCAGAAAAAGTCCATTTCATTCTGACAGCTCCCAGTCACAATTAGTAGGCATAGGCGTATCATATCCAGTTCCAAGGGGGTGTAATTCATAACAGTATTTACATAGAACGTCCCTCTTTATACGTACAGGGCGGCCACTCTAGAAAATTATTAATTACGAAACAACATATGAAAATAAGAATCAGAATATGGTTATCACTATTATTATAGAGAGAACCTGATAGCTTTTGGTTAAAAAAATATATAGCGATGATTCGACAGAAAAAATTCAATATTAAATAAAAGGTCCCAAATATAGAATGCTTGCGTAAATTCCTTTACAAATTTTTGTCACAGTTTGATTGTTTCTTAGGATGTATAGGTATATTTTCCAGTGAAAGTCTAATCATTTCTTCGTTAGCAGTAGCGTGAACTACCTACCAAAGACTCTTCTCTGTCAAGAAGTTTTTTAGTTCATGCACCAAGAGACAGACAGATTCACGGAATGGGCTTGTTCCATGATATTCTTTTTATATGGTTTTTATACTTTTTCATATAGTACTCGATATTCTCATTATACACTTAAAATTTCGTATTATTAACTTTTTCCATTCTCGAAATATAAAGAGTTGAATTTAGTAATAGTTGCAAAAACCGAGCGCTCATTGGTGACGTCACTATACGCAAGTGACGTAAGAAAAATGGTTTTCTGGGACCTTTCAAATTTAACCTGAAATGTCGAAAAACATGGAATTTTTAAACGCTGGTAGCTAAATAAATACGTCGAGTGGAAGTTCGTTCTATGTGTCTACGGAAAGGAGAAGGTCGGCGATGAATTATAATCGTAAATTGCAGGGTCGAAATCGAAAATTCGTTCTGGCAGGAGCGAGAGAAAATTGTAATTTTTTGACATTTCACCAAATTGCACTCCCCTACTGTCAAGTAGTAAGCAAAACAAACAATACTTCGAAAACACTTATAATTCTAACCAATAAGGAGCATCAAGTCTATTGAGATCGCCGAGTCTATGCGTATAGTGACGTAGCGCCTGGCCACGCCCCATTTTCGCGAGATGGAAATTTGTAATGGTTTTTAAGATACTAAACGTGCGAATAAGATTCTGATATTTTGCAGATCCATTAATTTATACTTGCACTTTCGATTTGTGAGATAAAAAAAAATGCTGAACAAGCCCATTGAGAAAACCTATTTTTTCGTAATCTACATGATTCGAAACGTGAACACCCAAAGAAATCTTGGAGGATGATTTTTTATCAAATAGAATAGTTTCCTTTGGTATGTGAGGTAAGTAAAAACGAGCATAAATAAACTAAAATACGAGTATTTTCTTCATGAAATCGCTATTTTCGGCAACATTGTCAATAATTTCGTCGACATTTAGATTTCGAAGGATAGCCTTTTCGTAAGCCTAATGGCTAATGCATAAGTGCTTCTAAGGGCAAGTTTATCAAGGCTGGGTTAAGCTAAATTATCCGTCGGATAGGGTCTATCTAGAGATTAGTCTGTTTAACAAACTCAAAGTGCTGGATGAAGATAACTATTGCTTGAATCGGTACAAATTTTAAATATCACTTTTTCTGTAGGTTAATAGGATTACTTTAACCTCGCATTAATAAACCAGCTTTAAGTATTCTTGCGAAATTTGACTCTCTAGGCGGTTTTTTATGAATTTATCCGCTTGCCCTTGAACTGAGCGAAGATCACAGTGATATTAATAAAAGACAGGAAGGCCGATGCATACGCCGGCAGCGCACAAGCACGAGACATGACTAGCTCTAAATTAAAAGGGTATTTCTTTTGTAAACTTACAGTAATAAGCACAGGGGTGGGGGCGAGGCGGCCGGCCGACACGTTACGGATACCCGGAAGTTCTGCGGCCAGCAAATATGTAATATGCATAGAATATTTCACGAAAAGAGCCATTTAGAATTATTTTTATATTGCACATAGCACATAATTTTAGTATAAAATATATTTATTATTTTTTGTTAATAACGATATGGTCATTGGACCGGCCCAGATTAGACCGGCCCACCGGGAATTCTCCCGGTACTCCCTATGGCCAGGCCGAGCCTGGCTGACACCGAATGTGGGCGGCACGATATCTATGGTTATTTTTAAGGGAGATGCACACAACCAAAATAAAAAATTCTAAGATTTCGCTACTCCGGCGACATGGCTCCACCTCGGGAGCAACTGCATCGGAACGAGAGACCACAAAATTATGAAAAAATTCGTGGATATGCAAAAAGAACAAAGAAATAGAATGGCGCAAGCGAGACATCGCTACGATACTACTTTCCGAGATAGGGCCGCTCAAAGTCACCGGAAGGAGAAAGTCTCTTTTTTCCCTCATTTATCGAGACTCTATCTCGGAAACCAAAAAAGCTATAGACTTCTAGTTTCGATTTCTCTCATCATCCTAAGTACCTCTGAATTTTTTCAGATTTTTAACGACAGTTTCATTTTTCCCCAAAATTTTGAAGGTGGATCATCTAAAATATGTACGCGTTCACATTTACGCTCTAACTTTTTCCAACCTTTCCTTTCTTGTGCTTATTCGATTCAAAATTAAATTTTCTATCCGATGGTGGGCGGCAAGATGATCTACGATTATTTTTTAGCGAGATAGAAGCCGCCAAAGAGGTCCAAGGATTTCGCAAATTTCTTTTCCATTTAAAATAACATTTTATCTGTTAAAAAAAAAAACATTTTATACAATTTATCTGACGACCGTACTGGCCATATTATGAAGGCTCAGTTATCTCGCACATTTTTAACCTTTTTAGACGTACACGATTATGATGAAATATTTTGCATATTATTATCTCACAATATTTTCTTCCAAGTCGGATAAAAATAACAAATAAAAAAGACATTACAAACCATTCTGAATAAATCTGAATACTGTTTTGGTAACTCCAATTAGTTTTGAGTTATCAATAAATACGTGAATAAAGTTATGTTGTATTGCCAGAAATAACTCAGTAATATTTCTCAATGTCCGACACTGACCGATAACAAGGAGAATCTTAGAATTTGCGCACGGCCCTCGATGGTCGCAACACAGTATATGCACAATTTTAGTGCCAACGTCGCGATAATGTGTTTTATTGCATTCCCATGACACTCATTGCAGTAGAATATACGCCATTTGGATACTTCAAGTGCAACGCTCTCTGCGGGTTTTATAAACTAACAGCGAATATTTCGCATTATTTTGGTTCGCACTGTCAGTCGCCTCCTACATTATAGAACGCTATGGGATTCTTTATTAGGAGCAACATACGCCAGGGGCACCCAGCGACTCTCACCTCTGTTATAGACGATTAGGAAGCTTGTTTTATATAAAGCAATAACACTAATATTGATTGTATATATTCTTTAATGTTGAATATAATTTGTAGTCGATTGCAATTAAAAATTTATCTAGTTTAAGTTTACCTTACCATTTGCCTCAATTGTTGATTTAACCAATAATATTTAAAAAAATACAAGTTTTTAAAAATCCCTCAACATATATTTTTTTAGCAAAAAATGCCAAGAAGTTTTTATCGTCTATTGTCATTTTTTCTTTATCGAGCCCAAGCAGCCCTTTAATGGTTGAGTCAGCCGAGAGCCCTTTGCATGGAGCCTCGATTGCCTCTTTCCAGGGGTCTGAGTCCAATAGTTGTTGAACCTTGCTATGGCCCAGTCTTATAGCTCTGATTGAGTTAGACTTTTTGGCAGACCGAAGGCTGGCTCAGGGCTAGGGCAAGAACTTGTTGCTCCTTCTTCCGCTCACCGCTCTGCTTCCTCGTTGCCCTCCACACCTCTGTGCCCGCACACCCATATGAGTTTGACCGAGTTGTATTCACACAGTCCTGTCAAAATATTACGATAGTTTAAAACCAGCCTTGAGGTGACTTTGCTTGACGCAAGATCCCTCAAAACTACCTGGCTGTCGCTGCATATGTAAATATGTTTGTTGGCGAAACCGGTTCTAAGATTCTCGCTTGCACACACCAATATGGCATATACTTCTACTTGGAATACACTAGGATACATTCCAAGTGGCACCGATGTACGAGTCCTTGGTGTGTATCCGTGTATGCCAGCACCAGTTCCCTCCTGAGTGTTAGATCCCTCTGTGTACAATTTGAGGCCTCCGGGACTTAGGAGATGATCTTTATCACATTCCCAGTTCTCTCGACTGGGAAACACAACTGAGTATGGAATAGTGAACTTGTTCCCATTGAATGACCACACCGTTTTTATGAGAGGTTGGTTTTCGCCGAACTGTCTGATCGACATATAAATTTTGACCTCCTATACAAAAGTCTTAATGGATACGTCCTTCAAGAATGAGAGTGTTGGAGATGTAGCTTGTCGAAGCTGACAATTTCCATTATTTTGGACCTGAAGAATATTGTACTATTAAACCATTGAAGAGAATAGTTCAAGAGTCAAAATATGATGTAGACTCGGAACTTTTTATTAATCTGTTGTCATATTAGTTTTTTACTAAAACCTAAAAATGAATAAAAGATTTTTTTAAATCCCTGAGCTCTAGTAAACTTAAGTAAACATTATTTGACCGTTGCGCTTTCCCGTTAATTTGGTAGTTTAAGAAATTATTGAATGGTAAAATAATGGAAATAAAAGCTAAGTGTTTTGAAAAACAAAATAACAAATTATTTTACAAATTAACTCAATTAATATATAACTATACAGGGCGTCCCAAAATTGAATTTCCGGACGGAAACCTGCGATTCCTAGGTTCATACTGAGCCCATATAACACAACTTACCTTAGTTCAAAAAAGATACTCTCAAAAGTTTTTGTAATATTAATCAAAATACAAGAAATTATCGTTTTTTCCCTATAGGTCAGAGATGCTTGTGACTCGTTGTCATGACAATACAAAAATTAATTCATTAGTAACGTCAAAAAATAGCAAGTATATGTTTAATTTAAATTTGTCTCTAATATAACGGAATTTATTGGAAAACATGTTTTTTCTGTCTCACTTTAAGAGGATGGACTTCCGCAGGAATTATAGGTTCCTGTCCGGGAACTCAGTTCCTGGACAACCTGTATATTATTATTTGTTTTGATATGCGAAAAATTAACTTAATGAAGATAATACATTTCCTAAGCATTTATAACGAATTAAATTTATATACAGCATATTTCCCATAATCCTCCTGTCCTATCTCCAACCTGACCTTATTTTCTGCTATATTTCCGAAGACAAAATGTCAGTAGACCGAAGTTACTCGCCGCCAACATATAAAACAAAATACCGATTCAAAATTTATGCAACTATGTGATATATTTACATAAATACATTGTAAATGGAATAATACATGAGACATCCGCTGTAATTTATAACCCAATTTTGGTGTACCAAATCTGCATCGAAATTCTATCCACATGAAAGAGGATTTCTGCAATTTATAGAAAACTACGGTGACTAGTTATGATTTATATTGAATAAATCAAAACGTATTTGTTTGTGTTGAAGTTTCGGCATGTTATTGCGTAATTTAATCAGACAAATAACTAATTATGTTAACATTTACACGATTCTTCACTTCTGTATGCATAAATCGTCCTGTTCAGTTGACTGCTGTACAGGTCCGTAGATAGCTAAAATTTGGCATTAAATATTTCCAAAACCAATCATCCGTAAGTTCTTACTTTCTCATAATTTTTTATAATTATTACTAGGTACGTTTCAAATAATCTTGAATTCATTTGACTTGTTTTTGAAATATGAGTTTGATGTATAAGGCGAAAGAAAAGTTCTGTCTCTATCAAAAGTCACTCCACCCAACATGAAGACGCGACTTAGAGAATAGGTTATAGCAAATGATTGGACACTAATAATGATTAAAGAAGTATGTATTATTTAGTGGAATATACATTTTATGACCGTGCCCAAGTTAATAGCCATAATTTTAGTTATTATGCGGCTGAATAATAGGCTACGGGACTTCATAACTCCACATCGTTTCAGTGTGTTATCTGTTATATCCTTTGAAGGGCATCTAACAAATAGACAATATTTAAATTTTTCAAAACAAGAAACGTATGGAGCGGGAGCCAAACCTAAGAAGAATATAAAATAGAAATACCAGGAGGAAATGAAAAACATTTAACAGGGGAAGAACTTAACTGGTTAACAATAAGTTTAAAAATAAAAATATCGACGAAGAAAACGTTGTAGTTAAAGAATTCATCTATGAGCACAGAATAAATACAAACAACTAAAGAAGATGAAGGCCGCAGAAAAACAACAATATGTACCAAGTATGTATAAGAACAACATAGGGAAAACCTTACTCCATACATGGTCAAACAAAGATGGAAGCTCGCGAAAATACCTAGCACATCCATTCGATCTGATAATAAGACACATAGAGCAAGAGCCAAACCTGCCATGATACGTTAAGCACCGAAAGTCGCAACTCTCAAATGGACCATATCCTGGCGGATAGAAAATCAAGGGACGAGGTTAAAAAGACTAAAGAGAAGCAGGAAATACGTAAAGGATACAACAAAACAGCAACTAATGACACCCAACTACAGAACGAAGAATCCAAGAGAAGGAATGCGTTCCTTCCCTTAATGATAAAGATAAAGAATCAGGGAATAAGAGAGGAGATGATAAACGGAAGCTTAAATGATGCATCTCACAAAACTCTGCAAGCGCATACAGATAAGAACATCATTGGAAAACCCTACCTCACATATAGACAAACGTAAATGGAAGCCTCCAAGAATACATGGAGCAACACAAATATCAGCTCCTACATAGACCATATCCTGGTGGATGGAAAAATAAGGGAGAGGGTTAAAAATATTAAAAAGGCCAGCAAAAAGCAACACAGCCCATAAAATAATATATGAGAAACTAGAGACAAAGGAACTCGACATAAAGACTACACCAAATAACACTTGGAACATTTTCCTACTATAGAAAGAAGAATATATTAGAGAAACGACAGGAGGAAATGGAAAACAATTAACAGGGAAGAACTCAATTGGTCAACAATGAATTAAAAAATAAAAATAGCGACGAGGAAAACAATGATGCGAAAGAAATCATCCATGAGCACAAAATACGTACAGACAACTTATTATATTCGTGCTTTTTTTGAAGGCCCGTTCTGGTTTTCAAGTTCATCACCTAGAAATTGGCCAAGTTCACATGAGTTGAGGTATACATTACGGGTGAAACAAGGTGTATAGCACCTTGTCGGTAAGTAGCTAACTAGAAAAGTTGTATCCGTAACTATATAGACTTTTTGATATGCTTTACGCGTAAAATTAGCCATCTGAAGAAAAAAGGTACCCTTAAAGTGCAGTAATTTTAAAGGTATTGCTTCTTTACGGGTCTATACTTTTCCAGGTGTCGCTTGTCTATAACTGGAAATCAAAATGAACCTTATCAAGTAATCATGGGATTCTATCCCAAACCATTATGGCTTATGGCTATGGTTTAAGGCTCGTTATAAATACCGTTGAGTAAGAGATTGCTTAAAGGAAAATCCCTCTGGTTGGAAAACGTGTCTTGAACTGTTACTATCACATTAAAAATATCCATCTCTAACCGCGATTGGAACCTGTAATCCTCTTGTTTCAAGTCTAACACATCAATAAGAGCTACTGAGTCAGTATTCAGATTTTGACCATGTTTGATATTTTTGTTGTTAGTTCCGAGTTCGTACAGAAAATACAGTGTCTTGATGCTAGACTTAGTATTTACCAAAATGTCGACGTGACGCTACAAAAAAGAAATTGCAATTTATTAATCGCAATGACACCAAAGTGTTTATAAAGTGCAAAAGCAGTATACAAAAAAACATGTAATTTGAAAATATAGTAGCAGAAATGGGTATTATAAATTTTGAACTTGACTACAAGAACAATATGATGGGTACCAATCTGACTTTATTTGGGAGGTAGTCAGGTTGGTATCCTTTAACAAAAAAGTTCTTAAATGCTCCAGCATGCAGTTCCCATCGAGTATGGGATGATGTTTCCAAACAGCCAAGCAACTCTTAAAGCCCTTGGATCCTATCGTTGTAATCCTAAAACAGCTTGGAATTGCCTAAAAGCTCTGCCGACTAGTGTCGGCAACCAGATTTATAGGGCGAGAACTGGCACATTTGCAAATTTGCCAAGGCAGCTATTCTAGCCTAAGCTGAGAGAAACATTATTCAGTACTGGCTGGAACTATCGCGATTTGTTTAGGCATTACATACTCTTTTAGGCCAAGAACTAAAAAACTTTTAGAGTTAAATACGCTACACCTAAGTACTTTAATTGGCCTATGTACTGGAGACGTCAGCTAAATCATCATTTGCGGAGAATCCAACTGGCGGAACATCTGAATGCCGTCTGTGTCTAAAGGATGATGACACGATCTGCTGTTTCATCTCACTCTGGCAAGTTTTATGGATCAGTCCTGCTGCAGAAAGAATCCGGACCGCACTGTTTTGTAAAGGGCAACTAATGCCAGGGTCTAACTATAAGTCGATTCACATATCAACCTAACCTAACTTGATGTTGCGTATTGTTATACACTTCGCAATCCTTATTACCTTTCTATTGGTTTTCTTATTTTAGAAACAATTTGACCAATTGGATGTAATATCAAAACTAAATTTTGGTTCATCACCTGTAAATTCGAAACATCACAGCATCCGCAGCTCGTATGTCATCTTGCCTCATATGATTGCCCTAATATCCTTCTTAACTCTTTCTCTATTATATTCGGTCTTGACATTTCGTACCTATGTACCATTTAGTGACTGACATATATTTATATATTTTTATATTTCTGAGTAAAAAATACAATTCAACACAATTATTTTATGATAGTCAGCATGTGTATATTACTCGAGTAGCTCTATCTAATTGTTACTAGAATTCCTAGAACGTAACAGGCGTGTATAAATTAAAATAATTTACATGGATGAGAATTACGACAAGATAATAGTAATTTTTCAATTGCTATATATAGTTATACTTATAATCTATACTGGTACATACTTCATATAAATGGAAAGAATTTCTCAATATAACATGAATGTGTATATGTAAAAGTTGTAATAAAATTTCCATTTTCTTGTTTTATTCTAACTGATTGTAACCATAATAATAAAATTTATGTGAGCACAATTAGGATGTTTGTTTATTTAGTTTTTAATTCTTAAGTTTTGTTAATTATCCTGTACGCGAAGTCTAAGCACAAGCTCATCAGAGGTGATTTCACCTAAAGAATGACAATTAGTATTATTTCAATAAAGCAAGATTACTTTTATTGTCGGTGGAAACGGTGCGTGGAAGCCAAATTAAAACAAATTGGTTCCCTCTTGCCTTATCTGCAATCTATCATTAAAGGTGGGTTTGGTGTATAAATGAAAATAGGGGAAATACTGCTTTGGTGCACGTTAATATTGAAATATTTTTGTATAAAGAGTATACGTTACATAGCAGCTGAATTTATTTATAGTTGTTTGATTGTAATGGTTTTGCCATGTGATGCTATGCCATAATCCTGTAATTGCTCGATACAGTTATAAACCGATGGTAACTGTGACGAGAACGTTATTTTCATTTTACTGAAAGTCTTTTGCCGTAGTGGCTGTAGTAATTAGAGAATGTAATCCATATAAAAAGTGGTAAACATGCTTGTTTCGGTCGTTTTTTTTTATGAAATTTACAATTTTGTTAAGTAAAATCTAGATCGGATTAAGTAGTGTAGTTGTAATTCTTCGAACGGTAATACTCATATAATTCCGATCAATTTTCCTTAAGATAAGTCAAATGATCTTTAACGACAGACGATCTAGATACTTTCTCAAAAAGAATAACCATTATTTTCTCAAAAAATACAAAAAATATTGAAATATACAAGACCAAATAAAGTACCTCATCTATTTGTTGAAGTTGTTTACTACTCCTTTAGCAAAGATCGTAGGGTCTGGAGATAGAGGACGATTATGAAATTGAAAAATCTATTTTTTTTTTGTTTCCAGTTAGCAAGCAGCCTTTCTAATCGTTTCTATGGCTCTGGCCCTGTAGGTTGCTGAAGTAGCGGCGTGTCGCGTACTGTAACTAGAAAAGTTAGAGATGTCCACACCACTCTTCGCAAGTGTAGTTTTTATCCATTTACTTATGCGTTGAGTGGTTGCCGAATGAATAGGCTTTTTATATAATCATTGTCTTCAGATCTACTAACCTGAGTTCAATCTATATAAACATTAATCATTGACGCTAAGCATAATTGTGGATTTGTGTGAAAATACGGAATAAATTAACAGTGCTTGCAAAATGTTTACAGGGCGATGTCTTTATAAGGTCCATAATGAATAGTCGTATTTTTGATAATGTTTGAATGCTATGTCCCCCGTAATTAAGGCTAATAGGGTAACGAGTTTAATTGTAGAAGTGTGCCATCCATTAAAGGACGAATTGTTGCCAAGTAGCTAGAAACACAACTAGGGTCCCATGTTGTGTGGCATTTTGGTCTTGGAGATTCTGTCTATAAATTCCTTTTAAAAACCATTTTAGAAAAGTTTTGTCTTTATTCTCTATGGAAAGAACTAGAAATAGGGCGGTATGTTGGGAATTTAACGTTGCTTATAATGCACAGGCATCAGATTGTTCTGCCAAAAAGAGAAAAGTATCATGTGTAATGATTTTTCTCAAACGTTTAGTAATTAAATGGTGGGAATGCATAAAAAAAATCTCCTATTAGTTGAGCAAGTTCTTGTATCTCTGACGACAATAAATTCATGCATATACTTCATTGTCGTAGGGCGTTCATAAATTAATTGTTATAAAAGCAAAAAATGTATGAAAAAAACAATGGATTTGTGGGACAATTATTGAAAACTAGTCAGTTTAATATATTGACTTTATGCTGTCACAAGATTTTTTTCAAAATATTAATTAATAAACAACTAACAGTCGTAAATGCATCTCCGGTTCTAGTTAACGGATCAAGGTCTATCTAGGCTCAAAATTTTCTTTCTTTTATTATCTTTTATTGCCGACAATTGCACTTCGATATGATATTCCTGAGCCGAGATATTTCATTTGTTTACTGAGCCATTTTTTAAAATACGTTGGCGACGTGGGGTAAAAAAAACAAATCCGCCGGGACCACATAGAAATAGTAGTTTTTATCAATATTTATCGATTACCGGGGGTGGAGAGTACAAGAAATCTCGTGGAAAGTCAGAAATACTTAATAAACAAACTAGCTTTCTTGTTTAAACAATGTTTAAACAACACGCGAGATATGGACAGAAAAAAAAAGTAAATTCTATGAACAAAATGCAACATTTTGACTACAATAAAATATCCGTATGACCTTTTATTGAACAGAAAAAAATTGTTAATGTGGGACCCTTATTTGTTTATAACAATTGAACGGTCAAAGATAGAAGGTCGCTGCAAGTCTCAAACGACGCATATTGATAAAATCTTCATTTTTTATATCTTGACTTTTTTTTATCGTTAAAATGACTTTTTAAGAAACATAAAAAAATGAGAATTTTCGCTAAAAACCATTGTTTTTAACAATGAAGCCGGCGTTTAATAAAATTGTCACCATCCCCTAGTAGCACAAATATTTCACCAATATATAATCCACATAGGACCAATATATGAATATTGGTCCTATATAGGACCAATATATAAATATTGGGTGAATATTGGTCCAATATTTTGTGCCTCTAGTAGCACTAGTAGTCCTATAGGACCAATATATAAATATTGGTTCAATATTGGTCCAATATTTTGTGCTACTAGGGTCATGTTAAGCGTAATTTTTCTTATAAGAATAGTCAATAAAATTGTTGTTTTAAATTTCTGACCAAAAACGATGATTTTGACTTTACGACGACCGGCCCATGGAAATACGTTGAAATATGAATATTATTGATTATTGAGTAGTACAATCAGATTAAATTAAATTAAAAATGTAGTCGTGTAGACTAGATAATAATTTTTAATTTGTCAGTACTATTTACAATTATTATGTGAAGAAACCGACGGTGCCTAGAAACTAGGAAGCCTCCAGTATACTATAAACGTGTTATTATCTAATATCAAATCAATGATAACAATCATTATGCTTAATAGAAGTACTTAACTATCTAAGTCATAATAGTATACTTCGAATATATAATTTCGTTTAATTCCTCTGAGAAGCAATTTGTTTCTGGTTTTCTTTAGATTTTATTACTACACTATAGACAAACTGTTCCTCAAAATTTGATATGAAAAATAGGATTTAATATTCTAACGTAGAGAACTCGGTCATGTGACAATGCAAGCTAACCGGTACTCAAACGTTTTTTTGCCAAACATACTGGTTTACGGTTTTAGAAGTGGCTGTGTAATAACTCAGAACTTATTAAATTAAATAATTAATGAGCATAAAATATTGTTCATTTGGTTTAAAAGAGAAATGTCATATTGAAAACTTAGGTTCACATGCATGTAAAACGGTTTTATAATATTTAGCAAACAGTTGAAAGAAAATAAATTATAACGTATAAAAAATTATGTCTATCTAAAAATCTATTAAAGTTTCTTATTTTATATCTGTCTGACTGTGATAGTATACATTATATGTGGGTAATTTGCTGTTAAATAAAACCTGGTAACTAAATTTATTGGCAAATTATCTGTCTAAATATTGCACAAGTACAAAAAACGTGTAAACCGAGAGAATCAATATTGTATTTTAATTTTCTAAATATATCAGCTGTCGAAATATCGATAGTATTATTTCACTAGTATTTATTAGCACAAGAAGAATTGCATCAACGCATCGTGTGCGTTACATGCCAGTTTTAAGAAGCAATTTTTTGTATCCTTATAACTCTTTTATAAAGAGTCCAGGCGTTAACTTCGAGGATATAGTACTTTGTAGGAGACTCTATGCATGGTTTGGATGGAGATAAAGGACTATGTATATGAGAAAGTAATATTAAATTGGGAGAAGGAATGCTCTCCATCATTTTTGACATTCTGTTATGTTATACTTTGTATGGGGTTATAGTATGAAGCTAGATATAAACATTATACTCTCTGCCAGCTTACTTATATGTTTTTATATATTTGTTGAACATCCAATAAAAAAACTCATAGCGGTTTTTTGAAACTTCAATTTTTTAGATAGAATTATATTTTTAATCTTAATCATGTTCTGATGATGCTAGTTTGATTGGCGAAGCACTCGTCAATATGCTATGCAGTATATTTATTCTTATAGAATGTACATTGACTGAACACTAACTTAATGTCGTAATTTCAGTGCAGTCAAATTTTTAAATCTACGAAATAATAATGATTATCCAATAGGCGTGCATAGATCCGTCTTAACTATACTCCTCTCTAGATATGAAAATTTGAGAATTAGTCACGGTTAGTATTATGTGGAAGGGTAGCGTCCGGGAAAATACAGCGACATCCCTTCACCTTGTACACGAGCATATACGTTGACGCCATGCGGTAGGTCCTTTATCTATTAAATGTTGAGTAAGTGAAAAATACCTACTCTTGTTACCAACTGAGGTTCAGAAATATTTCCAGGTTGTGGGTCGCTCGTCTCCGACGTTACATAAATTATTTAAAAAAATAACAATTCAAGTATTTCCACTCAGTACGTTCATTTATTGAACGATAAGTGCCAAAAAGTATCTTTAACCGTTGACAATAGAATTTACATTTATGGTATTAAGTACATTCCGACGGGAAACCCCATGGAGGCGTGTTGGGGCCATAATTGTTTATAGTATATGTCAACGGCATTTATTTCCATTTGACTGGAACGTTTATTGTATTTGCCTATAATGCAACTATTACTAATGCAGACAATGACTTACACATTCTTGCTACCAAAACAAATAATACCGTAACTGATACGAAAATATTGTTGTAGTAATATTCTTGACCTAAATGTCCATAAGACCAATTTCTTAACATTTTCCCTTAAGAAGCTAACTATGCTAACTTATTAATAAAAATAGAAAATAAATCTATAACTCAGCTTAAAACTCTTAAAGATCTTGGACTTCAAATGGGTTTTTACCTGTGTTGGGGTAATCAAATAGATGTATTGTTAAAAACACTGCTCATTGTTTGATACTGTGCCAAATGAGACAGTGCACTAGTTTTGAAAATTTATTGCTTTACATATATATGCATAACCGTGTCTCAACTCAGTCGTACAAATCCTTATTTAAAGAACTAGATAACTGCCCCATCTATATACAACCTTAACTGTATATCGTATGTGAAATCTCATATCAATAAATATATAGTAGAAAACAAATATTCAAATTATTATTTAAGGAAAAATTTAAACATCATCTTTTACCCGTCATGCAATTTGTAATAAATTAAACCTTGTTACTTATGTGATGAATATTAATAAGTCTTATCTTGTGGTAATAATATTTCGTTACTTGTCTTCTAAAGTCAATGAAAATAAAGATTTTATTATTATTATTAGTATATCATTATTTGTAGAGAAACATATTCAACTAGGGGCATCGTCACGATTATATAAATTTAAAAATGAACTTCATTCAATCTCCCTTTTGCTTGGAAGAAAAAGACATGTCAGAATGAATTAAAATAATTAATTTATAGCGTATTCGTAGTTCTACCATTTTTAACAATATCGTAATAGATAACCCAAAATAAAGAGCTAATCATTACAAGGTAGATGAAAGGCTTTTACAAATATAACGCAAAATGCTTTGAACGAATTGTATGGCTCGATTACTTGCGGAATTCATATTGTACGGGATGCATACATCCATTTCTCTAATGGCTTCAGCAGTAATTACAAAAAATCGGGTTTGTAAAAAATGAAGTTATTTTAATGTCATTCTTACTTGTATTAAGGCGGTATTTATTATACCATTGCTATTCCTATTTATGTTTAAATTTTCACATGAAACGTGAATTATTTGTTTTAAAATGATGCAAAGTGGCCCGATAAAATTCACTGGCCCCGTGATATAAACTACTATTTTTTATAATTTTGTATTTCTTATTTTACATCCAAATGGAAATAAAATAATGTCTGTTTTTCAATCTATATTTAATTGATTACATTTAGATCTAATGCTAACATGCGAAAATAATTGGGTTAATGCATTAAATAAATCTCAGTTGAAATATTTTGAATTTCCAATAATAATTAGCATAGTGTCATCTGTCTATTATGAAGTCTTATAATGAATTAAGTAAAAAAATTTAAAATCGTTTTCTCCTATATATATTTATTTTTACTGTGGCATATGATGGACATATATTTGACTTTGTGTAATATTTATATATGCGAAACTGGTACTAGATTATGTCTTGTTACTTCTCTATTTGTTTTAAGTGAATTCAGTTTATAGCCCAGTAATGCTTTATTTAGCTGCAAGAAAACAAAAAGGGTGCTGTTTAAAAAAATAGAATTGAGGGAGGCGAAGAGGTCATTTTTGAGGGATGCTTTTGAGTTCCCTGTCTTGCGGCGTACCAAGTGTCCAATGGTACTTTGCTCGTTTTTTATCTTTGCGGTAAAGGGAGTCATTGCCCATCTTATTGAATCTGAAATCCTCAGTATAAAACGAAATGAGTATGATTTAATTATTATTGATACGTATATTGTGTAATGACTAGTTTTCATAGTTTTTTATAAATCATTAGATAGAATACATAATTATAACAGTTTCTAATAAATAGAAAAATGTAATAGAAAAATAACTTATTATAATTGTATTTATGAGAAGCCTATAAAAGTAATATTTTACAACTAAATGTTCCGAGAAGTTTGAAGATAATTAATTTTAGTAAAATTCTTCCGGTACATTTGTGGTGTTGGATACAAAAAAAGTTACTTACTTGTAACGTGTATGAGTATGAATTGCAAAAGATGAATAAATAGTTTAGGAAAGATTTCAAAAATATTTCATAAAAACATACGTAGTAAAAAGTGAGAGATTTGCTTGTTAATATAGCAGAACGAAAATATGAACAAAAAACTTATATTGGCAATTAATAAACTGATATATTGTGAAAGTACACAAATTCTGAAAGTAAAAGAAAAACAACAAATAATATATCAAATATCACTATACTCTCACTCTCACTATGTCATTTTAAAATGTATCTAATTTCAAATATAACATTTTAAATTACTAAGCAAAGCGTATGCCGTATACTTTTATGCTTAAAAATAATATTTTGTTATTAGGTGATCAGAATAAATAAGTACTTTATGAAAACATATTTATTAACAAAAACAATAACAATAGTATAAAAGTATAAAAAATAACAAAATGTGATAATTTACATGATGGATGAAACAATGGATGAGATGAGTAGATGGGTTGAAACGTCAAAGTGAAAATCCCACAGTCCTTACGCAGTCCTAGTGTTTCCCATGTCCATGTGATGGCACGTGATGGTATACATGCTTGTAAACAGGAACGTGTACAGGGTATGGCTTATTAATGTACACAGGGTGATGCTTTTCGATGATGACTTTGTATGGTTTCTTTACGTAAATAGGAACCAGTTTTTCCACGGTAATGGGTACTTTCTTTTCAATTTCTTGTGGCACTAACTTGTAGATGGGTATAGCAATGGGTTGTGGTACTGACACGTGTACGGGATAGGGCTGGGGAACAGGAACCTTTACTACTTGTGGCACCGGAACTCCCACAGGATGGGGCTCTGGGACTCCCACTTTTTTAACTACCGGAATATGAACGGGTTTAGTTTGCTCGATGGTCTTGGTTGGGATATAGTCGTGTTGGTGCTCCACAGTCGGCTGGAATCCTCCACCAAATCCGTGGCCGCCATCGTCATCACCTCCACTAAAATCGTGGCCGCCGCCAAGGTCATGCCCGCCAAAGTCGTGACCTAGACTTCCTGCAAATCCAGCCTGGGCAGAGCCCAATGCGATGGACAATAGAATGGTTGCGACCTAAAAAAATTAAGTGTGTTGAAAGTTATGCATAATGTGCACATTTTTAACAGCTGGGGATATTATTAAATCTGTTTCTTAGAGAATGCCAAGCAAGGAAAGTAATATGAGAATTTTGCTTAAAGGAAACGTCTTTTACAATTGTTAACCGAATATTTTTTTATTGATTACTTGCTACTTAGTAAATACAACAAAGAAATCGACATACATCGGTTAGTTTAGATCCAGCGACAGATACGGTATTCTAAACCTGCAAGCTATGTCACTGGGTATGGCAAATAAATATTTTTTCGTTATCAATTAAGTACCACTTAGTTATTACAAAAATACGATCCGCATATGTCCCGGTTAGTACAGGTCCAGAGGCAGACGTACATCCCTGTTGTTACAGGTACAGTGGCAGACATGTAAAGTTGCAAAGTGTCTACTTTTGAGTCGTGATTAGTATATGTCAAGATGATTTTCTTTTAAATAATTAATTTCATTTATAAATTAAGTTTGTAACACTAGTAAAAATTTTCATATCACTTTTCTAGTCTTTTTTTGTTAAGACAAATAATTCATCACGGATCTAGCTGTTGGAAATGTATCAGGTGATTGCACGATGGCTTCTATACTTTAAAGGAATGTTTATTGATCACTGTGACTGTCACGATCTACTAATCCCATTGAAGTCATATTAAAAACTAGAAATATTAATATATTTTCACTGTAACTGAAAAAGTAAATTGATTTTATAAAAGTCGAAAAACATTATTTTATTTGGATGCAGGGAATCCCTGAAAAAATTGTGAATATTCCGGCACCACTAACAGTTATTTAATAAAAAACGAAGTAAACGTAATTAAAACTTTCATTATAGATTTCACTGAAATGTGCTCGAGAAATGTCAAATTAACTGTAATAGAGAAATACTCACAATGAACCTCATGTTGTTATACTTAAGAAGACGGTATATGACCACGAGGAAGAACGAATGAAAGTGATGATGAAATTTGCAGCGCAGCGAGATTTTATAGTGGCTCTTAGGCGGGTCCATTTGAGTGAAAGGTTAAAATAGATTACAATTAACAAAATGCGCTCTTTGGTGTGTGTTATAGAAAAAACGTCACATATTAGAATGTTAGTTAGGCTTAATTCTAATTTAAAAAAATGCTTTTGGTGTTCTTTGGGCTGTTACAGTAACGCTTACCTAAGTACATCGAGATAACCTGCAGGTCAACAAACTAACGATATCGAGTTTACTTACTCGAACTAATTTAGTAATTGTGAGCTAATTGGCTTCAAGTTACCTTGTTGACTATAGAGATTATTTTGCATATATAAAGGATGTCTTAAAAGAGACGACCATGTTTTAGTTAAATTTTCGTTGAAATTTTTTTAAACAATTATGATGCTTTTACACATGGCATAGAGTAGCAACGAACTAATTTTCATCTGCATGAAACCGCCGAACATTACGCTAATCGCTCGTTTCGTCAACTAAGTTGGCATCGTCTGGAGCCATTTACTGATGAAGGAAACTTGATTGATGAAACGTAGTTCAAGTACAACTTTCAGTGTTTTGATATTTCACTGCAATTATTATATCAAAGGTTCTGTGAACATTTAGACCCTTCAGATTGTTGAGCATCTAAGCAAGATGATTCCGTAAGTATCCATCTGAAAATTGGAAATGATCTAATGCAGGAGTATTAAATTGAAACTCTTTGTTTAAGCACTGTACGAGCAGCATTTCTCACAGAGGGTCTGCGGCAATTCCTCGAAAAGTGCGAAAAGCGTGAGATGAAAGTGATAGAAAAAGTTTCAGTGTAATTTTGTTGAAAATTAAATTTTGTCGAAATATGTAATTTGTTGATTCAAGGATATACATACTACCAGACTCAGAAACAGAAGAAATAGAAAACTCAGAAGAAGAATAGGAGAGATGATTACAGACAGAAACTAAAAAGAGGCACGAAAACCTAAAAGGAGCATCCCGATCCGATGATAACAGATGGAAACCAAGAAGAAGCATCTCACAAACAACTACGCGCTCCATCCTGTATTCCTGCCCCATGTGTCATGTGGCTCTCGCTGCTGACAACAAGCATGTCCAATGTCCAATCCAGTGTATGCGGCCAGTCCAGCGATATATAAAAACATCTGAGGTTTGTTC
Source organism: Stenurella melanura (assembly GCA_963583905.1). Taxonomy (NCBI): domain Eukaryota; kingdom Metazoa; phylum Arthropoda; class Insecta; order Coleoptera; family Cerambycidae; genus Stenurella; species Stenurella melanura. The sequence continues at coordinate 124,459,441 of OY757311.1, forward strand.
CGGCACACGGCTCGATCGTCCGTTGGTCGGTCGGGTGGAGCCGCCCAGTCATGGCATAAATATGTAATAAACGACTAAGCGACTGCATTTAGCCGTTCAGCGGGCGATAGGGCTGCGTGGTGGAACAAATGTCCATGCCCGGAATCAGCAGCAATGCCCACCTTAGGCAAATCAATCAATCAATCTAGTATTTAAACTAATATACGATTCAAATGTATTGACCCCTCACTTTAACCGCCACTATCTCGAAAACCTAGCAGCGAAAAAAAATGAAAAAAAATGAAAAAATTATGTGTTCATTATGCGTCTATTGTAAATCATTCGCCCAAATTTGAATAATGTGCATTGGACAGTTTTGAATTTCTGCTAAGGTATATTGAAAAATGTCCCACTTTTTAAGGAAATTTTGACCATACCAGTTTTAAATCCATTATATCTTGGACAATATGCCTAGATACCGATTAAGCACGACATTTTTTATACGAGAACATTTTTTCATAATTTTTTTATTCTAAAACCTGATATTTATTCGGTTATTTAACAATGTGTGATAAAATGGTTGATTACATAAATTATAAACATTTTCAGAAAAACGAATTGGGTGTATCAAGTATTAATTGAGTTATTAAGCCCAATAGATAATATTAATGCGAGACCTTCCCAGTTTTTTTTTTTGTAAATAGTATTAGTTTTAGACATTTTCTGTTTCATTACAAAACAAACAAAACATTTTTTCAAATTTAAAAAATGAATAACTTTTTTATTTATTGATCGATTTTGTTCAAATACAGCAAGGTTCTTCCTCTAGCTAACACTAACTTGCTCTCCAAGTTTCAATACAATCGAACTTTTCGTTCTTAAGTTATCGTACTTACAAGATACGTGACGAACGGACGGACGGACGGACGAACACAGTGATATGAAAATGTTTTCTCTACGAGCAGTATTACCGGTTTTAAAAATGTGCTGATCGATTGCAATATACTCTTCGTTTTGTATTTGCGAAGAGTATAATAATTGAGCCTACCAGATTTTTGGTTTTATATAATGATGACTACTCAAAAATGGCAAGCTTTACTCCCCGGAAGATTCCCCTCACAATATATCAGTGAAACCATACTAGGAATATCATATTGGCTCAGTTCGCGATAGGGTTTTGAATCAGCTGGTGCATTCTGTTACTGGGAGCGTAGTTTTAAATGAAAATGTGTGTTTTTTGTCTAAAACAATTCTGGACGATTTTTTAAGTAACAACATTGTAGAGTTGAGCCGAATAAAAAGTCATCCGCCACTCAGGCCCCTAACTTAAAATTTCAAATAGCATAGGATTCTGTTGGTGCATTGTTTTGTGGTACCACAACACTAATGTTGAAATGTTGAGATGTTGAAATGCCAAAAAGGAATGCTATGATTAATAGTATAATCGACTAAAGACATACTGCTTAGAAAGTGGTCAAGTCTGCTTTTAAATGAATTTAGGGAAGAAACTGTGACAACAAATTTCGGTAAAATGTCGTTCCTTTCATTTGGTTCCTATCCTAAATAGTATAGGAACCATCGTGCACATTTGAACCAGCTGGAGGCATGATTAATCCTTTGCGTTAAAGCATAGCAGACAATACAAGTGGTATGAGAATATTTGTTTGTGGTAGAGATAGTCCATTCGGTAAAGTAAAAAATACACCAGAAGCTCGCAAAAAATGTTGTCTGAGATTTTCCTTCCGTAACTGTTAGTGCGAGGACTGAACATTACAAAACCACAAAAATCAGTTCTTGGGGTGCCGCGCAACTTCCCAACAAAACCACCTTCGGTGGAAAAAGCTTTATTCTACTGATAACTCGTTATCTCGATATAAAGAAATTGCTCATTATAAAAAAGAAAGCTTGACTAATTACCTAAAAAAAGTCCTCTTGTAATTTTCTTGTATATGTCATGGTTTTCGAGAAAATCTATATTGAGAAAAATTGCAAAATTAGTGTTTTTAATGCGCGCGAATTCTCGATTATTTGAAATTTTTTGCGCGCGGCCTATAGAAAAAATGGAATTGCTCGAAAACCAAACAAGCTAGGAAGAAAAATCAAAATGAGTTTTAAAGGGGATATAAAATACTTTCTTGTGTTGTCATTTTTGAGGGCTATCTCTTGATTTTTTTGTACATCTAACTATTCACAGGTCTATAAAAAATAACTGACTGTAATAAGTTATAAATCTAATATAAATCTTTTAGTTCATGGCAGTACTTCAATGCAGAAAAGTTAGGAATAAAAATATTCACATTTACAAATTTAGCAGCATGTTAAAGTTAGCCAAGAAAAAATTCAAAAAAGGCTGCATATTCAATTTTTTGATATTTTTTAAATACAATTTTTCAACTATTAAATGATTAGAACAATAGTTATATGATATATAAACTCAAAAAAAAATAAATGAATTTTCAAGATGTTTAGATCTTTTTTTATTTTTAGGAAACAATAAAAAATTGGCCAAAATTTGGCTAACTTCAACATGTTGATAAATTTGTAAATGTGAATATTTTTATTCCTAACTTTTTCTGCATTGACGTACTATCTTGAACTAAAAGATAATGCATTTATAACTTATATTAAAGTCAGTATGGGCTTGTGAAAAGTTAAAAGTGCAAAAATTCAAGAGGTAACTATATTATGTTTTTATTTTTATATACTGATAGATATCAATAGCGATCAAAAATGGAAACACAAAAGAGTGTTTTATATCCCCTTTAAAACCCATTTTGATTTTTCTTCCTAGCATGTTTGGTTTTCGAGCAATTCAATTTTTTCTATAGGACGCGCGCAAAAAATTTCAAATAAACAAAGATTCGTGCGCATTAAAAATACAAATTTTGCAATTTTTTTAATATCGGTCTTCTCGAACACCATGGCATATTCAAGAAAATTACAATTTTAGGCAATTAGTCAAGCTTTCTTTTTTATGATGAGCAATTTTCTTATATCTTCAACGGTTAACGTGTTATCAGTAAAATCAGGCTTTTTTCACCGAAGGGGTGGATGTTTGGGGGGGTTGCGCGGTACCCCAGAACTGATTTTTGTGGTTTTGTGATGTATAATCCCTCCACTAACAGTTGTTGAAGGAAAATCTCAGATAACATTTTTTGTTATGGAAATCTTTATAATTATTGGACTAACACTTAATTCATAAATTAAATTAATTATAAAAAAATCAACTTGATATTTACTACTCATGGCTTAAAAGTAGACACTCTGCAGGCTCAAGATGTCTGCCTTTGGACCTCTACCTACCTTGAATGCCTAGCTCTGAACCTTCACTAAGTGGGATGTATACCGATCGTATTTCCACTGATAACCAAAGTTGAGGAACGATGATCTGTGGACATATATCTTGAATGACTAAATAATCGAAAGTAATTGGTTTGCTCATTTTACCTTCATTTTTTACTCCGACGTTATATTTGATATTTTTAGAGAGTATTTAACATTATTACTCCAATGATGCAGTACCAACAAAACAGAACACCATCTTATTTTGACGTGTACCTTAGACTTTTCTTAAATAATCACTTACCTGGCTGCTGGTCGCCTTAATCACCCGATTTTTACTCCATTAACTTTCTTGCAGATTCAAATATAAGTTTATGCTGACTCAAGCGATATGTTGCAGCAAGTTGGTGCTTAATTTAGGCAATGCATAACCACTTTTATCAAATGTGATGTTTTTTAAATTTATTTTCATTTTGTAATCAATGACATTGCGTATTTTTTCAATTCAACAGCTTCGCCAATTTTTCGAGATCGAAATATTGTATATCTGTAACCTGATGTGCATTACGAAACACATTGTATATTATATAACTATGTCAATCGTTTCTTTCTCATAGAAATGGTGATTGCTTAATTGAATTGGAAAAATGTTGTTTTGATGTACATTTTGTTTATATATTTAATGCATTTCCAAAACGGATGTATTTGCATTATTAAGTGATTAATATTTCGTGAGTGATACAGATTTAATTAATTTTATCTTAGAACGGGAATTCCAAAATGAGCGCCGTTACACCCCAGGGGACGTGAAGCTTTTACTAATCAATTCTTTCACTTAAATTTGCATATTTGAAATAAAAAAAAGGATTAAACATTAATTTAGTTTATCTCACACATGAGTAAACTCTAATTGTAAAATAAATATAACCTTGAAACTCTCCATTTCATTAAATTTGGAATATAAATGGTAAGTCAAACAAATGAATGATGACTTTTTATGAGAATTCATATTTTGCAATTTTTCCCATCACAATAAATAAAGACATTTAGATTTTGCGCAATTTATTTTCCTGAATTTAAATTATAAGCATGTAAAAAAAAGTAACAGCCGGATAATGCTGGCGAATTTACTCTATAATCGTTTTAATGATTATAGAGCTAATTCGAATGTATTGTTCTACTATCACTTTTTTCATAACTATGAAAAGGAAAAAATTGCGATAGAAACTTTTTTATTTACTTTTAATAAATATATACATTTTTTTAAACAGTTGTTTTCCTTTAAAACTGAATTGCACTAGAAAGTAGGAGATAGTTTTTAATCCAGTGATTAAATTACAAAATGATGAGGAAAAAAAGAAGACCATTAGACGCTCATATAATATAATATGTTACTTATATCAACAACCAGCATTGTGATAAGACATTATGAATAGTATGTTATAATATGGTTTTCTTTTTTTCATAATTTTGTAATTTAATCACTGAATAAAAATATTTTTTTACTTTTTAGTGCAATTCAGTTTTAAAGGAAAACCGTTGTTTAAAAAAAAATTATTTATTTTTCACTTTTTAATTTAATTTTTCAATTTTTAATGTTTTTTATGCAAACGTCTCGTTTACTCTTATCAAACTCTTTCACTTGATATCCATATCACGAGGGTTGTAAAAGAATAATTCATCTGCCATTTTGTGTCAGTCGCCATATTGGATTTAGAATAACGCCACTCAGCTTATTGTATTCTACTTGTCATACCCTTTCATTTGATACCCATGCCGAGGGGGTCGAAAAAATGTAAGATCCGCCATTTTGTGCCCACCGCCATATTGGATTTAGAATGACATTAGACAGCTTATTGTATTCTACTTTATATACCCGTTCATTGATACCCATGTCGAGTGAGTTGTCCGCCATTTTGTGGTGACCGCCATATTGGATCCACCATAATATTGAAGATACTATATCGTATTGTTTTCAGAACCAAAATTGTGTGCAAAATATCAGCATGATTGGATATCGGGAAGTGATCAAAAATTCGATCACCAGATTTGAACACACACACACATACGTACAACATTTCGTGCTAAAGAAAACCATTGAAAAATCCGAGTCCCGAATAGCAGGTGGTGTGTTAAGGGATGTATTGGGACAAAGTGGTCACATTTATGTATTGACCAGATGTTTTTATTTTTCATGTTAAAAGTAAGTGTTGTCACATGAAAGTAAATAAAAATAGTAATTTTTACCAATAAATGAGCAGGTCGGAAGGAGCATTTGTTCATATTTAATACCAAATTTATTAAATGAAGAGAGCAGGTGAATGATTTGTTAAATATTTTTTTACCTGCTGAAATAGTTTTTCATTCCTGAAAAAGGTATCAAGCACCTAGCTGGATAACCCCAACCTGAAGTGCACTCCAATTTTTTTTTTATTATTAACTAGAATAAAAGTTAACACTTAAACGAAGTAGAATCTTGAAAAACTGTATTTCTTGCCTTTCTTAATTACTTCGAAGATTGAGCTCACACCTCTTTCTGATCACTGATGAAATGATCGGACTGCACTCAATACCATCAACGTCAATAAATTCTTTTTCAAAATAAGTGTAGAAAGCTTAATTTGATATATTTATTTATTATCAAATTTACCAAACTGAAGTTCTTGAAGTAAAAATAATGATACAGTTTTCGGAAGAGAGCGGCGGCGGGCGTCTCCATGGAACCAATCGGTGTTTTTTCTCTAAATGTTTTTTTATTGTTCATGGAAATACATTCTTGATCAATCAGGATCTTATTTGCTACTTGTATTTGTTTTTCTATTAGTTTTTTATTGATTCTTTGATGTAGTGGTTATTCGGTGGTAGATTTTCAACGGCCGTGACGCTTAACATTTGTTATATGACTCCAGCACCTAGTAATAAAGCAGAAGAACATATGAAACGGGTCAGTCAACTTCCCCCCCCCCCCAGTTATTTTTCTTTCTCAATTTGCTGCCACACTATGTTTAGACCTAGCACACCCTAGCACAGCAATTTTTAAAGCTAGCACACCCCTGCGCAAATAATAAATGAGACTTGTTTTCGGGGGAGGGAGCATATAGACGCTAGCCCCCCCTCCCCGTTATTGTTTGTCTTGAATTTGCTAGCACACAATGCTTACACCTAGCACCCGCTAGCACAAACACTTTCAAAGCTAGCACGCCTACAGGGGCGGTAATATACAGGGTGGCAATTTTTATCTGTTGGGAAAATTGAAAATTTGTAGAAAATTTAATTAGAATTTTTTTATTTAGAATTTTTCGTGTCCTCGGTTTTAGACCAAAATTGTATACTCATGTATATAAAACATACTTCCCCCACCTAAAATTTTTTCGCTGCCTCACAACATGTTAAGGGTTCGAAACCTACATTTCTATGTAAAAAAGTGCTGTCTCTCGTCTCTTCCCAAAGACTTTTTTTCTAATTCTACTGGCCTGTATATTGTTCAATTAATTTTAGCAAAATAATATTAGTAAAAAAATCCGTCCCTGGAAATAATTCGAAACATTGCATATGTAGTACCTACTAGTGTCCAGTAATAGCATATCCTTAATAACATTCGTGCATATTATGCTACGGCCGCCATCTTTGTAAATGGCGGTCGTCCCTTAAACTGAAGTACGAAAAAACAAGGAATACAAGGTGACTTTTAATGATTTTTCGTATAAATGTAAAATTTGACAGGTGACGACTGCCGTGTAATCATTTTTTTTTTTCACGCCTTTTCTTATTCCAAGATAGGAAAAGTAATTGGCATAATTAGATTTTCCATGGAAACAATAGTAAACATTTCCCCAACATCTGAACTCTTTGCAAACCACTAGACATATATGAGGCGTTTACTGCAATAGTGGCCTACCTAATAAATATACATATTGAGTAATTGAAGATTTAAAAAATTAGTAAAGTTTGAAAGTTTACTACAGCAAGGGATGATTTGACTCATTCTATGAAAGTTTAGGAAACGATTAATTGTCTTTTGTTCAAATCAACAAAACAAAGAATTTGAAGTAATAAATTTGCTAACACATAGAAAAAAAAGTTAGGCCACTTTTGCAATATCGCTGTTTGAAATAAATTACATTAGGCCATTTAAGAAATAAAACTAGAAAACTATTAGAAAGGTATTTTATTAAAAATATGTATGAATATACCAAGAAAAAAAAAATATATTTGTTAAATCGTTTGAAAGTAAAACTAAAAAACTATTTATTCTGCTACGCACTAATTATATAATTCTTTTTGTACAAGTGTTCCTTTTTACAGCAACTTTCTTATTTTTTCGTATTACCGTTCGTTCTTTACTTCGTTTTGAATTTGTCCCATTATTCGCTAATTCGCTGTCTTCAATTTGCGAAAATTCACTAGGGTCACAGAGTGCCATGGGATCATCATCTGCATTCATGTTTGTATCAGGTGCATTATCTTTCACCTGCAAATCAATATAAAATTTGTGTAAAATTGGTGGTATGTAAGGTAATAGCTCCATAAGGTTTTTATATTTTAAAATATCAATTTTCCTTCCTTTAGGATAAAGCAGCGGTAGATCCTTTATATCTATAGTACCTGATCTTTTTTTTACATTTATCGTCTCGAATTCAAAATCTTCATTTACAGTATCTTTAAATAAAATTCTGTATGGATGTGTGGCTGCATATCGCAGCCACTGTATTTTCAACCAATTCACAGGGCTGTTGTTTTCAGTTTCTTTGCGGTTAACGATATTTTTCTGAAGAGTTTCTGTACCTATAAAATCGGTATGATCTAACTGAACTACGTTAAAAGGATTTCGTTTTCGGGCATTTCTAATAACTTTGGTCCAGTCATCTGGTACAAATATCTCACTAAATGCTTTTTTTGACTTTTCTATTGTGCCAAAATCTTGATCACAGGCCAGGTAAGTATGACCTGAGACAAGAAATTTATGATCAATTAATTTTAAGCTCGTCTGTTGTGATTGTATAATGTAGTCACAGAGTAACGCAATTTTTATGTTGCGATTTTGACCGCCACATTGATCACTATACATAATAATCTTCGACGTAGTAACAAAATTTTTGAAAAAATGGATCAGGCATGTCCCGATTTCAGCAGGTCCTCTAGATGCTTTGGATTCATCCCATACGTACATGTATGCGTCACCAGTGGATAAGTTATTAATAGCAAGACAATAAGTCCACAACTGCCTTTTATAATAACAAACTCCAGTAGAAAGGTGTGGTGTTGGCAGAGTGGACATCAGATCAAAAGCAATTACTGTTACGTCATTACCATGATCTTTGGCAAATGCTGCATCTTTTTTCATTGCGGCCCGTGCAGCTTCTGCTTTTTTATGATGCAATTCTCTCTCAATCTCCAACTTCTTTCTTTCATTATCACCGCTTACATATTTTATTTTTTGTTCTAATGAATCGCAGGTTTTGCAACTATCCGAAATGGGAGCATGGAAAGACAGGTTGAAATCCTTTTTAAATATATGTGTGAAAACTCGCTTCGAAACAAAATTGTTTGTTTCTTCCTTGTACATATTATATAAAATTGTTATGTTTAGTGTCGGTGCCATATATTGTTTATTAGGATTTTTTTTTCGTGAATAGTGCGACTGGTATTTAGGCATTTTTTCAATAAATGCTTTTACAGCATTGACTGTCTCAGGTTTTGTTTTGTTGTATGGAACTTTCTTACCCCGTTTATCAATGGAAGGAACATCACCTTTTTGTTTACCAGCCAGAGCACGTGATAAACGCCCATCAGAAACCTTGAAGATTTTCTTGAAAAATTACATATTGGAATCTCTGAACCGGTTTCATCAGGTACATAATAGAGTCTTGTGCAAATTCTTCTACTTTCAGTCTGTTTGGCTTTCTGACACAGTTTTATCAGGCCACACAAATATGATGTTTGTAGGTCGAAATTTGCAAGGGAATAAAATGACTTAAATATTTTTTCTCTTTGTTGAAGTGAAATTAATTTATGGCATTGTCGAATACATTTACAATCTGATCCATCAAAAGCCTTTTCTGGTACAATGTTACCTTTGACGTTTTCATACTGCTGCCCACTATTTCTCAATTTCTTTCGAATATTCCTCATCCATTCGGACTCATCCCTATATTTTCTTCTCTTACCCCTTTTTTTATTTCTTGGAGATTGTGTTTGTAATTCATTAATGGCCAGTGGACCAACCATATCCACATTTCCTATTATAGTTGCAGTCGGTTCTAATTGTACAGAGCTTTCATCATTTGAAGTCAAAATATCATCTAGAACAAAGTCAGTTACAAAATAAACAATAAAACTGTTTTATGTATTATTACCTTCACTACTCTCTGGCTTATAACTTGAACCTGAATCCGCATATGGGTCAGATTCACTTTCAGACATGCACGTAGCATTAGAAAATAAAGAATCTTCTTTACTTGTACCTAAAAATTAATATTATCTAAAATTTTTGATGTACACGACAGAATAAAAGTTTAACAACGAGAATATTAATAAACAAACAATACATACCTGGTTTTTCCAAGAAATCACTCAGTTTTAATACACACGCAAACACTAACAATAAAAAACATAGCTCAAAAGAAAGAGGTTAGACTTAGGCCACGATTGCAAGGAGATAAATGATATAAGATGTTACTGTACCTAACCATAGGCCACTACTGCAAACTGCAGTACTTATTTTGATATATGTAAACATGCAAAAACGAACTTAGAGGCGCCATCTATTCAGAAAAATCTGTACTCATCTAGGCCACTATTGAGGTAATAGAATGATAGTAAATCAAACCGAAACCATATAAATGGAAATATCTGTATTTTCTAACTTAGGCCACTATTGCAGTAAACGCCTCATATTATATTTTAAATATGTCATTAATATTATTGTGGTGTGTTATTATTTAATAAAATGATTGTAAAAATTATTCGTGAAATAAAGTTTAATTTATTTATTTAATTATTTTGTTGTCTAGGTGTTAACATTGTGTGTTATCAAATTCGAGAAAAAAAAGTTCATGGGGGCTAGCAAAAAGTTTCAACCCTCTATATTAACCTCTGTATTTCAACCATGGGATCATTTTTGGTAAGGTAATCTGAGTAATAATAGAAAATGCAGTATATCTGTGGGCGGGACAAAACTGCTCTGAATATTATCGACCCTGTAAGAGCGTTATCTTTTAAAATGGTTGTGCTAGGGTATGCTAGGTATAAGCATTGCGTGTTAGCAAATTCAAGACAAAAATATAATTGGGTGGGTGAGGGGGGGGTTTGCTGAGGAAAAAATTTACACCCTGTATACTACCTCCCTTGCAGGTGTGCTAGGTTTGAAACTAGTTGTGCTGGTCTGTGCGAGGTGTAAGCATTGTGTGCTAGCAAAGTCAAGACAAAAAAATAAGTGGGGGGGACTGAAGAAAAAAATTACACCCTGTATATTACCGCGTCTGTAGGTGTGCTAGGTTTCAAAGTGGATGTGCTAGCGTGTGTTAGGTGTAAGCATTGTTTGCTAGCAAATTCAAGACAGAGAAATAACTGGGAGGGGTTATCGTCAACTTGCACCCCCGCCCCCCCCCGAAAGCAACTACCTATTTATTATTTGCGTGGGGGTGTGCTAGCTTTAAGAATGGTTGTGCTAGGGTATGCTAGGTCTAAACATTGTGTGCCATCAAATTGAAGGAGAAAAAATAACTGCGGGGGGCAATTTGACTGATCCATCTGAAACAGTGTTCCGTGTACTGGGCAGCATTGGGAAGACGTAAATATTGAGCCACATTTTTGTTTATTTTGTCAGAAGTGTTCATTCCAACTACCTGTTTCAACATATCCGTTCAACATCCCCTCTTGTAACACAAAAAAATTATCATTTGATCATGCTTTAGAGCAGTAGATTTACGATATAGTATATCTGGATAATGTATAGATTCAGAAACAACATTTGTTAAGGTAAATATTCTTTCTACCTTAGAATTAGTATCAGAAATTATCGCTGTCAAAAAACTCACTTTTCTCTTCAGAGTGATTCGTCAACATATTTGAGAGTTCAATTCTTCGTACTATACCCAAAATAACATCAACCCAAAGCGAAACACAAATATATTTTAATAACAATCGGTAGATAGAATAGTGTCACGAAAAAATTTATTGAATTTAGTTCTAGTTAATACTTTGGACTTTTTGGCTTTATAACTTCCATGCTGGCGTTGTCAGATTGTTGTTAATTTTTAACACAGAATATGTACCCATAGAGTGGGTACTTTTCTCTTCAATATATGCAGAATTACCACTTTCAAAAAGCTTCTTTGGTATTTTCTATCGCAGTATTCACAAAGTTGACAATAAGTCTCTTCATATCTCAGATTTGAGTTACCTGGTGATACACTTGCAATTCTGACAAAATCTCAACAATTCTGAGTTCCATACAAAACGCATAAATGATCACAAGTAACAATTGCAATAATTAAAATAACGCCGCTTGTATATAATGTGTTTGGTTATATAGCAATACGCCACAACCTTATTTTGTGGAATTTTTGTAACGCTGCCATATTTTACATATTTCAATCACGTTGCATGAATCTTGAAGAAATGTTTTTTGTAATAGTAGAAGTAGTATCTTTTATAATTATCATTGGACAATCTTTGATATATTATTCATACTATTTACAGAGTATTTCATTAAATAAAATAAAACAGCATGTTCTAGATTAATGAATGCAGAAGTTGTGAAGGGACAATGATTATTTTCGTACAGATAAAAAATATAAGCCTGTTTTTATAGTAGGCATAATTTTATACTAATCTTTTAAAACATTTATAAAGGCGCCTATATTTTTTGTTTAAATAAACAATATTGTTTAATTTCGTTTACTTTTTTTCTTCCAATAAAGTTATTATCAAATCAAATTTCCTAATAGATCAGATTGGTTCATTCATTTTTTTTAAATTATAATACCACATTCACGATGTACATAGATAGTATTTACAGAGATGTATCTCTTTTCCTTTTCTAAATTTATAACAGCACAACTACTCTAAAACTACATCACTACACCAACCGCTGGTGTTTGGTTACTTGTTTATTCAGAGTAGCCAATAATTTTTCACAAGTAAATCGTGCTTGAATATTAAACCTGTCAAATAACTGCAAAAATCTTATATGAAAAAATAGAAAGTAAAACTTTCCGGTTGTTCTGTATTTCATTAAAATAAGTAATAGGTTCTGATGGTATATTTGTCTTCCGTCCTTCATTTGTCTTGGTATAAAATTGTCCAATCTGAAAGATTATTATTAGTCTATCATATGTTAGATTTAGAATAAATTCTATTATTTGTCAAAGTAAAAATTTATTTGCTAGATAAAACTAATTTGACCATGATCGTTCTCCAAAATCGAATAATAAATATATTTAAATTAGTTTTCTTATTTTTTTAAAAATTTAAATTGATTTTAGAAATTACAAATGACAGATAACAAACTTCTCCTTTTCTTTCAATTTTATTACAAACATAGAATTCATCACATGCGATGATCTTGAGTGGGTAATTACTTGAAAAATTAACTAGTTTGATGTTGCTTCCGGGAAAATTTATTTAAAGCTTATATGTTTTAAGCCCTAATACGGTTATAATATAATGCAATATTAGAATTATATGTGGAGTTTGGAAAAGACTATTACTACAATATTTAAGAAAGATCATATTTGCCATATCTAATTCTGCTTCAGTTCAAAATAAACAGTCAAAAAAGTGTTTCGTAAGTTGGATAAGGCTTTCCTGCTTTTTCAACTATATTACCCGATAAAGTTAATACCATATTTCTCCTCGCTTTTGGAAACGTACCCTTATGGAAACGTCCATCTTATCATTTTATGAGACGCACTTTCTGTCTGATTATTTTTACTTCCAACTCAACTTTCATTACATTTTCCAACAAACAATGTACTTTCAAACATCTGCATCTTGCGTAAAATATATTTCTCTAAGTGCAAAATTATACTTCCTTAATTCCTTCTTAGAGGAGTTTTGCTGAGCTATATATCAAGAATACCCCTAGTCAAGCAGATCGTTAAAAATTTTGCAATGCAAGGAAGGAAATAGTCCCTACTCCACCTATCCGTCCAACGCTAACTTTTCCACTGACCATCTGCAGTTCTCTTCCATTTTAGTACATTTTTGTAGTTATTACGACGGTAGAAAAAGAGTTTTCTGATCAAAAATATTGCCAGAAAATAGTTAATGCTCGATATCATAGGATGTGCTTAATATTAAATGGTGATTTCACTATCCAACATTCACGTAGTGGAGTTGAGTATAATAATCATAAAAAAAAAATCAAAAATGATTTTTGTTGAAATAGGTGTAGAATGCCATGAAACGTCGCTACATATATTTACTCCATATATGTGGATGTTAGATATCTTAGTTTTGGTAAGAATGGTATTTGAATATTGAAAATACTTATGGACTGGTGTACATGTGGACCATTTATGTATAAGTGAAGCGACATGCAATAGGAACAGTTGTCTCGAACCACCGGCAATGAAACGATAGATCAATGTCAAGGATAAACTTGCAACTCATAAACATAACAGTCGTCGGCTGTTTATACTTTTGGTTTTAAAAATGTTCATTAGTGTCGCCCTAGACACATTGGAAAACAAGAAAATATTTCCGTCGTTATAATTTAAATATGTGTTAACTGTCAATTAGAAAATGACCAATTCTGTCAGTGTAGTCGATGTATGAAAATAATGGAGGTGACGGACACATGGTACCAAAGGGATTTCTGAACGCCTCAATATCAATAGTTTTGTTTGGGTTATGAATAGTAACATAGTGTACAATTAATATAGGAGGCCATTCATAAATGATGTCACGGTTCTTTTGCCAACACATTGTCATATTCGCTCGATCCCGACCCCCCACTCCATGTCTTTTACGTCCCAGTAGCAAGATAAATATTGCTGGTTTCAAAAACTATGTATAGTAGTTACGAACTCATTTGGAACAGCACGGAACTAGAGGATCTTACGGGGTATTGTCAATATATCGCGTCACATTGAATGAGAGAGCACATAATTTTACAGATTTATATTCATCACTCCTCGTCTACAGTCTTGATCCGCCTGTCACATAGAAATATAGATGGGATAAGATACTTAGCGAATTTTATTTGTCAACACCAACCTTGTTCGGAGTTTTTGCATGCCATAATATATTAAACAAAAAACACGTATGAACCATTTGCATCATATGATCTGTACGAGGCAGTGCAGTACAGCCAGGCAGCGTTATAAATTACTTAATTCTAGTGAATATTTGAACAAATTATTATTAGTTTTGTTACTGTGTTTGAGTGATATTTTGCAATTAATTGTTTAAAATGGCATTTTGGAGGCCTTTCGATAATAGTGACAATGAAACGGACGACTTTGATACAGAGCCTATACAAGTTGAATTTGAACATAAAGACTTACACGTTCAATCTCGAAGGGTTATTTTAAATATTTGCTCGTGTTTAAAAGTCGAAAATATTGGTTCTTCATATAATCAAATTGTGAAGAGCGTCCAAGTCACTCGTCGATTTGTGTATGACTTTTACAATGAACAGAAGGTGCCCACATTAGATACGATTAGGTATAAGTTACGCGACTATCCAGATTATAACTATAAATCATTAGATACTTAGCGAAACGTTTTGCTCGATTGCGGTTTTAGGTACAAAAAATTGGACAAACGAATGGTAGTTATGGAATCAGCACGCATTGTTGATCATCGACACGAGTACCTGCGTAAAATAAAAGAATACCGAGATGCAAATAAAGACATAATTTAGCTTGATGAAACATGGCTTGACACCAATGATGTAGTTCAATGCGGTTGGGTAGATAACACCAAAAAGTGTAATTTAAGTGCTCCATGTTCTAGGGTAAAAGGAATTATAATTCTACATGCTGGAAGTAAAAACAGTTTTATTCCAAATGCGTTGTTGTTGTCTGCTAAAAATATCAAGCAATCCTCTGCCGACTACCACGAGGACAATGCGTCATACCATTCACGGCAACACACAAAAATTCCGAACACCAACACAAGAAAAGGCGATATCATTGAATTTATGAAAGGTAATGGCTTGGAAATACCAGAAAAGAATACAAAGAGGACTTTATTAGAACTGATTGGAAAGCAAAATTTTAAAAAGTAATATGCCGTTGAAATTATTGTGTTTTCAACCCCATTGAAATATAATATAATCAATCCCCACAATTAAGTGAGTCTGTCTTAAAGAATATAAAGATAATAATAGACGAAATTAGCAAAAGCGATATGAAGGAAGTGTGTATGTCATGTGATAAAAAGGGAAAATGAATATTCTGTATTACCACTTATTAATCCAATTATTATTAGTGTAAATACCTATTCAAGTTCTGAAAACTCGGATAGTGACGAATGTTCATAGACAAAGCTTTTTTGAAATTTGTTTATTTAACGTCGACTTATTTCCGCTACTGAGACCAATGGCCAATGCCAGGAAACGAGTTCCCCCTTTAAAATTTTGTCGAGCCTTTCCTTTATAGAATAGTAGAAATTTTCTGCTTGCCTAACTTCATGATACTGCAAACTTCATAGTATCATGGCCTGATATTTAGTAAACAAGAAAGTCGCTGCTTTACGCCCCTTCGAAAGTATTATATACTATCTATGCAACTCCCGCCTAAGATAGCATATACATAACTTTGCAGCTAGAAGATAGAACGAGAGGTAGGTCACTAGACAATAGACGTAGCCTTAATATATCATTTATGTGACTTATGAAATGTGATAAACATATTTTTTCATTAGCCACTTCTATTGAATAAAGGTATTATAGAAATCCCTTTCTTTAACAATTAAAAAATAATTATTTAGTATTTAAAGCATTTTTACATTTCTACCGCCGCTGCCTATGTCCCATAAAGGAGATGCCGACTTTACTTCGAGTTTTCGTTTTTATCCTGTCTCAATTGAGATCATATATACTATACCAACCAAAGTATGTATATAATTCTATTTACTTCTATTATTGTTAATGCGTCCTGTGGCACCCCGTGCCTTAATATTGCCTCAATAATATTTTAAAGGGATTATTTTTCCATCAAATAGAACCATTTGTCGGGGTGAGAAATAAAAATTTCGACTTCGAAAAAGACGGGCCACCCAAAGTATATATATTATTCTCTAGTGGCATGTGCATTGTGCATTATCTATATATTACAGACGTACAACGATAATCACAGTTGTGTCAGTGGCATCAATAATAATACCGACCAATTTGTTGTAATTAGAATTAATTAAGACCCTGTTTAATGCATGGTAATGCAATAATCCACACCCTATTTGGTTAACATTGTATAAATACATTAGATTAGATGTATTATCCCTTATTATGTTTATTTGTACATGTATTATATATAATGTTTAATTATGTAAGATCCAAAATAGCTTATATAGCCAAATTATATTTTAGAACGTCGCGTTATAACATTATAAAAATTCAAAAATGTCGTAACGAAATTTGAAATTCGTAAGTCAATTTTTCTTCTGATTCTAAAAAAATGAGAATTAACAAATATTTTCACATAGAGCTTAGGTCGACACAGTGGCGTAGCCAGAATTTTGATTTCGAGGGAGCCCAAAAAGATTGGAGAAATATAATACCAAATATTACATAGGTACTAGTTCACCGGATTCAATCTGTATTTTTCTTGCACTGCGCCTGTCGGATGTAGTGTACACTGTTGCCATAGATACTTATTTTTCGACAAATATATCAATTTTGAATCATACCTACCGATATTTCTCTCAGATTTCTACCGAAGAAGTTAATTTTAGTATTTCTCAATAAAATTATAGTTTAAAAGTGAATTATTTGTTATTTGTTTGCTTATAGTAATGAAACATATTCTTTATAGGATTTTGCAAACAGTGGAAAGAAAAGATATCTATGAGAACTAAAGGGAAAAACTATATATAAAAATATTAATGAAATCTTTGCATTCTTTCGATAACCTTACTTCTGGTTATGCTAACAAGTAAAAATTCTTATCTGTCATTCTCATTTTACCACTAGCATCCAACCTAGTCCCCTACGGCTAAGCAGGCTAAACTAGTATCTACATGATCCTCTACGATATGTAAATAGTTAAAAATGAGAATAGAAAGGCCTGAAATTAATTTATTTACGTACCTTGTCTTTAAAAAATTTTTCATTCTAATGAATTACATTTTCATAAAATCTCATTCAGTTTCTTGGAAATGTTGTTTTTTATCAGTCAATGTCAATTATAATTATTTTATTCATGGATATTGTCTTAGTTTTGCATGGAACATCGTTATGAGTGGTTTAGGCTTTTCTGATGAGTCCACAATAAGGACGAAAAACGTTTCAAAGGCTAAGCATTTCCAAGAAACTGAATGAGATTTTATGAAAATGTAATTCATTAGAATGAAAAAAATTTTAAAGTCAAGGTAGGTAAATAAATAAATTTCAGGCCTTTGTTCTCATTTTTAACTGAATTTACATATCGTAGGGGATCATGTAGATACTAGTTTAACCTGCCTAGCCTTAGAGGACTATGTTGGATGCTAGTATTATAATGAGAATGGCAAATAAGAATTTTTACTTGTTAGCATAACCAGAAGTAAGGTTATCGAAAGAATGCAAAGATTTCATTAATATTTTTATATATAGTTTTTCCCTTTAGTTCTCATAGATAGCTTTTCTTTCCACTGTTTGCAAAATCCTATAAAGAATATGTTTCAAAATTATAGTTGTTACTTATTATTTTGAGGATGGACACCGCTCCTCCCCTCCTGGCTATGCCAAAGATTCAATTTGACGCTTCTGATCTTGTAGATTGTAGACTATTTAGGGAGTCCCTCGGCTCTTTCAGCCCTTCCTCACATCGACCTAAAAAATCTTTTGTGAATTACCCTACAATTAATTGTTGCCCAAGACTTCCAAGACCAATTGTGATCATCTGTCCTATGTTATATTTCTACTTGTTATCAGTAAATATGAATCATATAGAAAGAAGTTGGTATCAACTTCTCGCGTTTCGAAGTTAAGGCGAATTAGAAACATTTACATTCAATGTCTAAGTACTAACTTCTACAGTGTTCTCTGCGAAATTTCGATTGCGAAGGCGTTCCGTATTTTTACCTGAAATTTTCTCGAAAACTGCTAATCCAAGAAAAAGTTTCAAGCATAATAATTGCTTCTACCTTTATCTCCATTTGTTCTCAATATACTTGGTATCTATTTCGAAAGATAGAAAGTTTTCCACTTGCTATACTTACTCTTGCAATTCTCACACTATATCGAAATTGCTTTAGAAAAAACTTCATATTTTGTGCACATATTAATATTGCACCTTCATATTAGCACATTTCGTCAACAATTACGTAGTGATCATGTGGATGAACCTAGCACAGCATGTCTGAGGGACACGACAAATATTTATAAATTTCTCGCGCCAACCGTGCCTTCGCAACGGTCTATGGCTATATCCACTCTCAAAGGGGATTCGTGTAACTCTCAACACTCCCCAAGGCGAAAACGAAGAAGATTATACTTACCGTGATTGCTACAATCTGCCGTTCGTCGTATCTTGTTGTCTAGCGGCGGCGCACAGTGGCATTTACGAGTTATTTAGGTCAATTCTACTCCTCCTTCGTAATTTAACCATAATCAATCTATTTGGGGACTACTTTCACTATGTCTTCAGGCACCTTTTCTAGGTGGTAGCTTAGTGCGGAGTAACATCTTGCTTTCGCAAAGAATATTTCCGCAGTTTCTATTGCAAAGTATCTGCACATATCATTCTCTGCCTTGCCCATATTCTTAAGATGATATCGCAATGGCCTGTCAAGAGGCCTTTTATCAGCCTTAAGTCGGACTTTTCGAGTTCGAGAAGCCTTATGATATTCTTTGTCGAATAAGTGAATTTTTTAGGTTGTCTTTGGTCTGGTATATTTCTCCAGGAGGGACCGTTTCTGTTCCTTTTCCCATTTTATAATCTCCTCCCTTATGTGACCCTTGGAAAAGCCACAACATGATTCGGGTTCACAAAATGGGGCTTCTACTCCTTTTTTTGCAAGGGCGTTTGCAACTTTCCTAGCCTTAGTTCTTCTTCAGTTTTTAGCCACTATACACATGATGCATGGGTTACCATGGGTCTCACAATCGAAAGATAAGACCAGTATATCATCTTCGGCTTTAGACCCCAAGTCTTACCATCATCATCATAACAAATTTTATTTAAATTAATAATATACAAACATTGCCTCCCCGAATCGCGATTCGGAACCAACCAGACAACCACGTCGCGCAGTGTCGTGGTGTACGTAGGATTGGGCGGATCACGACCGGTTTGGCTCAATAAAATTAATGTGAAAGTTAAAACTCCTGCCGCCGGTGGTGGCTTAAAATTAACATTAAAATTAATAATATCTGTATTACAGATTTAAAACATTTAAAATTAACACTATAAAAACTATTGGGGCACAAGGTACTAAATACTATTAAATTTTGATTTCTGGCACGGGGGAAAAAACTCAACGAAAAAACCCGTTCGAAGCAATTGGACCCAACCGTCTACCCGCCGTCGGCAAGTTAGGGAAGGCAAAGAATTAAGATTTTTTAATAGTTACAATTTTTAAAAGGTTTTTCGGTCTAAAATGAATTTAGAACTAAAAAGGAAAAAATTACAAAAAAGACAAAAAGACAAACAATTGATAAACAGACAAAATGGGGAAAGGATAGATAAATATATAAAGGTGTGAAGGGAAAAGTGTGTGATAGAGAAAAGTTATGGTTAAGGAAAGTGTGGCTAGAGAGGTTGCCGAAAGATAGGCAACGCCCGGTATGGTAGGGGGTGTTTGATCTGGAATGGGGCATTATGCATCCTGATTCTGGTTATGTTGCGTGTTAGCGTGTGTCGCCCAGTTGAAAGGCATAAAATTTCTGCGATGTTTCCCGAACGAAGTCCGCTAGTGGCGTTATGTCGTTGCAACGATCATATAAATCTCTGATGGAGGTGTACCTGCTCGAATCTGAGATGAGGCGCATAAATTTATGTTCCAGGACCTGGAGTTTTTTCATTGTCGTGGCCGAGATGCTGCACCACACCGGCGCCGCGTATGTGATGGCCGGCCTGATCACCATCGTATACAATAATGTTTTATTTCGTCTGTCCAGTCCGCTACCCCTTGCCAGAAGCGGATACAGACTCCTGGACACGGAGTAGACCTTACGTATAGTCTCGTTGATGTGAATGTTAAATGTCAGTCGTTTGTCCAAGTTCACCCCCAGATACTTCACGCACCTTTTTATCGGAATTTGTTGACCCCGGATCGAGATTGGTGTCAAAATGCGGTTCTCAGTGAACCGACGCGTGAAGAGAATGGCCTCCGACTTCGCGACGTTAATACGAATCTTCCACTTGCTGTAATACGCCGTGACACGGGCCATGTGTGCCCTTAGCAGCATGTTCGCTGCTTGTGCATTATGCGAATGTGCATACATGGCCGTGTCGTCGGCGTACTTCGCAAGCTTGGTATTCGGAAACTCCGGGAAGTCGGATACATACAGGTTGTATAACTTTGGTGACAGGCACGACCCCTGGGGGACACCCGCGCGAATGTCCCGCCGTGTTGATAGTTTATTGTTCACCCTGACCTGCAGCGACCTGTCCGTCAGGAAAGAGTGAATCAGTCTGGTTATATGTATTGGAAAGTCCAGTACGTTGAGTTTGTGTATAAGTCCCGGAATCCAGACTGTATCGAACGCCTTCTCAACATCGAGGAGCACCATGGCGGTGCTCTTCCCGAGGTTGTATTGTACCTTGACGTCATTCACGATCCTGACGACCTGATGTACCGTGCTCCTGCCTTTCCGGAAGCCGAACTGGCACTCATCGTCGATGTGAAGCTCATCCTGGGCAGCGTTCAGTCTGACCAGGATGACCTTCTCCACCAACTTGGAGATCGCCGACAGCAACGAGATGGGTCGATAGCTGCCGACGAGCTTCGCGTTCTTGTTCGGTTTCAAGATAGGCACGACCACGGCGCACTTCCACTGGCTGGGCCAGTGCTGCAGCCGCAGGATCGCGTTGATAATGTACGTCAATTGTACAATGCCCTTCCTCGGGAGATATTTGAGAAGCTTATACTCGATAGCGTCTTTCCCCGGAGCTTTGTTGTTAGGTAATGTCCGGACAATGCGGGCCACTTCCGAGGGCTTGGTCATGACCTTTAGAAATTCATGTCTAGTCAATTGAACGTCATGACCAATCAGTTCGTTTACGTCGTTTTCTATGCGGTCTTGCTCAACGTCGTTGAGTACGTCCGTGTTGTGTATTGTCTACCCTTGTGAACTCGTCCACCACATTTTCCAGCTCGGCGGCTGTGATGATTTCGTTTGTTAGTGTGAGGTTTGTGTTGATGTTTGCCTTATAGAGACGCCAATCGGCATCTCTATAAGAGGTGATCTTTCGTGTCATGTCTTCCCTCGACATATTATTCAATTCTAGCAGAATCGGATTGTGGTCGGATGTAAGTTCCTCCAGCGCTACCGGCTGTGTGGAGTCTCTCACACCCTTCCAAGTCTTACCAAACAGCCTGCGATACGTGGCTTTGGTAAGTGTTCTTTCTGAATGTGACTTCTAGGTAAGTTTTTGATTCAGAATTATTCCTAGATATTTAACTTAACTGGAGAAGTTCAGCACTGTTCCATCTAACATAGGAGCTCTTAAACTTAGTTTTCTCCTTTTGGTAAACGGAACAATAACTGTTTTGCTCGGATTGATACTAAGGTCACCTTGCGAGTACCATTTGGATATTATGTATAAGGTGATTTGCATGAGATTTGAGATTTTAACCTCATGCCTACCTCTCACAGTAATAACCGAGTCATCAGCATAACCCTGAATGTTGAAACCAGAATTACTCAGCTTATGGAAGATGTCATCCACCACCATTGACCAGAGCAACCACCTTGTGGACAACCTTTGACTGCACTCACAATGTCAGTCTCCCCTCCCATATCTGTAGTAATTATTCTGCTTCTTAGCATAAATTGTATTCATTTAATAGTTGGGCACTGTATTCCTTTTTCTCTGCGGCTCCTTGTGTGGATTCATACGAGGTGTTATCAAATGCATCCTCTATATCTATGAATGCACACATAGCCATTTCTTTTGCAGCAAGTGTCTTTTCAATGCCCTTAACCAGGCCATGTAGAGCATTTACTGTCGATTTGCCAGATTGATAGGCAAATTGTTTTGGATGAAGCGGAACCCGTGTAGGGGTTTCACTTCTGACATGTTCATCTACTATTTTTTCCATTGTTTTCAGGAGAAGAGGGGTTAAGCTAATGGGGCAATATGATTTAGGTTCCTCCGATGGGCGCCTGCCTATCTTTGGAATAAGCGCCATGTTAACTTCTCTCCAGGCTTACTGAATATACGTAAGAGAGATTTGCTTCTGATCTTACTGTAGAAGAAGTGATTTTACCGGAATCAAACATTGACAGTATTCTATCTTCGCTTGAAAATAATAAGGATGAAGCGGATGACTGGCCACGAGGCGTTAGACTTTTCTCAAATTTCAATCGCAGTTGTTTTTTGTTTTTAGTTCTGGTAGTGATTCTGCAAGATGTGTATTCGGTCATATGCTGCTTTAATGTTAATACAGTATTAACTAAACTGATATTGATTTAAAGCTATACGACAAAAAGAATTATTTACCATTTGTCTATTGTTCACCATTTCCGCTACCAAACTCAATTGTTAACTGAAAAAGAAAGCTCCAATTTTTTGTAAACACTCGTTCTGGCAAAAGCGAGTCAGATTGGTTGAATGCATACCTTATTTTGTGCGGGTTTTTAATGCCACATAGCTGCAATGTCAACGAACTACACCTCAATCCTTAGTTTGATAAATGAATGAAATGAGTGAATGAAATTTATATCATTGGATTAAGTTTTTATTTGAGAGTTTGCCCGAGGTTAACCAGCAAATTGATTTGGGATAATGTACGTTTATAACGTGAAATGCATAGGTAGATATACAAAAAGTATGTCAGAGTAATTGCCTATTTATTTAAATTCATTGATAGCTTTGTTATACTTATAAGTTTCTCTTTCTAAATGTTAAAACAAATTATTTATACTTATTGCTACGTGGGTAGTTCCAAAATGCAGTTGTTTTGAATATTATGATACCTACTATATAATCTACGTAGGCCACGGTATACCCACCCACTCATAGTGTTCTACTATAGTAGTTGATGTCGTTATAGCAGCTTTGAGGTTGACAATTTCAGATATTTTATTTCATACAAATCGTTAAATATTAGTGTAGTTTTAAAAGTCTCTACATGACTACACTGTTTTGGTTTGGTTGCTCAGGATGGTATAAGAAACTTTTTAGTAGATATCGTTAATATTTTACTTTTATAGTAATAGAAAAAAAATCAAAATCTTACTTTGCTGAAATAGGCTTAGAATGTCATAAACGTCGAGATTTTAAATTAGGGCGTAAAAAAATGTTTTTCTGTGGGTCTGTCTGTCGGTCGATCTGTCTGTAACTTTTTTGTGCGTACGTTTTCTCAGCAACGGTTTGAGATATTAACTTGGAATTTGGTGCACATATGTACCATGACGAGATCTGGAACTAGATTATATTTTGCGCCAATTCTGGTGAAGGGTTGTGGGTTAGATAGGGGTAAATATAGGAAAATAAGTAAAGCAAGCTGGTAACCGTACCCCCCAACACCACCTTCACACCAATACTCAAGGAGTTGATAAAATAGAATCGAGATATTCACTTGAAACTTAGTACGCTTATGTATTGTAATAACATGTGATTGAGACGATTCCGTTGAAGGGGTGGGGGGTAAATAGGAGAAATAAGTAAAGCCAGCTAATAAGAGTTCGGAAACGCCAAAAATTGGCGTATATGCTACAAGCCAACGTTTCAAATTTTTTTATGACATCTGCCTCAAATATATTATTAAAATTCTATGGACAATTATTTCCACATACTAGAGTGGAAATATAGAAGATGTTGTTCTCTAGAGATACTTGGATGAGAAATCTATGTGGAAGTAGTAATTCCATAGGCAGCGGTTTTTTTAAGTAAAATAAAATAAGTTTTCAATATGGTGCCGTAGTGATGCATGTTCTTTTAATTAGGTTTATGATAATGATAAAAGCTAATAGTATTTATAACATCAGAGCGAAGAATACGTCAATGCGTAATAGTATGTTGGATACTACTCTTTATTAAAAACGAGATAACACACGAACTTTGAAATTTAAAGCTCAAAATAAAACTAGAATTTAATTTAAAAAAATGATGATTTCAGATTGATCTGTAAATTAAATAAAATAACATCATATGCAAGTGATTAAATCCTTTAATTTGTTAAAATTACTTAAAAATTAAAATTGCAAATACCTTTTTAATTTTTAAATTATCTTTTAAAACCCAATTCTGGCAGGATACGCATGTTCCGAGTCCCTTAAAGGCCGGCCGTTAAATATAACTGCTAACACCCGAAGGAACGGAGGCCTGCATGCTATAGCTCAGCGGTAACAAGTTCGGTTATTAACTAAATGAAGGAATTTAGTGGAGAGGTTCCAGCCGCTTCCAGTAGCTGCCCATTTCTTATTATGCAAAAGTTTACATTTATTAAAACTGTACTAATGTACATTTTGACTGAAACATGTATGGAATATAATTCTATAATAAATTGACACTTGCCTAACTTTCAAAGTATCTAGCAGAAATGAATCGAAATTCTAAAAAACTTTCAAAATATACCTCCTTTCGTCACATTGCCTGTATAAGCACAATCAAAAAAGAAGGCTGATGTTATTGAAATTTAGATAGTAAGTTAGTTCTAGCTGGAGGAAGAATTACATTTTTTAATCGATCGTTAAATATAAAAGTCTTTAAACATTGTATCAGAAACATATACCTGAATAGCAAGCAAACTCCCATAAGATTCCACAATAGAAACACTGCATATAGTGTACTGACACGATTTAATGTGACAATAAAATGTTTAGCAATTATAAAAATGTTTACATCTATTATTTGTGTTGTATTATATAGTATATTGTAGTTAACATAGTTGAATTAGAATAATTGGTTTTCCCTTTTAGACATTGTCGATCCTACCTATAAAAGGTATTGATTTCTTGCCGATCATAACTCTTTGTTATAATATTATAATTTATGTAAAAAAATGTAGGCGATTTCTTCTTATTTAATAACTGTTTCAACGCTATATTAATCCAAATTCTTCGAAAGATATTGTTCTGCTCGTTTATTAAACATTCACTTTTTTAATTACAAAGAAAGAATGTTCAGTATACAACATTCTCCATTTACCGAATGATAGCTGCACTTGACTCATTTAATAATAATCTTGTAGGAAATGCGTATAAAAATTTAATTCACGGATTAATGTAATATTTCTGTATCTTTTCATGTATCTCTTTATGTAATATACTAGATAGCGAAATAGTGATACGTGATCTAATCAGATATTTTCGGATACCAATAGCAAATTTAACCCGATTAATTGAAAATTAAAGTAATACGGAGGTTATCAGCCCAGTTGAATCATAACCACGGAGACACGCTTCCACTTCCTCAAGTTTTATTAATCCATTCAGTACTACAAAAAGTAGTTCATGAATATTGCGGTTTAAGTTTTCATTTATAAATTTGAAGTCTATATTTAATATATAAGATATCGTTGTTCAATAATATAAGGTTTTAAGATTGTTATCGGCTCTATATCAACATGCTACGTCGAGTAAGGGCTGAGCAACGAAAAGAATAGATCACTACATATGTTTAATGCACATAAAAAACTGCAAAGCTTTGCCGTTTACGTATAGATGGGTAGAAAATGGTAAATCATAAATATAATGTGTCAATTAATACATGGAACAACATTGTTCTCATGTAAAGCATGCTTTGGCATGATTAAAATAAGAAATTAACGGAAACACGCCTGTTTCAATTATAATTTCCAATTATTTTGATATAGTCACCCGACTCCCTCCTACCGAAATTATTTTAGGATGTAACGGTTTACAGCACGTATGTAAACCCTACTCACGACAGCGTCGAACTTAATATTGTCAATGTATCATGGAATATCGGATTGGTCAATACTCCAGAAATATATAAGATACTATCTTGACACAAGCAAAACAGAGTCATTTTTTAAAATTTATTAATACTTCTAAATTTCTACTGTTATTGTGCACAAAAATGTTAAATGCGGCTCTGTGGGATATCCCTTATGATCAGGAGGCAGTTTAAAAAACTTTGGTTTTCATCGCACAAGGTCAACTGTTCACAAAACTGTAAGCGCCGATCTAGATCGTCCTCATTCAATGGGCTTGTTCCATGATATTCT
The DNA here is from genome assembly GCA_963583905.1 of Stenurella melanura. Classification (NCBI taxonomy): domain Eukaryota; kingdom Metazoa; phylum Arthropoda; class Insecta; order Coleoptera; family Cerambycidae; genus Stenurella; species Stenurella melanura. The sequence goes on from OY757311.1 coordinate 124,486,216, forward strand.
TTTTATATGGTTTTTATACTTTTTCATATAGTACTCGATATTCTCATTATACACTTAAAATTTCGTATTATTAACTTTTTCCGTTCTCGAGATATAAGGAGTTGAAATTGGTAATAGTTGCAAAAACCGAGCGCTCATATGTGACGTCACTATACGTAAGTGACGTAAGAAAAATGGCTTTCTGGGACCTTTCAAATTTAACCTGAAAAGTCGAAAAACATGGAATTTTTAAACGCTGGTAACTAAATAAATACGTCGAGTGGAAGTTCGTTCTATGTGTCTACGGAAAGGAGAAGGTCGGCGATGAATTATAATCGTAAATTGCAGGGTCGAAATTGAAAATTCGTTCTGGCAGGAGCGAGAGAAAATTGTAATTTTTTGACATTTCACCAAATTGTACTCCCCTACTGTCAAGTAGTAAGCAAAACAAACAATACTTCGAAAACACTTATAATTATAATAGGCCAGTAGAATTAGAAAAACCGCTGGATGAAATTCCTTACAGGTAACCACATGGTATATTCGATGTATTCATTGATAAGGAACATACCTGTGAATTTCCTCCCATTTTACAGTGGGGGAACATTTTTTAATTAACGTTTTTTTGGGCAAAAATCACGAAAAATCGAGTTTTCTAAGCGTAGCTCTAAGCCAATTGAGAATAGCCATATTTGATGTTATACGTTTCGTAGGTCATATAAAGACAGTTCATTTGCCATGCGAATAATTTAAATCGGTTAATAATTTTTTTAAATAATCGAAAAGAACTGTCGAAAAAATCGAAAATTTCAATAATTTTTAATTCCGTGAAAAATTTTCTTATAAACTTAGAACTTGGTAAAAACATGTCTTATATAACCCTGGAGCTATCATAAAATTTTCATCAAAAAATATGTATGGCTTTTCGAGAAAATGCATTTGGTTATAAAAAAGGTCTCAAATGTTTAATTCAATCTGACCCAGTTCCCGTCATCAAAGATGACTCATCCGGAGCTCATTTTTTTCGTTGTGACGTCTAGTTTACGAATACATTGTTGGCATAGTGATTTTTTATTATTTTGATCAACAAAATGGCGTTTGAAAAAGTACGACTTTTTCGGACACCGTTTTTTGCGAATATCTTAATAACCAATTAATGTACTGGCATAAAACTTTCATATTCTGATAGCTGGTATTTTTACACGAATTTGAAAAAAAAATTTATTGTTGTGAGATGTTTAGAAGCCGAGATGATTTTTTTTAGTTGTTAATTACGCCATTTGTTTATTTATTAACATAAACATTTGAAATTTACATAGTAACTAGATGTAGACTTGATTTTTATAATTTAGTGAACTGTCACGTATCATGTTATGTATTAAGGCACGTAATGTCAATTTTTGACGTTTCTGTTTTGGTGAAAATTTTTGCAAGTATTGATACTGTTCGTACTGTTTATTACTGTTTTAACTAGTAGATGAAAGTAGCAACGTGGTATCTGTGTGAAAATGTACTAACTGTCTTTTCCGATTTGATCAGTTAAACTTCAATTTTCAAATATACTGATTAACAAAGTGGTGTGCTCGAATTAGGGCTTGTTAAATTCTCGCGATTTTATTCAAATGACCTCAAGAATTTCCAGAGGGGAAGGGAACAGATGATATTTCGAGGGAAATTGTGACAGTAGATACCGTTTACCAGATTTTAACTCAGACAGTCTAGTCATTTTACTGAGTTAAAAGAATTCCTGTTTAAACCCGGTTTATCCCTAAAGGAGGCAGAGACTTAAAATATATCGTCCATTTTGTTTATAATATTTCATGCTGCCTCGAGTCAAAACCACATGCACAACTTTCATATATTTATTTGCTTATATAAATGTATAATAGTCCAGGGATTGAGCATAAAATCTAGGTGAAATAAAATTAATTATTTATCCGTACATTTTGATACTTAGAAAATTTTCCGCATCAACTCCGACAAGATACCACGTGGCCGAGCAAAATTTTCACACAAATGCACCGAAATTAAATTTTGCCAACTCTTCACACACATATGATGACCGCTCCTATAAGCATAATTTTACTGTAAATAATTGCTTGCTATTGCTTGGTATTTGCACACCGTTTTCTTTGCTTACTACTTACTGCTGTTTTTACCGATTTATTTATTTCTTTGCTTCTTACTTTTGTTATCAATTAAAATGTGGATACCAATGACACCGCCTGCCTGCATACCGCCACTAACTTGCAAATAGTCTCAGAAAACAGTAAAAAAAATTGGCTACTCACGGCCTGATTCGTATTTTCTATGCACTAATTAATTTTTTTCTAAAAATAATTTTGAAGTACCTGACACATTTAAGCTCTGGTTATTCCATTATTTATTTATTTGGTTTTCTCTTTCATTGTATTATTGAATTTTATATGTTAATAAACTTTGTTATCTACCAACACGTGTTCTTTACTGCTGAATGTGAGTGAAAGTCTAATTTGCCATCCAGGACCCCTGCGCATAACCGTTTCTCCACTGTAGCTATCTCAGCCCTACTGCAACAGGCGCTCGAGATAACCGAAATCACGCTCAGCGTCAAAGTAACGCTTCAGCTTGTTTATGCGGTAGACAAACGGAAGAAAGGACGTCACATAATATTGTTTAATAATTTTCTTACTTTTTATTGGGTATTTTGCCACTGAAAAATAGTTAAAAATTTTAATGAAAAAACCTCTGCTCCAAACGGATCAGACAGAGGTTGGTTCCTGAATTACGCCATTTGTTTATTTATTAACATAAACATTTGAAATTTACATAGTAACTAGTTGAAGACTTGATTTTTGTAATTCAGTGAACTGTCACATATAATGTTATATATTAAGGGTCGTAATGTCAATTTTTGTATACTATAGTCTGAATAAGTCTTCGTGTCCCGCCCTGAAGTGTCCACGTTAACGTTTTCGGTCAAGCGACTTCAAATTCCGACGAAAAAAAAATCGATGTGTCTGCTTCATTTATGATGCGGTTTCGACGTTTTTTTTTTTTATTTGGGGTACCACGATGAAATATAAACTACCGTATTAACATTGTTGAAATATTGTTAATAAATTTGTTATAAACAATTTAAATAAAACTTTTTTTTTGCCTTTTATTCGAGGAGCGGAGTGCCGAATGAGTACTTAATAATAAACTAATGAAAGAGCATGATTGTGGTTTATAATACACGTTTAAAAATATTTTTACCCTAGTCCATACACTACACTTCATAAATTTGATTTTTATTGTACGTACCTTTTACTGGGTTTCTGCGGATATACGAAAGGGGAAGGTGTATGCATGATTGATGTTCAAATAAATTATTAAATATTGTCTGTAATTGTTTATTTGTGGCATATTCAGATTTTCTTACTCTTTATTGGGTATTTTGCCACTGAAAAATATTTAAAAATTTTAATGAAAAAACCTCTGCGCCAAACAAATCAGACAGAGGTTGGTTCTTGAATACTTGACTGTTTCAAAAAGTCTCACACCTAAAAATATATAAACTAGAACAATGTAATAAACTAAAAACTGAAAATGAAAGCTATAGTCAAGTATTCAAGAACCAACCTCTGTCTGATCCGTTTGGCGCAGAGGTTTTTTCATTAAAATTTTTAAATAGTTTTTAGTGGCAAAACACCCAATAAAAAGTAAGAAAATTATTAAATAATATATTGTGACGTCCTTTCTTCCATTTGTCTAGCGCATAAACAAGCGGAAGCGTTACTTTGACGCTGAGCGTGACTTCGGTTATCTCGAGCGCCTGTTGCAGTAGGGCTGGGATAGCTACAGTGGAGAAACGGTTATGCCCAGGGGTCCTGGATGGCAAATTAGACTTTCACTCACATTCAGCAGTAAAAAACACGTGTTGGTAGATAACAAAGTTTATTAACATATGAAATTCAATAATACAATGAAAGAGAAAACCAAATAAATAAATAACGGAATAACCAGAGCTTAAACGTATCAGGTACTTCAAAATTATTTTTAGAAAAAAATTAATTAGTGCATAGAAAATACGAATCAGGCCGTGAGTGGCCAAATTTTTTACTATTTTCTGAGACTATTGGCAAGCTAATGGTGGTAGGCAGGCAAGCGATGTCATTGGTATCAACATTTTAATTGATAGCAAAAGTAAGAAGCAAAGAAATAAATAAATCGGTAAAAACAGCAGTAAGTAGTAAGCAAAGAAAACGGTGTGCAAATACCAAGCAATAGCAAGCAATTATTTACAGTAAAATCATGCTTATAGGAGCGGTCAGCATATATGTGTGAAAAGTTGGCAAAATTTAATTTCGGTGCATTTGTGTGAAAATTTAGCTCGGCCACGTTGTGTCTTGTCGGAGTTGATGCGGAAAATTTTCTAAGTATCAAAATGTACAGATAATTAATTAATTTTATTTCACCTAGATTTTATGCTCAATCCCTGGACTATTATACATTTATATAAGCAAATAAATATATGAAAGTTGTGCATGTGGTTTTGACTCGAGGCAGCATGAAATATTATAAACAAAATGGACGATATGTTTTAAGTCTCTGCCTCCTTTAGGGATAAACCGGGTTTAAACAGGAATTCTTTTAACTCAGTAAAATGTCTAGACTGCCTGAGTTAAAATCTGGTAAACGCTATCTACTGTCACAATTTCCTTCGAAATGTCATCTGTGTTCCCTTCCCCTCTGGAAATTCTTGAGGTCATAGCTATCTGGATAAAATCGCGAGAATTTAACAAGCCCTAATTCGAGCACACCACTTTGTTAATCAGTATATTTGAAAATTGAAGTTTAACTGATCAAATCGGAAAAGACAGTTAGTACATTTTCACACAGATACCACGTTGCTACTTTCATCTACTAGTTAAAACAGTAATAAACAGTACGAACAGTATCAATACTTGCAAAAATTTTCACCCAAACAGAAACGTCAAAAATTGACATTACGTGCCTTAATACATAACATGATACGTGACAGTTCACTGAATTACAAAAATCAAGTCTTCATCTAGTTACTATGTAAATTTCAAATGTTTATGTTAATAAATAAACAAATGGCGTAATTAACAACTAAAAAAATTATCTCGGCTTCTAAACATCTCACAACAATAAAAATTTTTTTCAAATTCGTGTAAAAATACCAGCTATCAGAATATGAAAGTTTTATGCCAGTACATTAATTGGTTATTAAGATATTCGCAAAAAACGGTGTCCGAAAAAGTCGTACTTTTTCAAACGCCATTTTGTTGATCAAAATAATAAAAAATCACTATGCCAACAATGTATTCGTAAACTAGACGTCACAACGAAAAAAATGAGCTCCGGATGAGTCATCTTTGATGACGGGAACTGGGCCAGATTGAATTAAACATTTGAGACCTCTTTTATAAACAAATGCATTTTCTCGAAAAGCCATACATATTTTTTGATGAAAATTTTATGATAGCTCCAGGGTTATATAAGACATGTTTTTACCAAGTTCTAAGTTTATAAGAAAATTTTTCACGGAATTAAAAATTATTGAAATTTTCGATTTTTTCGACAGTTCTTTTCGATTATTTAAAAAAATTATTAACCGATTTAAATTATTCGGATGGCAAATGAACTGTCTTTATATCACCTACGAAACGTATAACATCAAATATGGCTATTGTCAATTGGCTTAGAGCTACGCTTAGAAAACACGATTTTTCGTGATTTTTGCGCAAGAAAGCGTGAATTAAAAAATGTTTCCCCACTGTAAAATGGGAGGAAATTCACAGGTATGTTGCTTATCAATGAATACATCGAATATACCATGTGGCTACCTGTAAGGAATTTCATCCAAGATTAGCCTTCCCATGAACTAATTCTACTGGCCTATAACCAATAAGGAGCATCAAGTCTATTGAGATCGCCGAGTCTATGCGTATAGTGACGTAGCGCCTGGCCACGCCCCATTTTCGTGAGATGGAAATTTGTAATAGTTTTTAAGATACTAAACGTGCGAATAAGATTCTGATATTTTGCAGATCCATTAATTTATACTTGCACTTTCGATTTGTGAAATAAAAAAAAATGCTGAACAAGCCCATTCGTGGATTAATTGCACTTTGTGTGGATGGTATTTCTCTTTTTTCAATAGACGTACAACAGAAATTTGACTCACGTTATGATTTAAAGCCAGCTGCCTTGTCGAAAGATGGTGGTTTTCATCACTTTCTAGAAGAATATTTAATTTAGTTTCGTTGCTTGTGCTAGGGTGACCAGATCGAGGGAGGTCAGCTACACTACCAGATTCATCATATCTAGCCACCAATCTACTTACAGTGGATCTAGAAATTTGCTTTTCGGGATACTTGGCATTGAAAACATCACATGCTTCCTGATTAGTTCTCAGCCTATCACTGTATCCAACCATCATCAAAAGTTCTACGCGTTCTATTTCACTTAAACATAGCATTGCATTCACTAGTTCTACACTGTCTCAGAAGTGTCACAAAACTGAGGTTCCACACGTGCCCGGAATAAAAAAGTTGTCGATACTTTACACAAAAAGTCCTATATCTCTCTGTTGTTAAGGTGATTGTTTTGTTATTATTTTCTTTGTTTTGTTTTTATGTCAAATATTTTCATGCTAGTTAAAACAAAAATGTAGGCAAAAAGATTTATCAGTCCATAAGAAAGTGGAACATTACTCGTGAATTTGCGAAAGGTAAGCTATTTTAAATAAAATGTTATTTTTCCAAAAGAATGGCTCAGGTAATATAATTTTTTTTATATCACCAGAAAGCTAAACGAATGTACCACCAAAAATAGTAAACAAAAATTTATGATGGGTCATAACTCAAAAGCCAATGACGTCATAAATTTTGGTATAGTGTCAAAATGTAGCATTTTGACAAATGACACATACCAAAGATATGAATTTTGTGTGTTTCTTTAGGTTCGCCCTGTATATACAAACACCCAACCGAATTCTGACATTCTGACCGGCATTACTAGTTTTACAAACCTTTTTTATGTAAGTTGACCGACCCAGTACTTTGAGAACTAAAACCCAATTTTGCACAAATAAGGAACAAATCAAAGGCCTACCAAAATTAATTTAAGCAGTTCTTTTTCAAAACCATTGTATAAATTATTCATATTTAAAGTCAGATTTAAGATGCGTACATTGGTATGATATTTACAATACTACAATCACAAACATATTTAGTAAGCGGAATATTTATAAATAGATTAAAAACTAGTACTAAATAAAGAATAATGCTAAAAAGAGGAATTAAATCAATCGGTACAAGTAACTACATGCACTAAATCATTTGATAACAGTTCAAATGATAAGACCTTACAAAAGGAATATAAAATAGGTGAAAATGAATTCACACAGATAATAAAAAAATGGAAAAAACAGCATTATAAGAAAGAGACTAACAAAAATAAAACTACTAACCAGAGTTTATGGAATACGATAAAAATACATGCAATAAAAATAAAACAAAGAAGACATTAGAATGTGGAAAGAAAGAAAAGAAAATAACAAATAAAACTGAAATGACGTTACTTGGTAACATATAGCTAGAGCTAGGCCAAAAATATGGGAAAAAATTAAAGCATGAAACAAAATTTTATATAAAAATATTTATGAAGTTACTTATATCTCACAGATTTCGAGGAATTCGTCATGATAATAAAGAGCTTAAATAAATATCTGATATAAAAAATTAAAAAGCTCTAGGTCTAGATACCATTCGTTCAGAAACATAGTAACATAAACAACGGAAATATACGAGGCAATTAAGACATTATCATATCTAATTAATAGTGTTTTGTAAACAGCTACTCCTTTAAAATTCATAAAATTGACATCATCAAACCAATATATAAAGATGGAGACATAACAGATTTGATTGCTGTACTAACTTCCAAGGTAGCTAAACTTTAATTTAATTTAATCCAAAAAAATATATTAGAAAATGCTTTAAATTGAACATAATGTCAACAAATCAGTTTGGCCCCCAAAATGTATGGTTTTTAGGCAATGTCATAGCTTATTTGGCCTACTAATATCTATGGCGCATAGATGAACCTTGTTTAGGAAAATCAGTAAATCTTGCAAGTTTATAACATTATATGTTGAGAGACTATAGTTTACAAGAAAACGTATCTTTCGAAAGTTACTTATCTAAACGTATTCATTTAAAAAGATTAATAACGAACTTAGTGAACCAGTTAGCCACAATAGTTTGAAATGAATAGTCGCAGTGGAGGGTATATGCCTGATAACCTAACGTTACGTAATAACCTCACCTAACCTAAAGTAATGAACTGGTTTGTAAATTATGAAGTGGCACAAGGAACAGTCATGGGTTACTATCTTTTACATTAAAGATCGACTTGAAAAACAATGAATATGCCACAGCGGCCGTCATTAGTTTTATAGCTGAAACTATAATACTTTTTAAAATCAACTCGTGATCTGACTATCATCTACTTAGAGTTCATTTCAATAAGAGGCACTATTTTCCTTTCACGTCAAGATAAATAATGTACCTAACTTTGGTTTATTACAAATTGTATCCGAACATCCCAAGCGTAGCATCAATAAATTATAGTCTAGGTATCCGCGTACAAAAAATGAATTTATACATATCCTCTTGTAACTTCTTGAATGGCTTAATTGCGCCTAATCTACAACTTTTTTCCTTTGCGAAAATTTTCGAAAACGCGTTCGTTTCCCCTCCACTTCTTTCGAAAGATTTCCACGCGTCGTACCGGAAAACCGGGAAATCTATTTTGTCGCACAATTCGAAAATTGGATTCTACATGTTAGTATTAAGCAATCTTGAAAAAATCAGCTGATTATCAATAAAATAAAAGTTGTTAATTCGGAATTTTTATAAAAATAGACTATTATAATTGTATTAGATTTAAGCACGTTATGTAACATACTGTATAAGCGCCAATCAGACGATACACACAATTTTATAGGAGGTTAATTGCTTTATTTCATATCTTTCGCTTATCGGCGTACATTTGATGCTTTCATCTTTAAATATCCCGTGCAGATCTGACTTATCTTATGAAACACATGATGCGTAAAATAATGCCAAGTATAAGCCAAGCATAAGTTATGAATGTTACAATATAAATACGACTGAACGATCTCGGTCGTAGGTGGATATATTACCTTATAGCTCATACATTCACATTTGTACGTAATTAAACTTAAGTGAAATAGTGTTAAATCATAATAAATCCAACAATTATTTTAGTTACCTAGTAAGTTGTTTAAGAAAATCAATCAACAAATTCGGTATACAATAATGGTGCAGCTGGTAGGATTCATAAAACACTACTTGAAAATGGAACCAAGAGCCTAACTTGTTGTGTTGGTCCTTCAGCGGTAATTTTTCAGAAAACTAAATACTCTTACGTTGGTTGTCTCCTTGGTCTCGAAATGTGTAGCCCCCTCCAATGCAGAGTGACCTCAGTCCATCGGGAGTAAAGAGCATTAAATTACCTGCAATAGTATTTAGTCTAAATTGGATCAAGATGAAGAGTTCTTTTAACAACGCAATAGATAATTAACCCAATTTATGTTTAGAAGATTCTTAATTAAATCTGAAAGTTATGATGGGATTTTCAAAGCCGGAAAAACTATTTACAAAAATTTTATACCTCGCCTCGGTTTGTACAGGTACATTTATGTTTATGATGTTCCATATTATCTTTTATATGTAACGCCCTATATGCGCTCCTTCTTAGAAAATCTTGTTTTCACTAACAATAACAAAAGCATCAAAAGTTGTCCTTCGAGATCTAGTTTTTGCTAGTCGCTATTTCTGGTTAACTAAGAAATATTGGTCCGTCCGTCCGCCCGTCCATCCGTCCGTCCGTCACGTGTCTTGTAAGCACGATAGCTTAATAGCGAAAAGTACGATTGTATTGAAATTTGGACAGTATGTTGGTGTTAGCTAGAGGAAGAACCCTATTGTCTTTGAACAAAATCGATAAATAAATAAAACAGTTATTAATATTTAAATAAAAGACACAAAATATGCTTTGTAATTAAACCAAAAATGACAAAAAAGAAACTGGGAAGAGTATCCTATAGAATGTGCAAAACAATTATTAAAAAGTGCAGTAAATCGGTGAAGAGTATAATGGTTAGCTTTTTAAGGTATTAATTTACTTAAACAAAGTACATAGAGTAAGAAATATTAACTATTACTTCATCTGTTACAGATATCATTTAATATAATGAATAATACTCCTGTGCTAAACAATTTAATCTGATCAATTAAGGGAATTAAATCCATAAAATCAACACTTTTGCGAATAAACAAAAACCAACTGCCACCCAATATTTATTCTTTAATAATATATAACGTGAAAAATGTGAAAAATAGCTCTCTCGATATAATAATCGGCTGCAAAAATCACTTAACAATAAACGCTGGACCAGTTGTGTGTAAAGTCATAATTCATAAATACCGAATTGAAATGGCTATTCAGTATGGCTGTCACGTTCCACCATTGCAGTGATAAACAATTCTACGTTTATTTTGTGCACATTCGATTTATTCTGCATAATTTTTACCATGACGTATACTCATGGCATATAAAACAGGCGTGCAGTGCTGCAAAAGCGCAAGCATGACAAACTGACAAAATCAGGGCCTAATTTACGACAGCTCTACAGTGTGTTTCTGCATGTATGAAATATTCACTTTCAGGTTTATTTATTTAGCGTATTTAGCAGCATACAAAATAGTAAATAGTGAGGCAAAAATAATAAATAGTAAAATTTAAAAAATCGGTAAAGTTGTTTACAAAGAACTTCCCTCTTTATTTGTGCATGGCGGTCACTCTAAAAAAATAATAATTACGAAGTGACATTGAAAATAATAATCGGAATATAGTTATCACTATTATTACAAAGAACACCTGATAAGTTTTGGTCAAAAAATATACAGAGTGCTCATCCAACAGCAATTGTTCAATACTAAATAACAGGTGCCAAATATGAAAGGCTTGGGCAAATACCTTTATAAATGTCCACCATGACTGAATTATTTCTTGGGATGACCACCCTGTACATTTTTCAATAATAGTATAATAGGTGCATATGCCTAATATTATTGTCATCTGTCACATTTTCAATTCCACATACACGTAGTGGAGCGGAAGTACAGTGGTGGTTAAAAAATTTCTTTTTTTTTTCAATTCTTCAAAAATGTTTTTAAAAAAAATTTTCAATTTTTTTTTCTTCTGAAATAGGTTTAGAATGCCATGACACGTAGAAATTTTAAATTTGAGCAAAAAGGAAAGTTTCCTTCTATTCTACAGTGGTATCTTTTTTTTTTAATTGGCTTAGAATGCCATGAAACGTGAAAATTTTAAATTTGAGCAAAGAAAAAATTCTTTTCCATCTATTTTAGTGGTAAATTTTTTTTCAAAAATATTGGTGCAAAAAATTTTCAATTATTTTTTTCTCAAATAGGTTTAGAATGTCAGTCATGTTAAACGTGAAGATTTTAAATTTGAAGGGGAAAATATTCCATCTATTCTAGTGGTAAATTTGTTTCCAAAATGGTAAAAATGTTGCATTGTTGAAATGTTGCAAATTTTCTTTTCCGCAATAGATTTGGAATGTCATGAAATGTGGAAATTTTAAATTTGAGCAAAAAAAATGTTTTTCATCTATTCTGTACCCAGTGATAAATAGATTAAATTTTGTTCAAAAATAGTAAAAAAAAATTCAAACATTTTTTTTTATATATGTTTAGAACGCCATGAAACGTGGAAATTTTGAGTTTGGACAAAGACAAGAAAATTTCCATCTATTTTAGTGGTAAAAAATTTTTCAAAAATGTTGGTAAAAAAAAATGAAATTTTTTTTTTCTGAAATAGGTTTAGCGTGTCATGAAACGTGGAAATTTTAAATTTGAGCAAAAAAAAAATTTTATCATTATTTATTCCCTTTAGACGATCCACCCTGTATATTTTCCAGTGAAAGTTCTACCATTTGAATTACTCACCCGAAGAAGTGTTAGAAATGATTTTAGATTCCAATTTAAGTAAGTAACAGTATTTGGATATTCGACATGGAGCTATTTCAAGAAATCGTAAAATGTACCGACTACAAAGAAGTTTGGTAGGGTAAACAAAAATGTAGGCCAACTGGAATCAAAATTTCCGATATTGTGACAGATGTACCGTTAAGCAATTTACTGGAATATACGACAAAAAGAATAGTACTTTTGCAAGAAGAGCCAATTATACAGTACATGGAATCATTACAACTTACTGAAATTAATGCTGAAATAATTTTCAGTTATGGCTTCGATGAAAGTTCAATGAGTGAGATGCACAAGAACTTTTGTTTAATACACAACTGAACCCTAACGTCATCTAAAGGCATCAATAAATTAAACATCTTCCCAATTGGTATTCTAATTCCACCTGTTGTATCCGAACATGAATATTATTTATAATGTCAAGTATTTCCAGCGCCATCTTAAAATTTTTGATAATTAATCTTTGATTGTTCGCATCAATTTTGAATGCGCTTAGTCCATCGTTCGCCTACTTCTTTCCAACTTTGGTTAACTCTCTATTATTAATAGTAATGTTCTTATTATTGGTTATATAGATGTTCTTATTTTCTTGGCCGTTGATATCAAATTAACTTATATCTGTATCCTGGGAATCTACGGTCAATTTAAATGAAAATGATTGTATTTTCTTTGGGGTCGATTTTTTGACCTTCGTCAGAGAAAATGATTATTATTGGATGTAGAAAAATGTAATAATAATTTTCTCTGACGATACCCAGGATACCTACGCATCGAGTTAATTTTCACAGATGTGTTCCACCAATTCTTTATACCATTTAATTCTAGACCAGGTACAATCATTTGGCCAAAGTAGAATGCATTCGGAAAATTATAAACCACTTTATTTTTAGACGATTTGATTTTAAAGCAAATTGATTGATATTATGATACAATTTGTTTTGATGTAACCCACAACAAATGATGGTTGCATTCCGTGTGGTCTATAGTCATAAGCAGACATGGGTCGGAAAGGGGGGTGTATAAATATATTTATAACGACCTATTTGCTAGGTGTCAGCCCGACAACAACTTTATTAGATGCGTATAAAATTGAACTTTGTTCTATTATCTATTTTACCTATTATTTGCAAATTTTAATTGTCTTAGGATTCACCAAGCTAGGCAAATGAATTTTGTCTCATAACTTTTATAAATATAAGTGAATAAACGTGTGCTACATTTTACTATTTATATGCTAAAATGCTATATAGTCACACTGGTTCGAAGTAAAGTTCTATTACATGAACTCATTATTGTATTCTTCGCAAATACAAAACGAAACGTGCATTCGATCGGCACATTTCTAAAACCGGTAATACTGCTCGAAGAGAAAAATTTTTCATATCAGTGTGTTGGGCGAAAATATGAGGATATAACTAAATATGCTTTAGTAAAATGTTGCTGTGGAAAAAAATACAGAGTGTCAAAATTCAAATTATTTTTTCGTTTTCTTGCAATAACTCAACAGCCTCTTAACTGATCTTCGCCAAATTTGCTAGAGGAACTTTTTTTATGCTAAGAAACAATAATTTATGTATTACATCCCGTTAGATTATAGAGGTTGCCGCAGGACCTGTATCTGATGATGAATTTTTTTATATTTTTTTTACGAAACGTGGTAATTCTGATCAGAAAATCTGATGAGGGCGTCATTTCCACGTATAAAAGGTACAAAACGTAAGGGCAAACAAAATCGTAATAACAGCGTAAACTCTTTCTCACTTTCTTATGAACTAATGAAGTATTTTCATGGTATTGAGATAAAGACATAAATCAAAAGATTGTGTAAAATAAGGATTCAATCTTATTAGAGGACCAAAAAATAGCATAAAAGTTGACTTAATGACATTGCTATTTATTGTATAAACTTTCCCACCATGCAAATACTCCATTGCTGCAACTTAGAGTAAATTTTCGATATGGTCTCCACCTACTTCTATCCCTTTTCTAATTATTTTCATAAAAGACTTTCTTACATGGAAAAATATATTTTCCTGTCCTCTAATAAAATTGGCTGCGTTTTGTATTTTGTCCCACAGTTCTTCTCTTGAATTGATAGTATTTGCATAGACTAGGAAATTCATATGTCCCGACACATACTAATCCAAAGGATTAATTATAATCAGGACTCCTTGGTGGCCAAGCAAACTCACTTCCTCGACCTATCCTTCTGCTTGGGAAAGTCTCATCAAGATAATTCCTGACTTCACTGGAGAAATGAGGGGGAACTCCATCTTGCATAAACCACATTCTGTTCCGTATCAGCAAGAATATTTTGAAGAAAAAACGGATAAGACTGTCCATTTAAATTTGGAGGGAGGACAAATGGTCCCAATAGCTGATCGCCGATAATACCACACCAAACTTTAATCTTAAATTCGTGCTGAAAATGCCTTTCTTTAACGGCATGAGGATTTCCTACTTCCCAGTAATGGGTACTTCTCCATTAAAAACGCCTCGGCGAGTAAAAGTTGCTTCGTCGGTAAATAAAATGTTCTTAACCAAATTTCTATCCCTGTAGTGTTTATTTAGAACAAATTAACAAAATTGTACCCTTTGTGGAAGATCCCTTTGAAGTAAGTTTTGTACAGAAGTGAAGTGATATGAGTAGAAGCATTCTTTGCGTAAGACTCTTAGAACAGATTGTTTACTCACCCCTGTTGCCGCTGATAAACGACTTGATCTGACTTGAGGATCTTCATACACACGAACTAAAATTTCCAGTTCTTGATCGGTCGTCCTACATCATTTTTATGGCGAAATAAACCCGTTTCTTCCAAACGACGACACAGATCCTTGAGAATCTTATGGTCTGTCTGCATTCTATTTGGGTATTGAAATAAGTATCTCCTCGCTGTAGCGCGTCCGCTAAAATTTTTTTGTACTTAAACACATATCATAATATCCCTCATTTCCCTATTTGAAAAATTATTGTGTCTAGGCATTTTAAATAAAGAAGTTAAAAAAATTAGCTTGAGGAACACAAAGCCAAAATAAAATGCCACTTTTCAATAAATACACTTTTTTTCATTAAGTTTGAATTTGTCTTTCAACGAATTATTCAAATGTTTAACGGTAATTTCCTCGAAAACGGTTGGAGTTATCAAGTTCTACCAAGTGTACCTTTTATACATGGAAATGACGCCCTCGTCAGATTTTCTGGTCTGAAGTACCACAACGTTTCGTCCAAAAATACATGAAAAAAAATCATCATCAGATACAGGTCCTGCGACGTCCTAATTAAGTTATTGCAAAAAAACGAAAAAATAATTTGAATTTTGACACCCCGTATCTTTTTCCACAGCAACGTTTTACCAAAGCATATTTGCTTATATCCTCATATTTTGCCCCAAAGAATCTACCCCTGCACTATGGCCTATTATTAATGGTCCACACTGTATATATATTTTTTATGTTTTGTAATTAAACTAAAAATATCTGAAACTAATATTATTTACAAAAAAACTGCGAAGAATATCCTATAGAATGTGCAACAATTATATAGAAAGTGCAGTAAATCGGCGAAGAGTATAATAGTTAGCTTGTTTCTGTTTGTATTTCCAGGATATGCCACAAATTAATAATTACCTGCTTATCAGAACGATTTTGGGTAAAAATTACTTATACTTATATTTGCTGGCGGATGCCATTTGTTGACAGCTCTATTTATTCATTCTACCATTGTATTCTGTTAGGTGTATATTGGGTTGCCTGAATATGCCACAACTTCCAGTTACCTATCGGACCACGCATTCAAACTCAAGTAAGATTTTTCAAGAAATTATTTTCTAAAAGTTGCATTTTGGAAAATAAATATCCTCATTATTTTGTATAGATTTTAACATTATATTAAAACATTAAATTGACTGCGTGTATTGATAGTTTAGTAAATCTAAGAGTCTGAATTGCCTAGAAAGGAATTGTCTTACTATAGCAATTTTCTTGGTGGAACTTGTTGAAACATTTCAAGAAGTGTACTAAAAAGTTTTGTTTAGACAAAAGAATGTTCAGAATCCTGTTTCTTTGTAGTTTTTCTTAAATATTTCTGGTTGTATAACCCATATTGCAGAAAAGACAGACACAAATTATTCTAAATGAAATTGCGAAGAAAATTTTTGGTCAATAAGCCAAGTCGTAAAACATGAAGACGTTTTAGGGAAGCCATTTTGAAACAATTGATGATAACTTGAGCAATA
Source organism: Stenurella melanura (assembly GCA_963583905.1). Taxonomy (NCBI): domain Eukaryota; kingdom Metazoa; phylum Arthropoda; class Insecta; order Coleoptera; family Cerambycidae; genus Stenurella; species Stenurella melanura. The sequence continues at coordinate 124,502,522 of OY757311.1, forward strand.
ATGCACATATTCTAACGAAACTTTAGAAGAGTTGTGGAGTTGGAGTTAATCCATGAAGCCAAGTTTCAAGTTAAAATGTTTACAATAACTCCTAAAAAATAATTGCAACGTCGAGAATCGAATCGTCGATTGTTTACGGGCATCAAGTCGTATTTCAAAAATTTGTGTTTCAGATTATAGTTGTTTTTATGTTCTTTGTGGTGGTATAAACAAAAGTAAATTTAAAAATTTTTAAAACCGAAAAAATGTTCAAGTCATTATGTCTATTAGCTTGCTTATAAATGGTCATAATGCAAAATAATGCCATATCTAAGGTCCGTACTGCCGGAGATAAAACTAGTTTTTTTAAATAGCTCATTTTTTATGTACTTTTAAGGTATAGGTACCAATAATATTTACTTTTGGGCAAAACAATTTTTAGTAAAATTCATTTGTTTAAAAAAGAGAATAGAAGAATTTAATAAAATTAGTCTTATAAAATTATTAATTTAGTTTTGTTTATACCACAACAAATAACATAAAAACCACTATAATCTGAAATACAAATTTTTGAAATACGAGTTGATGCCCACAAACAATCGATGATTCGATTTTCGACTTTGCAATTGTTTTTTGATAGTTATTGTAAAGATTTTAACTTGAAACTGGGCTTGGTTTAACTCCACAGGGGGTATATTCTTCTAAAGTTTCGTTAGAATATGTGCATTATGGTTCAAGTTATCATCAATTGTTTCAAAATGGCCTCCTTAAAAATATCTTCATGTTTTACGACTTGGCATATCGACGAAAAAGTTTTGGACAAATCTAGTTCTCTTCGCAATTTCATTTTGAATAATCTGTGTCTCTTTCTTTTTTGGGATACCGGTTATACAACCAGAGATATTTAAGAAAAACTACGAAGATACAAGATTCTGAACATTCTTTGTTTAAACAAAAGCTTTCAACCACCCGGATTTAATCACTTCTTGAAATGTTTTCAACAAATTCCAGCAAAAGAAATTGCTATATAAAGACAGTTCCCTAGAGATTTTAGTTTTATTCCACTATGAGGTTTATCTAGGCATATATAAAGTATTGTTATGCATTACACCCCCTATGATACGCCTATGACTATTAGAAACTGAAAATTAAGTGGAAATGGTTATACAACCAGTAATATACCTCTAAGTCTGTAGATGGCTCTACACTTATATTGTTCTGGAATTGTAAATCTCTAGATGGACCTAGAGGCAATTTTAGGATATATAGGGCAAGGTCGACGGCGGAGAGGGAAGTTTTATAAAAGAGAAGAAGTTGAAAAGTGAAAAAGTGAGGTTAAATATCAAATAAACAAAGTGCAAAGGTTATTTTGGTTAATTAAGAAGTATTGTATAATCAGTAAATTATTAAATAAAGTCTTAGTGGTTTACTCCTTGTTAAAATTATTTATGAACCCACGGATTCATACAGGGTGTTTCCTAAGGGGTGGAAATACGTAACAGTATTTTAGGTTAATTAGCATTTATATAAGGAAAATAATATATTTCAATCTAGACCAAAATGTGGGCTCTAGGAAAAGATCCCCAATATTCTGAAGTTTGATGGATCTCCTAATAAGGAGATAGATGTAATCACACAGTAGTTTTTGTACCATCTTGGCTCGCTTACAGATATATTTCTGATCTTCAATCTGATGGTTATCAGTTCTAAGAAATGAAATCATGATTCTGTGTTTTCAGACTGAAGTTTGACTGTAAACAGTGGTTTAACTGTGATCAAGGTATTATCACTCTTTATACAACTGGCCCTGAACCATACAAGAGCGCTCAGCACATTTCAAGATCTATCTTTATATCATACGAAAGCATTGTATACCCCTATTTTCATACACTGACATATTTTAAAAGTTTTGTATTTTTAATAGTTAGAATGTATTTTTAATAACACAATGCGGTAAGCCAAGACTTTTTCGTCTGTTATTTTCGCAATTAATTTCCGTAGCAGTAACACTGTGAATTATTCATTTTATCAGCGTCAATGACGCCCCAGTGCTTAACCGTGTAATATAAAATTTAAAACTGCAGTAATTATTTTTACGGGGAAACTTGGTGACATAGCAGTGGAGGTACATAAGTGAATAAATGTGATCCTCAAATTGCGCAGAGCCGCACAGACAACAAAAGGACCAGGACAAAGTAAAATTTTGTCTGTAAAATTGACTGAGTGTAAATATATAGTGTCAATCACTAGTGTCAATCACTTGTGGTTTCCTCAATTCTAAGAATTCTTGGAATGTCCCTAACATTCCAAGAATTCTTAGAATTGAGGGAACCACAAGACAAATTTTATAGAGGTATTGCATCACCATCACTCTTATAGATCTTAAATGGGTGAATGGGTTATTTTTAAATTTGAGATAAAATTTTCAGTTTTGTGATGTAAAGTGCTAAAATTGCCGATTTCGATGTAATTTACATTAAAATCAAATTAAGTTCAATGATACACTGGATGCAAGCTTCCCATAAAAAAAATACTATACTTCCACTCCACTACGTGAATGTGGAAGTAAATGGGTATACGAGGCCCTGTTAATAATTTGTTAATAGAATTCATCCTCGGATGATTACGACTCTGAAATTGGCGCTTCTCAAGGGGACGTACTCGGGCCACTATTATATTTGTTGTACATAAACGACATGCCACTATACGAGATGACAGATGGCAACAATTTTCTGAATGGTGTTCACAAAATCGGTTAATCCATAATCTAGAAAGAACCATATGTCTAGAAATTACAGGGTTGTACAGAAAAGCATATACAGATCTACAATTTAATAGTAAAGATACCTGATATATTCCATAATCCATAAACAACTCAATAAAGTTTGTTTGTATGTGTGCCAGGCTGAATAAATCATATATTGATTGCTCTATTAACCTTAAAAAATACGCTTAACGAAGAATCGCTCTTAAATTTTTATTATGCCACAGTATACTCTACAACATCCTACATTATTATATCATGGGGCAGGCAACTGAAATTTCACGTGTTGAATTTAAAACGGTCAACTCAGGGTATTTTAATTTAAAGTCAGGTCCCACGAGGTTTAATTAGACCTTATGCTTCTATATATACACTAAAGAAGTCAGACTGCGTAGACTTAAAAATTGTATTAATTCGACATCATATGAAAGCGTCCTAATATATCTAAGGGTAGGATAAGTATATAATAATCATTTGAATTTTCGCGATTATCCAATTCTGCAAAAAAAACAGAAAACTCCAAAGAAATTGCATTTTTTCGCATCGCACTGTTTGTGCACAAGCGCTTCTTAAATGACCGAAGATAATAATGAATACAGTTGAATTTGTACAGGGAAGAATTTCAAACAAAATGTTTAGTGACATTATCTTTTTAAAATTAATAGGAGGAGGGTGAGGTCCAACAAATGACTCCAAGAATATTCGGTTTTCGCGAAAACGTTCAAAATACATTTTTGTTATTTTAAATATATTTTGGCCACATAAATTTTGCGGCAAAAATCTACAAATATTTTCCATGCGTGAGGATACTTGAAAGTAGAGATTGTATTTCTTCATTTAGAGCTCTAGAAACTTGATACCTTAACGTTGTATCGCAAATGCATTACCCCGTTATTAGTAAATCAACGATGTAAAAGCACTGTTCGCCCAATTATTTTACAAAATCACAATTGTTATCTTTTGACATCTCTTTTACGATGTTTGTGTTTAAAGATTCAGTAGAAATATTCAATATCATTGAGTATTTGTATGTGTTTCCTTAATAATGTATTGAACTTCTTAAGTTATAATTTGATTTCTCAATGTTGTTTTTTTTCTTTCAGGTAAGATTTCTGCATACATATACTTTGCTACATGGCTCCGTTCAGTTTTTTTGGTAAGTGTAAATTTCCAATAAATTGTTAGGTCGTACCATTATTCATTGCAGTACAAAAGGGCAAGCCATCATAACATGGACTTTAATGGTTCTGAAACCCAATAATACACAGAACGATATTCTTCTGAATCATGATGATAAACTTTGTTTTAGGGTTCCGTATGCAACTAGGGACCCTTACAGTTTCGGTAGATATGTCCCTCTGTGTTTCACAGCCCTCCCACTCTCTCATTTTTATACCTCTTGGGATTAAACTTGGTATACAGACGCAAATTTATGACTCAAAAACAGAAATGAACAGATTATTGAAAACATTTTGGCTCCCCATACAGTGAAAATGAACCCAAAGAAAAATTTACATTTACCCTGTTGCATGTGAAACCAATATAAGCGTGTATTCAGGAGAAGGTATTTATTTAACAAAAATTCTAACATAGTATAATTTACAATTATGTAATGAATGAATAATGAGCTGCATTCTCCTACTTTAATTACGGTCGTCTATTACGGTTGTTTATTACTGTACATTGAACTCTCAGATTTTTTGATTTTGGGCTTAAACCTGCTAATATTATAAAGTATGTATGTAAGGAATTATTTATTGGAAAGTACGCTACATACCCCATCGAGTGGGGTGTCGTTGGATAGGTCTCCTAAAATTCAAGAGAAAATGTTTTGGAATCTTATAATTTTATCCCTTCAGTCACAAAATATTCGCTTTTAATGTCGTTATCAACGCCGCCGCCCCCTCTCTTTCATTTCCAGACAAGACTATAATTTTATTTCTCGTTTACTTTAATTTAAACTATTACCATTACTGCCAATAATCGACTAGAAGATAAACCTTCCTGTTATTATGAAAGTACTGATTCTCTGTTGGAGCATTTGTAGCATTCATTTGGCATGAACAAACATAGCCCTTTATGGTACTTTAGCCTATCGTTACTGTTAACTCATATATCAAAATATGTAATGAATGAGGACGACATGAAATATTCAATTAAAATCTAGATTAGTCAATTATGTCACGAGCATAAACAATGGTGTAAATGTAATAATATCGCTTGTTTCAAGGCAGAATATTCCGAAACTGATACATCAATAACCCTAATACCATCATAATAAAAGCGATATCCTCATGCGATATTATAATATCGAGCCGTAAAATACATAAAATGCCATCAGACTGTCATTGTGGTCTAGTCCGGTCCTGCCAGCTCGGATAAAGTACCGACAGTAAATCATTTATAGTAAGAATAAAAATGAGTATTACCTCGTAAAATAATAATGGTAAGCGTTCGGGATGTACTATATGGGACATAAGAGGATAAAAATAATTTAAGGTTGAATTTTAATTTAAATTTATGGAAACTAAAATTGCATTGTTGTATTTTATACGACTCTAGGAAGAATCACTAAAATTTGTAAAATTTATTTTTGTGTGCCTGGAAATACTAATATACAGGGTATTCCAGGAGAATGGGGCAATGTATCAGAAACGTATAGTTTGGGTCATAATAACGGTTAAACTACTTATACTCCAGTCAAATAAGAACAAATTCCGACGTTTGACGGATATAATTGATGTAGTCTTAAAACGTTGCAAAACATGTTCATTAAGATACACTATTAATGAAAAGTGTTGTAACCTTTGATAAGGTTCTATAAACACTAAAATACTGATGAGCGTTTAGTCATTCTATGGCATCATCAGGAGATAAATAAAATGCATAAAATAGAAATGAAGCGACTTTATCTAAACAACAAACTTTATTTTTGATCACAGTTTTAAAAAACTGCGACACGTATGTTATAGAATCCTTAACATGTATTTAGAAAACATAATCCGACAGAGTATAATTTTTACATCTAGTTTGTCATTTTAATTGTTTGTACACAGTTTTAAAGGAAAAAAAAAAGGAAAACGTTATACTACCCACAACTTTGATGTAAAAAAAATTATTCATGGGATAGTGCACTACTTATCAAGTCCAAAAGGCACAATTTTACTCGAGGAAGCCTACGAATCCAACAAAATGCAGGTGTAGTGCGTATGTTATTTTTCTATTTTCTCCACTACCGGTATACCAAACGTTGTTGGCGCCTATATTTATATAATTTATCTCTCACTGTTTCTCTGTAAACTCCCAACAAAACTGACTTCTAAAAGCACAAATCAAAGTAAAATCAAATATGTACTTGTTTAAAGTTAATATTTGTGCTTGCAAGAAATCATGGGTGGACTTCCTCAGAACAAAAAAGTGAAAAATGATTTATATTATAAAATTAACGGTAATAACTATTTTAACGAGCCTTACTAAGGTAAAAAACTGTCTTTAATGCCGCCTGAAGTGCACTGCAACAAAGTAACAGTTCAAAGAGAGATTACTAGATTTAATGTCTCATTAATTTTGACAAGTAACGATGATTGTAAATTTTACATTGGTCTCCCAAAGAGAATGTAACATTAGTGGACTGTATATATACGCTATCATGTCTAATTATATCTTACATAGCCGAGGAACACTTACAACTTCGTTATACTTGTTTACTTGATATTAAATTAGCCAGTCGGTACAAAAAAAATTAATAATAAAGCGGTGTCCCCACAAACAAATGAGTTACTGACCTCCTTGATAACTGTATTAATAAACCGAGTAAAAGGATAAACGTTACTTAATTAAATTTTGAAATTCAATCTGATACTTAAGTTGGTTATATTTAGGTGCGCACGCGTTGGTATTTTCAATGAACTCGAACTCTCATGAAGGGTATTTTAATTTTAGAACGGTGTGCAAAGTGCCATACGCCACGCCATGTGTAACACGATCCACGTTTAAGCTTTAAAATTATACATGAGAATATTAAAAACTGACGCAACACTGTCTATAGGGTGACGAAATGCCAGACCTCTAAATTTTATAGGTCTGATATAATATTTATATACAATATATATTTCCCTCCGAAATCATCGCACAAGCGAAATACTTGAATATTTTTCGTTGTCTAAAGCTGTGTTATTTTTTTGTAGGATTTAGTCAAGCTTTATTTTTCCTGGTGGTGTAATTATTTGGATACAAAACCGATTAAAAGCGATTACTTTATGCCATTGTTATATAAGCTATTTTTGTAGAAAGTAATTTTAAATATAGACCATTCTTACATCTAAATATTTACTGCCTAAAAAGGTCTAGCCGGTTTAGCATATGAAAAATGCACTGACGTCTATTGTTATGCTTTAACCTTTTAATTAATACTTTTTGCCTGAAGTGTTCCTACGATTAATTTCAGGCCTCTGCTTTCACCTATAAGGAAGGTATTAACGACAACTTTGTTTTTCTCTGACATTTAATTATTTTATTTTCCAATGTACAAGGCGCCTCAAAAGGGCGGTAGGTTATGTAACTTTACTTTTGAAATGGAACACCCTGTATATTTTATATTTTTGGATTTTCCTTTTATTTCCGAACAAATTTTATTAACCATGTCCAATACCTATCAATTAACCATTGTTTAGATATTAGCAGTTAAATTTTTGGCATAACATATTCTTATTAGATAGACCTTTATTAGCAGCTTCTTCTATATAAAAAGAATATGCTACGTATACTATGTTATATACTACAATATAAAAGTTAATATAGATAACCAGTATACAATAAATTAGAATCACAAATATACTGTATACATATACGTTATATTATAATATAAACCTAAAATTACTATTTAATAACTATTTCATTTTTGTATCCACGATGATAATATTCATTATATATTAATGAGCCATTTTTATGTTCCGTGTACTATAGCCACATGACTGTTTTTTGGCTATATTTACACATATTAGTTTACTTTTGAAAATAATATTTTTCTATGTTTTTGTTATTTTGGATTGTTTTTTACTTGCAGAGAAGCAATAAATCTATTAAAAATCCGATTTTTATTTTATAACCACTTTCACAACCTCTACTCGAAAGTTGCCACAATTGTTTATCTGGGCGAACATGTCAAAATGTCATGTAAAATAGTTGTTTGTAATATAACATATGACATTATTTTCTTTGATAAATGTCGTTCATCAAAACCATTGAGTTAGAAGGTAGGGAGAAGCTGTCACGTGATCAAAAACGGCATCATTTCGCCATCTTGTTACTACTTTTCCGTCAAATAGTGACAGTTTGTTTTCCGTGCGATTTATTGTGATTTTTACTGATAGTTTGTTAAATTTTAGACAATAAACATTAAAAGGACTATGGTGTCGTGTGCTAAAAGAAGTTGCTCTTCTAGAGATGGTGTTGACAAGAAGAAATTAACGGGAATAACATTTCATAGGTAGTGTAAACAACAAACAGAGCCGTATTAAAAAAAACAGCTAATTAAATATTTTTTTTATATACTCTGATTATATATTTCGTAGAAAAGAAACAACTGGTTTATTTTAGAATAGCATTGGACATTTTGTATATCACGGTAAACAAAAACTGTTAAAACTCTTGCATTTATTGAATTGAACATTTATTTACGTTATCCAGATATACCGTCTCTTTGGGGTACAAAGTTCTTATTATTTTAATTAGTCCGGGTCTGGAAAAACCACCATATTGTTACTACATTTAGCCACCCCTGCTGATGCCGTTTCTGTAGAGGAAATTTGTGTAGGATGTCGTCTCCCTACCTTCTAACTCAATGATCAAAACTCAGCATAAATAACCGAACCGGTTGGCGCCAAAATTATTTTTGATCAATGTCGTTCACCGAAATGTGATTTTCGCCATTTTCAGCGGCGTCTGCCATATACAAAGCTACCGAAAAAATCGTCTGCCTAGGTGGAAAAGCCATCTAAACTAGTTGTATTTAGTCACCCTTGCATTAATTTTTCTTGATCACTATGGTTTACCAAAACCTAAAACTACCCCTTTTCTAATACACCCCGCAACTTAATGCTACCATTTTTGTTTCCCACGAGTGAATATTTTGATCATTATCGTTCACCATGATGTCCGTCAGCTCTCCTACTATAATATTTGATGCAATCCTGAGCTCCACAAAAGTATAGATATCCAGAAAAACCTTCTCTAAGTTATTTAATGTATGTTGTTAAAAGTATGAGTGCCACCACCCGTTCTTCGAAATTTATATTAAAAATTGGTGGGAGTCATACGTTACTACCCCGCGGGCCCCGATTTTCTCTCGACGGCCCTGTAGAAAATATCCATTTTTTTTTTTTTTTTGGAAGGGTAGGAACCGTAAAAAATCTTCAAAAATGTGAATTATCTAGAAAACTGGTAGGTTTAAAAATATATTGTAGTACATAAACCCAAGCTAAAATTTTATGAGGAATCCAAATGTGAGATAAAATATAGAGTGTTCCATTTAAAATAACAAAGTTAGGTGAATACATCCGGTGTAAGCGGAAGTAGCACATGCCTGAAAATATTTTCGTCAGAATCGCCATATCCAAAAGCCTTCCATGATCAATTTTCAAATTTCTAAACTGAACAGATCCCAAGAACGTCTAATACCCGCATTCCGTGAATAACTCTGTATATATGTTTAACATTACATACTGAAAGCAGCACGTACAACATTTATTTTACTTACACAATATATTATAAAGACATAGCATATTTATAACGAGTCACTCTGGTCCCATAACTAGTTGAAATGTCCTTTTAGCGTTCTTAAATTTTTATTATAGGTGCCGATTTAACTGTCCTCTTGACAAATAAGTAAATAAGGTATTCCCAGTCGGAACATCAAAGTATTGTATAGTTCAACCAGTTTTATTATTTCCAGTTATTTATAAATTACAGGAAGAAACTTGTTCATAAGAAAGCCAAAGTCGTTGGTAAAGCCAAGTGCACACTCCGCAAAATGTTTGATTTAATAAGATATGCATATAACATTAGTTTATTGATACATTTTTTTCACATACGATTTTCTCGAAAACTGCTAATCTTAAAGAAAAATTTTTCAAGTAAAAAAATTGCCACCATTCTTTATCTCTATTTCTTCCTAATGGTATATATTTCAGAAGATAAAACAGTTTTCCGCCTGCTGTATTGATCGACCCCTTCAAATTAGTCAAATTTCATATTGCATTTTTTAGTACGTTTATACGAGGTAATCGTCGAATAATTACAACACCGAAAATTTGATAAATAGTTTCAGAAATACAGTGCTTTAAATATGATTCGATGCGCAGGATAGTCTGACGTCATTTACTCCCAAAATTTGTCTCTATAATAAGTTTAATGTACGAAGCCGGTTATTTAAAAGCAAAGTAACCTATCAATAAAAATATCTGATCAATAATGACAAGCAATGTCAGAGTGTATAATGAATAAGATGTAAGAAAACATTTATTTCCCTAATAGCACATGGCCGTCCCAAAAACGTCCCAAGTACGTACCCAGAGGACAAGAAAACGTACCGAGAACGTACTTTACCGACTTAAAACGTACCGAGGACTTTTGAGGGACGTTCCGTGTCAGCAAAACGGGGTGTCCCGAGGACGTCCAACCCAGGACTTATGTGGGACGAATGTAGGTCTAGACAGGACGTCCTGAAAATGTTGTTGGGACATACTATGCAAAACATAGGTACCTCCCCCTCCACCACTTTTAAGGTGTATTCACAGCAGAGGGTATTTATGTTCCTTTTTGGGTTTTCTAACCACATGCATTTCTATCGAAATAGAATCCAGTAATTGGATTCTATTTCAAAGGGAATAAATGTGGTTAGAAAAGCCAAAAAGATTTAAAAGAATGACAATATGTAATTACCACCTAGAAAAATTATTCAAATAGATTGATTTAATACTTGGTATTTTTATTTATCAACACCAAATGACAAATTTATGCGAACATTTTATTTCTATTGTGCTATTAAAAATAAGTTATGGCATTTGTATTTTTTTAAAAATAACTTCTTGCTCTACAAATTCAAGTGTCAAGTGTCAAAAATACAATTTTTATGGGATTTAAAAGTTATATATTATAATACCTAGTACAGTATAATATAGTAATATATACATTAAGTCATATTGAATATTATATTATAAGAAATAAGCCAAGTGTGCAATAAAACGCAAGATAAATGTATATCTCACCTTCTCTTAACGTTTTGCATACTTCGTCTTTTTATAATTATCTTAGTTTATATTATTCTCTAATATTCTCTCTTTTTTGACACCCTCTTTGTTCTTTCTTTTGCCCTCTTCAATCACGATGCAATGGCCGTATTTCGGGGTCCTTCCAAGACTTTGAAGCGTTAGGGACTGCAGCAGCCCCTGTGCAAATTAAAGAAAAATTAACATTTCAGATGAAATCTTGGCAAAAAACATTAAGACTAATATATGCCACCTGATGGCAAGCTTATATTTAAAATAAATTGTTGTTATAATTTTCTTGTCCTATTTAAAAAAAAATCACAGTTTAAATGTGAACATTTTTTTGTTTAACCGACTTTTGCATTTGAGTGGTTCCCTTGTTCATTTAAAAATTTTAAGAACACCTCTTTATATGAATGATCGATTCTACAAATAATACCAAAGACCGAGAGAAGCAGAAATATATTATTATGTTGTGACTAATGCTACCAGATTAATAACATTATTATAAGTTTAACGTTATATTTTTTGCCAATATTATTACAGAATTCAAGTAAAGAAAATGGCTATGGGTTAAGATGCATTAGGATTTACGGTTAGAAGCAGATTTATTAGGTTGAACATCGATGATGTATACAAGTTTTTGTACGTATGTACAGCGTAACTTCAGAAAAAATATAACAAATAGGGCATATAAGTTACAATATTGAAAATTTTCCTCAAAGAGTACCTTTATTAGTTTTTTCCTTATATTAATTTACTGAAATTCTTAAATATGCTTTACAAGTTTGTTGATGTTTTCTGGCAAATGTTTTTATTACTCGATGTATCAAACCTTACCTATTACAAGTTTCATCACCTCCACTTGTTCATCAGATGTCGAACCATATTTAACACTTCGTTTAACACACTGAGTAGGTATTTCTTCTTTTCAATTCTTTATAATGTTTAAAACCAACAATCTTCTTTTAATTAAATAAGTTCGCTCCATGATAAACAACTAAAAACTACATACCTACCCAGGTTCACAGGTGATCTCCCATGGAATTTTAATAGAGCCAAATAAGGTGGGTGGTAGTATATTTATTATATATAGGCTATAACCTACAAACAAGCAGCATTAAATTTATCTAGAATAAAATATCGATCTAAATACTTGTATGTTAATAAATCAATTAAATAGAGTTACCTATTTTTGGTACTTTCTTTTGTAGCCGTTAAAAGTGACTAGCGGGCGAACGAAATAAAAATGATGCAATGCAATAACCATAGGGCTGCCAAATTGAATTCCCCATAGTTTGACAGCAACTAACCGAAATTCCTCCATCTCAAACAACACGACGTTTGGCCGGAATTTTAAAATAAAAGAGGTTTATAGAAACTTAACATATTTTTGTTATTCATTCCAGTATTTCCATTTATTCTCATTGCGATATTTTCGTACTAAATTATAGTAGCACACTAATATAGAGGAGAGTAGTATAATAACTACACTGTACTGTCAAAAGTACAAATTATTGTGATTTCGCAAGATGAAAAAAATAGTTGAAGCGAATATAAGATTTCTGAAATCAGAAAAATCAAATTGACAAAATTCAAATGGACCGTGAAAAATGAAAATATTTTGTTATCAAAAGAAATTTTGTTAGTAAAACTTTTTAAGGATATTAATTTCATTTTTACAGTTTTTAATTTCCTTTTTTAATCATGTCCTCATCTGCTCAAAAAAACATCACTCCTAGAGGTTATTTTACAAATGTGTTTAGGTTTGTCTTGACTAGACTCTAGCAGGATGTCCTTAAAACGTTTATTCAGAACGTTTTAGGGACGATAGCAAACCGACGTACCATATAAACCCGGGACGTTCAGTCCTAACGAGGACTTAAGTGCACGTCCTGGGGACGTTTGTTGTTATCAGGGTTTATGTAAAAAATACTAACTACATGGAGAATAAAGAGAAAAGTAAATTTCATAAGAAAGGAACATTCTGGCATTATTAAATCATACGTATAGCAGTTAATATTATTCACGCAATTCGTGTTACTTTATATTACATGCATAATACGCAGTTGTTAATATGAGAGCGCCTTCTTGGTTAATTTTGAAGTCTATAGAGACTGTAGAAAATTCTAGTTTTTTGCATTTCTCTTTAAAATCAAAAGATCTTTCCTCCGATCAAAGAACAAGTCTACATACATAACAGCTATCTCTTCAATACATACCTTGTTTGCTCCCAACATAATCACATTATATAACCATAAAAAAGGATAGAAAACATAACAATCCAGAGGCAACAGTGGCGGGTATGTGTAGAAGGATAAATATTTTCATCAAAGCATTACCTGCTCTTTATACAACAATATTATGTATATATGTATATTTCAAATTTAATTGGCCTAAACTTTTAACTATATCTATTATGAAAAATCTATAAAATGTCTCATAATTCAAAAAATTACATTTCTCTATTCTTTCTGAACGTTTACATATAATAAGAGGGTAAATTATACATACTCACATCGCTAAATGTTAATAGTCAATGTTAGTCATTATAATCCATTATATTTCTATATTGAATGGCACATTTAATAACACACCACAAATTAGACAAGCCTCAAAATTTTTCGATGCTGAATTCGAATCTGTTTTTAGTTTTGCTCTATCACGTCAGGATTTTGAGATATTCTAACCTAAAAGTTGGGCATATTTGAGGTTATGTAGCTTTGAGAATTTTTTTTCTCAAGAAACCATGCATGGGATCTTACAGTACAAGTCTTCGCCTTTAAAATACCGTCGAGTTTGCTCAAATATCTTTTTTTTTTTCGCCGAGATATTGCAATTTAAATAATGACCATAAGGTTTCAGTACTAATTAAATGTATTGGGAAAGATATGATATGAACAGACAATTTTAAAAATTCGTTATCTCAGCGAAGAAAAAAGATATTTGAGCAAACTCTACGGCATTTTAAACAGGAAGATTTGTACTTTAAGATCCCATACATGGTTTCTTTAGAAAAAAAATCTCAAAGCTACACAACCTCAATTATGTCTAATTTTTAGGTTAGAATATCTCAAAATCCTGACGTGATAGAGCAAAATTAAAAACAGATTCGAATTCAGCGTCGAAAAATACATAAGAAACGTATCCAGATAACTTTATTTTTTGTAAACCTGTGATAATTTATGGACAATGTGGCAAGAACGCTGCAGAAACCGAAATTTTGTCAGGGGTTTTAAGGCATAACTAAATTTATATGGCTGAATATTTCAGAATAAGTACTTTTTGGTGTATAATACGATAAAAAAAAGTTTACAGCTGTAAGGTGCCGGCGGTCCCTAAAAAAATCGAAAATATTGGCCAAAATTCGGTTTTTGACTAATAACTCGAAAAATAAAACAAAAAAAATCGAAAACTAATAGCACTAGGTGATAGAGGGGGAAATTTCACATCTTATGTGTCGCCAGGTTCCATTCTCGTGCGTTAAACAGAAAAATCTGGAGCCTACATTATTGATCGTACAAAAAAACTTCATATACATTTTTGGTGCGAAATTTACCCCTCTGTCGCTTAGTGCTATTAGTTTTGTGATATATTTGTTTCATTTTTCGAGTTATTGACCATGAACCGAATTTCGGCCAATATTTTCTATTTTTTAGAGGTCACCAGACCTTCCAGCTGTAAACTTTTTTTTATCATATTCTATACCAAAAAAAAATACCTATCTTGAAAAATTCCGCACCATGTAACATTTAATGGTCGGATTTTATCAATTTCTGTCTCTGACAACTAGCGCAGTTACTGGGCTATACTTCCAATTGAAAATTTCGAGTAATTTTGAAAAAGCGATTTGTCAACCTCGGACATTCCTGTAATACAAATCAACAACCAAAAATTCCAATACGTACTTTTCTTTCATTATTTATGAATATTAGAACAATTTCAGGTGGGACACAGCACAAGCGCACTTGAATAAAAATTATTGGGTATAATATTTTCTAAATGACGTAAACCGTCATGAAATGAGTAGAATCTTCTCTAGAATTTCCAAAAATGTAAAAATATACAGGGTGGCCCATTTAAATAATCTGAAGTTGGGGGGGGTCACTTCCGGCGAAACTGGAAGTCACAAAAAATTGACAGATCGAAAAGTGTCGTTTTGGTAGTATGTGACACATACCAAGTTTCATCTCGATCTTTTAAAAAATAAATAAATAACGACCGGAAAGTAATTTAGTTGACACCCCGTATAAGTAAAGGGCTAATTCATAGCGTGATTTCTTTCCTGCCCTTGATCTTTTTTTTCAGACATTTTTATGCACGTTTCTTTCTATGTTACATTTATACGCAATCACTTGTAACAACCGACTATAAGCTAGACAATGAATACAATTTCCTTCGTTCCCGGTATAGTTTGCAGTCTAACCCCTCATGTTATATACAAAAGGGTGTCACCACGACCTTAAACTATATGTATTTTTGCAACGATTAACACTACAGCTAAGAATTTTTTTATATAGGTCAAATTGAAAAGAAATGCCTTTTGCTAGTACAATAGAAATTTATATAAATGTAATCACATAATCAGTCTAAAATAATTATACGGGGTGATCAAAAATACCGTTAAACTTGCGTTTCAAAAATATGCCAGTCCAAAATTTTATTACAGCTGAAGATTCTTCATTAAAAATAATTCAAAACTGTAACTTCCTTTTATCAAAAAGATACCTTTTTTAAATATTTACTGTTATAACAGGTGTTACATATGAAATATTTCAAAATGTAAATTTTATGCAAATCAACATTTCAAATTATTCTCAGTAACATATTTGTATGTTAAGTCTTGTTGCAATAATTTATAATGAAAATAGACTGAAATATATGTGTAAAATAAAAATAAAATTTGAATATAAGTAGAAAATGTTTGTACGTATGTTTTTTGGTTGGAGAAAAATGGAATTGAACTGTTTCATACCTAAGAGTATCAAGTATTTTATTAAAATGAAATGATTCGGTTTCATGCGTAAAGTTTAAAGATGTTGGATGAAGGATTTCAATCGCTTGATATTTTTTATTTAATTTAGTTGCTAATTCTGACAACAACGCAACGTATTGTTAGACAAAGCCTAACCTTAAATTGAAATGAACATGACCTTAATTGACAAATGTTATCATTCCTAATAACTAAAATGTCAGATGTGTATTGTAAACTCATTGTGAACATGCTGTATTAGTTTTTTTGTATCAGATACTTATAGTAACACATTTTTGTCCATTAAATTTCGAGAACCGTCAGGTTTAACTAATGCACCTACCGATATTACCTTAAATGTCTATATATTATTTAGTAAAATTATTAAGTTAGTTCATATATTTTTTTAAATTAAGATTCAGCCTATCATTTAGTTCGCTCTAACAGAAAAATGTTTAAACTTCCTGTAGTCAGTTTATACGGTTAGAATAATTAACAAGTAAACCGACAAAAAAGCGACTAGTCAATTTTAAAATCATAAATTCATAAAGTAAGACATCTGGAAAGCATATTTGTTGTGCTGTACCTCCTACAGTCTTATTTCCCGGCTTATTCAGGGTACCTATTTTACCATATTTCTAGTTCAAGCAAGGTCATATTATGTTATTACATCTCTCTGGTTTATAGAATTGTTGGAAAAAATATGTTTTTATTTGTTAAGTAAATTGTATATTTAAATTTAGATTTATAATAAAAAAAAGCTGGACAAAATTCCCATTTTAACGATTTGCAACTTTATAGCTATTTTGTAACGATTGATGGTAATGTCACGTATTTGCTCGTACCAGGGTAGGCAGAACGACAGTATTTGTATCTTTCCTCAGATATTTGACACATGATTACTCCTTACTGTTCGGAAACTATTTAAAAAATGTAATTGGGACCAGTTCCAATGTGGCGACCATCGGTCATAATTCATAAGCGCATTCAGAAAACTTCTTAGAAGAGATCATTCAACCAAAGAATTTATATAAATATAAGCAGATACACATTTACAAGTATGTTAACAACATAGTTCAGACATTACATTTTATAATCATCTCTTTTAGGTATTAGGCCCAGCGACATTTTTTTTATTTATGACCACACCGTTGAAACTTTTTGTATCTGTTATTTGGGTGGAGTCGGACAAATTTGGGACTTGCCACATTATGGTAGTGGGGCGTTTGTCTGTCAAGCTGTCACGAAGTTATCAATTTTATGCAAAAAAAAATTTATAACCACATTGGTAATTTTATTTTAATCAATAGTTTTTATCACATAATTAGCGAAAAAAAATTTGTCGGACAAAAATAATGGGTCACTTGACGCGTCGGACACGCCAAACACGTCAAGTTTATGAAAAAAAAAAAATTATTACCACACGGCTGATTTTAACAGAATCTACCATAAAAAATTGTTGCAATATTGTGGTAACCTTGTCGGACAATTTTTACGGGGCATATGCGCAGTCGGATGCGCCAAAGTCGTCAACTTCCTGCAAAAAAAAAGGAAGTTATAAGTAATTATAATCTAAATCAAAATATCTAAGTGTCCGACAAAAATATTGGGGCAAATCGCCAGTCGGACAAAAAAAGTAAATTTTTGTTGGTAATCGATATTCGCAAACTGTACAGGGTTTCTGCATCCCTTATTTTTACAACCATTTTTCCGACAAAAGTAGGAGGTTACAAGTAATTATTTTCTTAAATAAAAAATGTAATTGTCTGACAAAAATATTGGGGCAAACGTACAAAAAAATTTAATTCTTAGGCTATCAACGTTCTTAAACTATAAAGGGGAGTTACTTTTATATATATGTTATGAAATAATACATAAAATATTATTAAATAAATATTGTTCAGAAAATCAAATAATATTATTGAAATTATATACATAAATAATAATTAAATGATTTATTAATTAATCGTCATCATATTCAGATGCCGCATCCTCGGAATCACTGTCTAAAGCCCAATTTTCTTCGTCTTCACTCTCATCGGGTGATCTACTTAGCTCCAACTCATCTTTATCATTATCAATGGAACCTGTAAATGAAACATTTTATTAAAAAACGTAATGAAAACTTTTAAAAGATATTTAAATGAAACATTTTAACTAAAATGTTCTTAATGCAAGTAATTGTTTCGATTTTTTTAAATCAAAATAGTTTCATTTTAATCAATTGCCAAAAGTATCTGTACAATACGAAATTTTAAAAGAAAAACCAGATTAATAGGTTAAATTTTAATGTAATTATAAATATATTACCTGAATGAGTAGATATCTCTTGAAATGTGGGACATTGCTCGCCATCAAACCAGAAAAAGTCGTAGCTGCCATCGATATTTATCCACCCGCACTCTTCAACATCGCCTCAGATGAGCATTGCACCACAAGTTACTAATGTAAATCGTTCGTTTTACGTGTTGTAATAGCTCTCTTTTTGTTGGTGGAAGATGTGATGCATCGAACCCAGCTAAGCTTTTCTTCCAAATTTTTTCATTTTCATATTTTTTTTTTTCAAACAATTCGAATCTACCTTTATCGACGTCATTTTTGGTCTTTAAACTATATAACCGGCACACATAATCCTCGATAGATTTGAATGCTTCATGCTCTATATCCAAATATTTCGGCTCCATTTCTAAAAGCTGCACAAAAGCATCTTGATATGATTTTTTTTTTCTTAAAATGTCGAATGGTCTTTTTTTTCCTTTTTTGTAAAATGCTGGATTAAAATCATTACCGGTAAATATGTGGCAAATGGTTAGTGCTGTTGCTATGCAATACATACATTAATAAACGTTTGTATAATAATATGTATAGAATACATAGTCGAAAATTAAAAAAAGTCCTTTTTTTAAATTGTATCAAAAAGCCCCATTATTTTTGTCGGACAACCGATCCTATATGCATTACACGTGTAAAGAAACAGTACAAAATCAAAATGACATCTATGGTTGTAAATAAAAGTTTTGCAGGAAGTTGACGACTTTGGCGCATCCGACTGCGCATATGCCCCATAAAAATTGTCCGACAAGGTTACCACATTATTGCAACAATTTTTATGGTAGATTCTGTTAAAATCAGCCGTGTGGTAATAAATTTTTTTTTTTCATAAACTTCACGTGTTTGGCGTGTCCGACGCGTCAAGTGACCCATTATTTTTGTCCGACATTTTTTTTTTTTTTTCGCTAATTATATGATAAAAACTATGGATTAAAATAAAATTACCAATGTGGCTATAATTTTTTTTTTTGCATAAAATTGATAATTTCGTGACAGCTTGACAGACAAACGCCCCACTACCATAATGTGCCAAGTCCCAAATTTGTCCGACTCCACCCAAATAACAGATACAAAAAGTTTCAACGGTGTGGTCATAAATAAAAAAAATGTCGCTGGGCCTAATACCTATTTCTTTATGACCAAAATTACTATAGCCCCATCTCTGTTGCAGCCACCGTCATTTTGACACAACAAATTAATGTAAATATAACCTTAAACGTCCAATTTGTGAAGCGTATTGATCTGTAAATAAACTATTTTTAAGTGCTGAGGAGACAAAATATGACTTAAAATTGCCTCAAATAACGTTTATATGCTGTTTCTCTAATACTATGACAGTTTAAAGACAAAATATGTGTCGGTCATCAACCTATATTTTGAGCTGTATACTTACATATTTATTTTCCTAAAATTAACACTTTTATTTACCGTCAAACTACAGCAATATAATTAATTTTAAGGGGCCATGGATTCGGAAAAAGATGTGTAGGTACTAGAGTCAAATTAAGTGTAGAGGTTGTTTCATTTAATAAGCCGATTCAGAAATTTGTTTGCATCCCTTACGAATCAGAAAACTCAGAAAAGAAGTACCTAACTAATTTACAGGAAATCATGTGGCAGTTCATTTATATTTTGACAAACTGACCTAGACTTTTTTATTTAAAAAAAAATAATATACCTCCTGTGACAAAAATAAAACTACTTACCAACTGTTCTTAGTTCCTACAAGGCTACAAGTAGTGGATTGTCTAGTAAAATGGAATTCTACCCGGCCACAAATTGGACTGAGAATTTGAGTATCCTCAAGGAATGTTAAGGGGCAAGGGAATAAAACAATCGTTTACAATACTTATATATTTTTGTACAGAAATATTTGCACTAAACATGAAAATAATTTAAAGGTTAGTTGAGTCAAACGTCAAATATGAACAGCTGTTATTAAATAACCAGATTTAGACATATGTCTATGCTACACTCATATGCCACGGCCTTGAACAGGCCGCAACAGAGATAGCGTTAAGGGCAATGTTGTTATCTTAGAAAGAAATGGCGAGAAAAAGGTATGTTGGAAAGTTGGCAACAGTATCGTATGACTTTTATGCTTTATCTCTGCTTCTATTTATATAAATTCTTTGCATTCAACTAAATATAAGAATAGGTTATACACCTATAATACTTATGGTAGGTACATAAGAAAAAATATTAATCAAAAAGTAAGTACCAGAGGTACCTATAACATATTATTAAATTCGAAAAACAAGAGAACCTGGTAAATAAATGAAATAAAGAAACAAAAATATTTAACAAATAGCGTATCTTCGAACCCTTTTTTACTAGATCGAGTACTCTGTAGGTGTTCCCTTAGTAGCCCAATCAACGGAAGTAAAAGAGGGCTTGCCCTGAAAAAAGTAGAGGAATTTTGGCAGTTTCATACCCTGAGTAACATATTAAGTTACGCAAGAAATAGTTATTACAAAAGTTGCATAAGAGTAAATTTTCTACATGTTTTGTCTAAAACTTTTCTTCTGATGGTGTAGAGACGCGTACAATTGATTAGTAGTGAATAATAACGAAATTGAGTAAAACACTACTATGTTTTTTACCACTATATTGCAAATATAGTGGTAAAAAACATAGTAGTGTTTTACTCAATTTCGTTATTGTTATGGATTGCCACAGAGTAACGGCTTCCTCAATCAATTTCTAGTAGTGAATAATCAATTGGTAATATGTAAAATTTTGGGTGAATATAATACGTATATGCAATTTTAAGAAATACGTTCCACTGCGATGCTGCGAAGAAACACAATTTTGAACATTCTTTTGTTTAAACAAGAGTTTTCCACCACGCAGATCTAATCCAAAACTTCTTATAGTCTAAGAGCTGACTACGAAAATTAAAAATGAAAAGATGCAGTGAAAATTTTTATGTAAAACCCTCCTTACTGGCTGAAAGCACGTAGCTATGCAGCAAGGAGTCGAGGAAGGAAACATGGACGGGCGGTAAATTAAGGGGCCTAAAATCTCCCTATTCTGCCGGATTTTCCGGTTATTAACGCACCAGTGACGTTAATGAAACAAAAAACAAATTGAATTCGCAAAATGTCAAAAAATACTATCTTTCGTTCACTTTTGTCGGCTCGAGTTTTCGATTTCGCCCATGCAATTAACGATGCCGTGAAAATGCCAATATCGATCTTTCGATATCGACATTAGGAAGCCTTCCTGCTGATGTAACATTTAAAAATTTCATGTTTTGCTTTTTCCGACGAGACTAATTGAAATTTCAAGTCCACCCCGACCGTAGCACATCGCGTTAAGCGACGACTCTCACGGCGTATTTCTCGGTTCGAATTCTGTACAGGTGTACTTTTTTAATTTGCTTTAAACTTTTTGGCTGATATAATTAAATGCAAATGCAAATTCTCTACAATGTAAGAGTACTCTAAAATAGAACCTAAGGAAATAAATTTTGCTTAGACCATTGAGGACAACAACCAGCTTCACACGCTACAAATTTATAAAAGCTGCAAAATTCGAAATTGTTACAATCTAAATTATGTGTAATTAATATAAATAATAATAATAAACTCAAATATAAACTATAATAAATATGCATTGTTAAACTAAGAATGCCTCGAGAGAAAGTACTTTGAGCATGCCTGTATAATACAAAAAAGAAAATTACCTGCTGCCTTTGCAGTAAACTCGACGTTTTGTGTCTTAAGGTTGTCTGGGTTCTCTGCAGCAGAAGCCTTAAAGATATTCACAATATTTTCCTTCTCTTTAACCGAAAAATGTTTGCTTTTTCGTTTTTTCGGCGGAGCTTGATTCATAATTAATTTGACAAGAATTTTTAACCTGAAAAAGAAAAAGTGGTTCTGACATTAATTTAATCGATATTATAAATCGTTTTTATTGCGTACCTTGATATACACAAATATGCACCACAGTATTGAAAAACACTGTTTTGTTAGATTAATAGGAATAACAGCAAATAACAACAGTTATTTCTAAAAACCACATATTAGATTTGAGGCTGAAAACGATTTGTCTCGGAGAACAAATACTTCATATATTAGCGTTTTCGACATAGTTGGTTGTAATATGGGTTTTAAAAATTCAACCAATAGAAATATTATATTCAAATTTAGCGCACATTTGTGGAGAGTGGCTTAGCTGAATCTCTTGGGCGAACGGAGTATAGTACCTTTTTGCTAGTAATATATTTATTTCCTTAGGTTCTATTTTTGGCTGATATTTCGTATTCTAAAATTACATCGCAATTATTTTTACCGTCGACAATTAAAGATGTTATACTAAATAACGAAGAATCTGAAGGTAAAATATTCAACTATTACATGATACATAACTTCCGTTGTACAACGTTATACGTTGTTTTTATAAAGATGTTTTAGATGATGAAACAGATACTGATTATACAAGCGACGAGGATTTAGATGATCAGTCAGATTGTGAATGTTAATAAAAATCCTATTTTTACACTCTAGTGAAAATAAACTATGTTTTAAGTAATATATAAAATCGAGTTAATGTCAAAGTACCTTTCTTTAATAAATTAAATCGGGTAAGAATTAACGTCCCTCTGTCGCTCTGTAAAGCCCGCGAGCTAGAAAAAACTGTTTACATTATTAGAATAATTCGAAAAGCAAGCCTTGGCTGCTGGAGGTTATACACAAGCCACTCCCCCTGAACGACGGGTTACTGATCGAATTTTCGGGAACGGCGAACAATCTGGAACATCTAGAACGACTAGAAAGCCTGGAATTTTCGATTCTCGAACACTTCCAGAAGCTTTGATTTATCTTATATAAACCGAGATGCGCTCAACGCATTCAGTCGAGTAAGTAGAGTCGAGTCGAGTCAGTCGAGTCAGTCAGTCAGTTCGGGATCCAGCTACGCGACAAAACAACAACAACAGGGAAATTTCTACTCTGAGTGTTACCAATCAACATAATTAATTAATTTAAACATACTTAGTGATAAATAAATGTATCGTTAGAACGTGAATCGTAATAATATATCATTATTGTGACTCCAGAATTTTTTACTTTTAATTATTCGCGTAAAATCGTTACAGGGTGTTATTTTTTCGCCGAACCAAGTAAAAATAAAATCATACCAAAATTAATTGTGCAGTGTTCTTGTGCACAAATCTGACCAAAACGAAAGTCACGTTCGTGTTCATTAACACAAGATTCTAATTAATGTGATTATTTACACTTCATTGTTATTTATAATTATCCTTTGTTTTGTCTACTTGTAATTTATTTATAATTTATCAAAAGTTTAAATAATACAAAGACAAGTTGCCAAAACTGCATAAAATTATTTGAAATAAAAAAAAATTGACCGCTTCAGCAACTTCTGGCGATATTATCATTTTTTATATACTTAGCCATCATTTTGCCGTCTGACAATTTATGTACAGTTTTTTTAATCCATGTATAATATGAAAACGAAATCGCCAGAACTGCACTTTGATATTAAAATTTGAACAATTTGCTTACAAATTTACCGACTTCTGGCGACGTTTAATCCCCGACCTAGACTTCTGGCAATAATTTTACGCAATTTCTACAGTGAAAAACTATAACTGCACAAAATGTTAGAGCTGCACTCAAAGATTTTATTTTGATTAAATATTAACGCGTTTGACCGCCCGCTTCCCTCCCCGGGAGAGACTTATGGCTGTAGAGTTATGTACTTTTAAGCTAGTTAGAAAGGTTTTCATATAATAAAATAAGTAAAAAAAGTTAAACGGTTTTATTGTAAAGAAACATAATAATGATGCAGATAATGTAGTAGATAACAGCTAAAAAATAATTAGGTAGGTACTAGGTACCAGCCATCACACAACTCTCCTCATCGATCTGGAGCATCGCATCGATTAGACTAAAACAAAATCGTGGGGCGAGTCGAATTTCTATTATCTACAGTAAACCGCTCATTATTATAGGTATGCTTTGGATGCATCTTCTCACTAGACAACTTATGCAAAATGTGTGTAAAAGTAAATCCGTCACTATCATCGTGCGACATCGCAGAACGATCATTTACGTATTTAATCAGGTTACGCTACTCCTCACGATTTTATTTTAGTCTGATCAATGTTCTAGATTGATGAGGAGAGTGGTGTGATGACTGGTGGTACCTGGTACCTACCTAATTATTTTTTAGCTTTTAGTGCATTATCTGCATCATTATTATGTTTCTCTACAATAAAACCGTTTAACTTAAAAAAATGTTTTTACTTATTTCATTTTCAAGTTTTTAATGTTTTAGTTTTTTATTTTAGTTACTTTTAAAGTGTATTGTACTGTACTTGTCAAGCCCTTTGATTTGATGCCCATGTTGAGGGGATTGAAAAAAAAAGTAATCCGCCATTTTGTGGTGGCGGCCATCTTGGATTTTGAACTTTTTCGTGGTGTACTGTATTCTACTAGTTATGCCCATTCATTTGATACCCATATTGAGAGGGTTGAAAAGAAATATATAATCCGCCATTTTGTGGCGGCGGCCATCTTGGATTTACAATGAAAATGAATATACATAATTGTATTGTCATCAGAACCAAAGGTGTACCAAATTTCAAATCAATCGGTCAACAGAAAAGGGATAAAATCTCAATTACTAGATTTGACCCACAAAAGACACAAAGTAAGCTAAATAAAACCGTTTAAAAATTTTCCCGACACCTTATCATTTTTAATTTTCGTATCCAGCTGTCCGTTTATTACTACACTTCTTGTACTGTTTACAACAAGTTCCAGCAAAAAAATTGAGACCCCCCTTCCTATTAAATTTTTTTAACCTGTTCAATTTTATGAACAAATTTATCGTAAAAGTAATTATTCAGTTTGTTTCTATTTAACACGATTATATTTTACTTTGAGCCATTTTAATTAATTGTTCTAGCTATTAAATATAAATTTCCCTCCGGTAAATATTAACAAAAATGATACACTTCCATCTTTTATTTTAAATAAGTTACTCATGTTCAAACCAAATGAACTGCAGAGAATGCCATTGTTGTGTTCATTTCATACCGGAGATAATTAAATTACAAAATACGAGAAATTCTAAAGAAAACGAGGAGCTAATATTTACGTACTTATTGTCCGTAATTTCTTTCGAAAATACCTGCAACTGTAGGTGTAATTGCATAAAGATAATTAAATTAAATTTATATTAGGATCTTCAAGAGCATTAATTCAATTATAATTTATATAACAGGCTAGATTGAAACTCGCTTCTTACTGTTTGCTCTATCCTATCTAGACCCAGGAGCGTGCCAAGAAGAATGAATTAATGAAATAGCCTTTAAGTTGTAAATGCACGGAATATTTGTTATTCTTATTATAGAGAAACCATTCGAATTAAAGGTTTAACTGCCGTTTTGGTATTTGCTTTACAGAATCTTTATTAATTGTTTCACAGTTGAATCATACCCATATTTTTCTTTTTTAACGTTGTAAAATTCCATAAAAAACAATACCTGTATTTTCTACTTTCTCATTACATGTCTAATACCAGAAAAAAATAATATTAAAATTTTTGCTCTTTTCGTGATGTACGTACTAAAATCCGAGCATTCCTGTTGGTTGCCGATAAAGTGCATCTCAATTATTCAACTATTTCAGACTGCTTGCCACTGGATTCCAGAGACAATAATAATACCGGATGGTACTTTTAAGCTGGCAATCACGAATAACATGAAAATTAAGTATTTTCGAGAGAAACGTTTTAGATAAAAGTTTTATCATTTCAAAGACTAAGGACTAAAATTTGTTTTTTTAAATGGATACCCTTACTTTCTTTACAGATTCGTATATTGCGTTAAAAATAAACAAAACGGTTTATGGAACAGTGTCAAATGTCAAATCCCGTCTAGAAGTTGGAGATACAACATGCTCAATATGAGTCACAAACTACAATTTATCGTCGAAATATATTCCAAAGTCCTTAGTATCTTTAGAACGCGTAATATAAATTAAATTTATACTGTAATTGTAATTAATAATATTGCATTTAGAGATATTTAAGCTAAGGCGATATCAATGGCACCAGTCAGTAATATTGCCAATTACACACTAAAAATACACTCTTCAACAGTATCAATTGTTTTGTATATTTTGAGATCGTCAGCAAAAGAACAGGTTTGGACAATTGATTTGATGAGCTGAATCATTGACAAAAATGACAAAAAGCAACGGATCCAAATTGAATCCTTGAGGGACATCTGAAGTTACTTTACATTCCGAGTATTTGACATTTTCGTGTTACACAAACTGTCTTCTATCTGTGAGGTAGAACCTAAGGAGAAGAATTAATTTTTTAGAAAAAGCAGTTGAATATAGAGGTCAATTTGTTGAAAGGTGTTCTGAATATCCATATAAATCACATCTACTTTATTATTATCCAATCATTCACAGATGTACTATGTGACACAAGATACATTTGTAACACATAATCTATTTCCTATGTCGTTTGGGGGATATATTTTTTAGTTGATTCATAGATGTGTTTATATATGATGATCTCAGTGATATTTGCAAAATAAATTGAAATTGAAATGGCTCAACAATACTTAGCCTATGGATCATCCTTCTTTAAGATGGGGCATACTCTGGCAACTTTCCACAACCTAGGGATAGTGTTTGTAGTGTCCAATACGGAATACTATTATTTTTAAAATAATACTCAATGTCCTTAATAAACATGAATCTTTCTTGCATTAGAATTGTCATTACATACACATAGGAATTCATAAGAATTCCTAAATTTTTCTCTGAACAGTTTATCATTTATTTATTTATTTATTTATTGGTTAAAAGGAGTGCTATTTCTACGTTCAATGCGTATTTAATCACTTGCAAACAATGTGGCCAAATAGAAAAGTGGTCGTAACAAAAGTTGTTTATTTATTACGTAGAATACTAATTTGTAAAAAAGTACGGGTTTTCATTTACAAAATCAAAGTTGATCTTCAAATGACCGTGAAATCCTCCATCAAACTAAAAATAATTATAGGCTTTTGATTTTGTCTTTGAAATGAAACATGTCTCTCGAAAATTCTTTATCCTCTGATGTTAATACATAATTCTCAAAAATATTATGTTGTTAGCACTTATTGAAACATTCCCAAACAACAAACTGAAGAAATTATGAAATATTTGTAACATTTTCCGTTCCCTAGTGTTATCTTATATGCCTTACCTTATACAATATACATAGTGTTGTGTGCAACGGGGCCACCAAAGATTAATGTTTTTATGGACACGTTGAATCATCGGCTTTATGGGCATACTTTTTACTTGTTTTTTAATCTGTTTTGTTCAGAGCCTTTTGATTTTCTTCTCCATTTATATATTTTCGAATACCCCGATCTTAAAAATCGTGGACCGTCGAAATGAAATATTTTTGTGGAAATCATGAATTACTGGCTTTGTATACAAACTTTTTATATATTCTTTACTCATCAGTTCCCACCAATAAAAGGGGTAAATATTTATAAATTTTTGCACTATTCATTTTTGAATATAAATGTATTTTTGGATAAGGTACATTACTAAACTACCATGTATAAAAATAATGTTTAATAAAAGAAAATACAAAATAATTAAAATTGAAAAAATTTAAAAGTCTCACGTATTTTTTTTTCTCTTTCCCTTGGCTTTGGATGAACCATCAGCCAGTAGCTCTAGATTCATAATATACTCCTGCACATGCAAACAAGACTAATTGGTTCTAATTTTTAATCCTTTATTTTTCTCTCTGCACAACCCTAAAACAGACTATATAACAATGTATATGCATACCATGCGCACACATACGTGTAAATGCACACATCATACACCTAAGCGTACAAATCTATCCACCAGCAGGATATACACAGGGCCACACGTTTCACGTAGTCTCACGTATCTCATGATCATTTTCTTCTTCTCCTCCTCTTCCTCTTTCTTCTTCTTATTCTTCTTACAACATCGCAACATCTTGACAAACGTTTTGTGATTCATGCCATATTTTAGTTTGCCTCAATTTGCTGTATAGTACGATCGACAGCTTCACACCGTTTCTTGCACCCAGTGCCTCGCCAAAGCTTTGGTGACATCAGCCCAGTATTTTGGAGGTCATCCTCTTCACCCCGTTATTAGATTTTCCCTGGACTATCAACCGTCCAACGTTTGCCTCTTTCTGGTTGAGATGACAAAAAAATAGCGGATTTGGCAGAATACTGTGCTGGAGGGTCACTTTGGTGGATATATTTCTTGTAGAAAGCATTAGTTTGCTGTCTGTCTGCTTCCTTAACGGTTCGTGTCTCAGATGCGCAAAGAAAAATGAAGGTAGCTTCCTCCATCTTTCTTTAATGTTAGCAAGCCTGAAATTTGTTTCCCTGTCATGCCAAATTTTGCTCAACTCGCAAGTTGTCAATCTTGCCATCTGTATTCTTCATAGAATCTCATACTCGCAGTTTCCGATATTATCCTTAACGTGTCTGAGTGGTTTTCATTTGCTCGGTCTACAATCATAACTTTTGATTCTTTGTCATTTATTCCTAAACCGTACTCAGAGCTTATTCTATGGAGGTTGCCCCGTAAGTGTACGGGCTCATTGTCGCTTGCGCCACTATGATGGTATCATTTGCATATCTTAAGTCCAAATCTTAGTTCTTTCCATCATAACTACTCCACCTTGCCAGCCCTTCGGCATATGTGTTCATTATACAGTGGGGTCCATAAGTAATGGATAAATTCATTATCAAGTTTGCACAGATGTAGCAAATAAAGAAATAATAGTTTTTTTTCTCATATGTAAAAAGAAATCCTTTTTACGTCTTTCGTTTTGTTGGGTATTTAGCCACCTGTATATCAGAGAAAACAATACATTTAAATTGAATGTTATGACATAACACAAAATTAATTAGAAAAGTCAGATTTGACAGATATTTGTACATAGGCATAAAATGGTTTAAGATACATTTCAAATATATTTGAAAATATTCAAATTTAATTTTTTTTATGAAGAATATACAAAATTCAAAAAACCTTATATTGCTGGATAGAGATTTAAAAACTCTTTCAAGTGAGCTACCACACGCACTCTCACTATATTTAAACATTTTAAAGGGGTAGCTATCACTCCAAGGGGGTTGAATGAGCAGGTATAAAATTATGTTAAAAAAATGTCATTTTAGATCTTACTGTGTGCGATGAAACAAA
Source organism: Stenurella melanura (assembly GCA_963583905.1). NCBI lineage: Eukaryota > Metazoa > Arthropoda > Insecta > Coleoptera > Cerambycidae > Stenurella > Stenurella melanura. Next base: position 124,532,081 of record OY757311.1, read on the forward strand.
GGCACATAGTCACGTAATATTCTCTTACTTTCTCGGCAAGTTGTCGTAAATTGAGTATTTGTGCTCTAGTATCTCGCCCCTTAGCAAAACTTGTTAGTTTAGAAGGTATTTGCCAAGATATGGTCATCTTAAGTTAAATATACGAAATTTTATGCGAGATACTACTTAGTACATATTTTAGTATTGAGAATACTAATGGGCGCATGATATAGGACCCATCTTACGAAAAACGTATTGAGAGCGACAAATTCTGTCGAGGCCGCTGTGCCGGCCTTGTAACCGTACCGTACCGTTCACTCAACGTTATGCTATTAGGGATATCACGTTTCAATAATAATTCAAGCAGTATCTCGAAACTAAAATATAAACATAAACACTCCTAATATTAATGGTCTCTTGTGATACATGCCGACACTGCCATATCGTATGTCACTTAGTTTGCATAACTTACGTTATTTCTTACAGAACATCGCCACTTTCAAATTAACATTAAGAAGACAAAATAACCCAATAAAACATAGACAATACGCTTAAGATACTTGCGAAAGATGCAAGATGAAAATCACCTACTTGAAAACGTAATTGAATTACTGTTCGGCATCGATTACAGAGCACAGTAAATATGAAAATATGTTGTAAAAGTAGCAGAACGTATCGAAAATATTTATACATATTGACACATTCTCAAGATAATGTCGAATGGCCATAGGGAAATAGCGAAAGCATTTTTATATCGGCTAAAGGTTCGTTTTCTAATAATTCTTAAAGAGAGCGTTTAATTTTTTACAGTTTGATTTAAACTTTAGTTTTCTTTCCCTCTCTGAATACGAAGAAAATCAGAAAATCCAGCCGTGCGGTGTACAGAAGGAAAATAAACTTCGAAATGACACAGCATAAATTATCAATCAAATTAAAGGCAGTCATACATGAAATTTCCAATTAGAGTTTGTTCAGACCCTTCGTGGTAAATCTAAAAAACTTTTTTGAAATTATGTCCCCGCTAGTGCGGAATATTTTAGCTTCAAAGTGTTCAGGGATATGCGTAAACTGTAAAATAACTTAAAAAACTCGCCTTGGCATTGTGTTTTATGATTTGTTAATTATATCTGAAACAATGAACAAGAGACAATGTGGGTATAAACATCAACATTTCGTTAGTGAATCATAGCGATGATGGATTTTATTTTTATTTTTAAGGTCCACTACGATTATATTAGACCTGCATATATCGGTGATGAGTATGGAAAACTTTTCATAGCTATTTTGTTATGGTATCGTGTTTAGGATGAAGTACTGATTAAAAGCGCACGTTGCATATCTAAAATTGTAAACAAAAAAATATGTTTAATTTATGTAGGACAATTGTTTTTCATATTTTTTTTTCCAAACTAAAAGTATTGTTTTTTTTTTTGTTAAGTCAGTGGATAATAAATTTTTATAGGTATAAAAATACGTAAATTTTCTTTCAAACCTACAAAGTACATAAAAAAGGGATTTTTTTTATGTACCTTCTACATCAGTTACAAATGTGTCCCCCGTCTTAATTTTAATACTCTTCGCAAATACAAAACGAAGAGGATATTGCATTTGATCGGAACATTCCTAAAACCGGCAATATCGCTCGTAGAGAAAAAATGTTCATATCATTGTGTTGGTGATTGAATTTTGACCAACTTTCAACATGTCCGTCCGTCTGTCTGTATGTCTATCCGTCTATCCGTGCGTCACGTCTCTTGTAAGCACGATCGATGACTTAAGAAAGAAATCTCGAATTGTTTGGACAATAAATTTATCTTAGCCAGAGGAAGAACTCTACTGTTGAACAATAACAATCAATAAATAATAAAGTTATTAATTATTCAAATTAAAAAATCTGTTCTTTTATCTTTCGTAATTAAATAAAAATTGTCTAAAACTATTATTGTTTACAAGAGAATTGAGTATTTTATAGAATGTGCAACAATTATATAAAATGTTCAATATCGCTCGTAGAGAAAATAATTTCAAATCACTGTGTTGGTGATCGAATTCTGAACAACCTTCAAAATGTCCTTCCGTCTGTCTGTCTGTCCGTCCGTCACGTTTCTTGTAAGTACGATAATTTGAGAACAAAAAGTCCAATAATTTTGTTTGAACAGTTAGTGTTAGCTAGATGAAGAACCCTATTGATAAATAAAAATGTTATTAATTATTTAAATTTGAAAAACATATTTTTTTTATGTTTTGTAATTAAGCAAAAAATATCTAGGACTAATATTATTTGCAGAAAAACTGCGAAGAGTATCCTATAGGATGTGCAACAAGTTCTATATTCAAAGTGCAGTAAATCAGCGAAGAGTATGATGTTATATTGTTTAGATTTACATTTCCAGCTTAAACTAGGTTTTATATTCCTAATATGCCCAATTAAATTTTCTGTGTACACTGTAATTGGAATTTTCCTAAGGCGCAATTTAAATAAATACGTAAATATATTGATGGAACTTGGCATATGTTAATATTTTCTATTAATACGTTATATAAGCATTCTACCAATTGAAAAGAAAGTAAGCATTTAAATCAACAACGGCCCTAAAAAATATTGCATTAAAATTTCAGGCATAGTTATAAAATACGACCAGTAGGTATCTTAATGAAGACGTCAAATCTAATAGTGCAATGTCCTTCTTCTGAAAAATCCCGAATCGAAGTACCCTGAATTGAAAAAAAGTCGGTGGTTATAACCAAAAAGGTCTAATAGTGAACTTAGCATTGTCATAATTGGAACCACAAAAAATTCTAAGACAGTGCTGCGGTGTATTAATTTGTCGAGTATATAGTAAAGCAAATAGTTATTGGGAAAACGTTGTTAAATGCTTTGGCATCGTAGCAAATATATAGCATCTTGTCACTCTTTTTACTCTTTAGCTTCTTCATTTTAGTGAATTTAATTAATTAAACATCAAAAGAATACAACTTTTTACCGTGATGTCCTGAAATGACTTTTTGCAGGATGAATTCTACTCACTTTGAGATAAGGAATACATTCACTATCCAAGTACACTAGGATTAATTAATTTATTTCTGCGAAGAAATTGGAAATCGAATCCGGTTCTTCTAGATATAAGGTTGCTTAACCCTCGACTACGCAGTCGTACAGTGATGGCTGTTATGCCTTCTTAATCCGACGTTTTACTTCACCATGTACCATCGGCCAACATAGACCGTAGTTGCCAAATAGTTGTCGAACGTGGTTAAACGTAAGTTAGTAGGTATAGCTAATGAATTTGGTCCTCTTAAATTTTCCACATTTACCTTTCAATATCAAAGCTTATGAAGGAAGTAGCTGGACTAAGATTAACAGAACATTTCGAAAACGACAATATTTTACGATGTAGAACGTCTGCAACACCGATGAAGATATTTGTCAATTTTGCGAGTGTTATAGATTTCAGTTGCGAACTTGGTGCGTTTATACAGCAGTACCTAAAGCCTTAGATTTAAAAAGTCATGATATACCTCTGCAAAAGTTACACCACTATAAATCTGTTCTCAATAATTATTCGGGTGGCTTAAGCCAACTGACATTAAATGTCATTTGTATACCGTTCACAAATTTTAATATCTGCAGTATATTTTCGTCCAGCTCACTTCATATGGTTTCTCAGAGGAGTGTTTTGGAACCTTTCATATTTACAATTTTGGATGATTAGTGAACATTTTCCAAACAAATTGTCCTAGGTAGTAATAAAAGTAAGGAAAATTTGACAATTCTTAAACCGTCAATGGTAAATGACCAACACAAAGTTCTTTGTTTCGCCACTCCAAGCATTTTCTGTCATCCTCAACGTATAGTTACACTCCGTCCTGTTGTATATAATCTCAAAAGTAACTCTATAATTTTAAGTACGTCCTATTATCTATCAAATGAGAACTTTTTTCCACAATTTTAGCTTTTATCCATTTTAGATATTATTAAAACTTTTTTGAAATTTGAAAAGGTAAAATGAATCAATCACCATCACCATCGTATTTGATACGATCATCTCACAATATAAATAAGAACTTTCTCGTACATTCCTAAATCTACCTCAAATGAATGTAAATAATATCGATTATAACACATTTATTTCGATGAAAACATTATTTTATCCTTATTGGGAAATTTAATTTTCATGAACAATTATTATTAATAATAATTAATATATTTCTAACGAAAACGTATATAATTTTGAGTGCTACCTTCTTCGTACTAAAATCCTTTCTACAAATCATTGCTCATAGGTATATCTACTTCTCTTAGTTGCTTATGGCAATTAAAGGATTTTAAGTAAGTATCAATATATTCGATACTAAACATGTTCTATAAATATCCTGAGGAAATTAGAACAAATTGGAAATCCCCCTTCAATTTTAAATGAACATACAAACAAACAGTATTGGCCAAGGATGACTTATTTTAAAAGCATAAGTTGTCTCTTCAGCGGTAAATACTTTGCATAATTTAAAATATTGTTTTCACTTGGGTTTAATTCTAGGGCGTCTAGGTATATATTTTCAATATTTTCTTTTATAAATTATTTGTGTATGCTAAATATTTGTCTTTTATAACACCCTGCTTTACCTGCATCTGTCAAAATCTCTCGAATGCTTTCTGAAACAGTAAAAAAATAGGTTCAGTAAGGAAGGGATATCATGTGATTTATTTAAGTGAGTGAAAAGTGATATTTCCTAATAAACAGTTTTAGAGTCAATGGTGATCAAAGCAATATTCGAATTGTATCGAAGAAATACTCTTCAACTTAATATGTTTTGTAAAATAAAAAACTCTCTGAAAATCATAATTCTGAAATATTAATTTAATTTTGAAATGTGAGAAATTTATGTTTTAACTAAATCTTGCTTATTGTTAGAATCTTACACAGTACCATGATTTAGTAATAATGTAATGCAAAGTAACTTATTAATGCGTGATATAAGAATAGTAATAATAAGAACAATACAATTTATTAAAAAAAATTAATGGCCTAAAGTAAATCTTAGCATTTTATAATTATACATAAAAAAGCATTGCGTAGCCTGCTGCTAATTTTAGTAGCGTTTATTTTAGTTGGCGAAAGATAAACAAAATGATCCATATATAAACTGAGAACAGGAAAAAAATAACTATCAAATTTTCAATTAATTTAACCTTCCTCTATAGATAGAAAACCTCGTTCGTCAGAACTCATCCAGTCTGAAATGTATGCAGTACCAAAATTCTCAGAATGAACATTCGTTGTCAAACACGTTGTTTTTGAAATTTCACAAATTAAATTTACATGCCTTCGAACTTCATTTAAATAATCAGAATTTTTCAAAACGTTGCAATGTTAAACACAATTCTTAGTATATACATTGGTCTACTGAAACAAAATTTGTTTTCTGTAAACTTTTCGATTATTCCGATCAAATCAACATATTACAATTATGAGGTTAATATTCTGCTTCAAAACTGTTCTTAGTGCCTAAATTTGTAAACATTTTGCGTCAACAGAAACAATATGCATCAGAAACTATATGTACTAGAAAATATTTTTATAGTTAGAACCAAAAGTTGAACTTTAAGAGAAATAGCATCCATTACGGAAACTGCTACTTTTCCCCCTCCCTGAACACATATTTCTTCCTAAATTATTTAGTAATACAACTTTAGGTTCAAAATAGCTTCTTAAAAAATAGCTACATATTGATTATCAATTTAAGTTTTGTTCTACCTATACCTAATTTAAATTTTTAAAGGTTTTCCGAGCATTAAATTGATAAAGATAAATAGTGCTTGACAGACAGACAAATGTAGGTATAAACTAGCAGCATCTGTTAGTTATGTTTCATCAAATTTTAAGAAAAAAAATCTATTTTTGAACATTAGTCATCGTTGCACAGTTTTGGTACCTCTGGCACCTAAAAATATTTTTCACAATATAGAAACAAATGTTAAGAATATCCCACTGTTCACTGTAGCTTGTATGATGCATCCTTTATTTAAGTGTGAATACATAAGGGCAAAATTTTCACAATTTCACGGTTTCATAGCAAATGTACACTGTACGTCACTGTTACACAAGGCACAAACACTGGGACACTGTCCTTGTCGCTAACAGATGATAACGAGCCCTCGTCCGCTCCATACTTCTTTACATTCCATACGACTAATAGCACTATGGGATAGTAAGGAAGTACGGAACCTGCGGGGCCGAAGGATGACCACAAAGTCCTTGGCGATATCCTAGAGCTGACTAGACCCGGCTGACTCTTCGTCTTCAACTGAGCACACCCTGCCTCCTAGACTTGGTGTTAGCATGCCTCTTAGGTAGCTGAATTCTATAAATGGCCCCTTGCACATCATTGGTCCACGGCTAGAGAAACACTACTCACCAACCCCTCTTTCCAAATTTGTCTTTTCTTAAAATACATCTGGGATCGAGCTGAGAATGCCCCCCGGTCGGTCGAACTCGATAATTATAGACTTGGGACCATGTGTTAACACATGTGCATGGTCTCCTAGGTTTACACTGCAGTTTACTTTGAAGGAGGCGAAAATTCTAACTAGCGCTTCCTAAGAATGAGTGTATGAAAGATATTCGCGCAATTGTTTCGTATACGAAGGAACACATGAAATATATACCCGCTGTTTCTGGTGGGGAGTATTCATCGTATTTCTTTAACGTAGTGTATTGATCCTAATGTTGTTTTTTCTCTCATTTCGTACGTAGGTAATATATTTTCGTGAAATTCTAAAGTTCAGTTTGATTTTATGTTTGAAACACGTCAATAATATTTTGAAATATTACTTCATGAAGTTTCAAATTCCTGTGCAATTCATAATTGTTTGTTTTATTGACAGATGCTTAGATGCAAATATTACGTTTGTAATACATTTAATTTATTTAATTTTTTCTTTGGTCTTTTTTAAATACAAAGCGAATTTGTGATTTACTTATGATAACAGTATAAATAAACATAGACAAAAATATCTTAATGGTGAAATGTTTAATTTTAACCCATCCTTTATATTCTCGGCTATAGTAACATTTTATATATGTAATTTGGCAATGTAATTTATTTATTTTTATCTTTTAATATTAACAACACAGATAATTGTTTTGTACAAGTGTTTTGTATGAATGTTTTCAAATATTGTGTTCATTCTACTTCTATATTCCGAGATAAGGTTAGATTCTTATCGTACTATGCCCAAAATATAAAGAAAAGTGGTTTTTCTCTCGTTCACTATAATTTTTTGATAGCGAAAATACGATCATGTATGTGCAAAATTTCAAGAATATGGATATCTAGAAACTTGCTCTTTGTATCTCGTATGTTATTGCATATACACCGCGACATCTGAGTCAAGTTGATACTTCCTAACCAGTTGCATTCGCGCAACGTTAGATATATTAATAAATTTAACAAGGCCTTAACACTGAAACTGTATTTGTCCAAAATCGTTTACTTATAATTGCTGTTAAAAACTATAATAATTTATTTAGCACTATAAGATATTTTTCTGCAGGTAAATATCATAATTGTTTAAGACTTCTACTATTAATTAGCTTTTTATAATTTTCTTTTTATGGTTGTTTTTGGCTCCGTTTTTCCATTATTATGTTTCTTAGTTTTCTTTCCGTTTTACTCTCTTACTTTACTTTCTATTTTACTCTTACGTGCTGGTTAAAACGTTTATTATTATTATAATTTTCAATTTTAGTTGTTTCTCTTGTATCATTCAACAAAGACTCCAGACCTATTGGTTTTGTCGAATTAGCGGTTTGTAAATACGCGCAATATTGTAGGACAAGGTTCCCCATACCAATTTTTCTTAGTGTAATATATCTTTTTAGTAACTTTTATTGAAGTAACCGCATTACAGATTAATTCTAACATTCATTCTTAAACATTGTGTAGAATATTGTTTATTCTTTTTTAAGAGATTGCATTTTGCCTAAGCTTAACACGTCCAAATCAAACATTAATTACATACAACGTAATTTTTTTATCAATATTTAATTAATATTTAAACCAAAGGTCATGCATTTTCTTTAAGAGAACGATCACTGGTACTTAAATAATATTTATTATATACAGTATAGAATTCTCGATGCGCGACTGTTACTCGCATTTGACCGTTTTGTTTAGGCAAGTTCAAGGGTAAGTTAAAACAGTTTTTCTAAATATTATACATAAAAAGTATTTTCCAAATAGGTTTATTCATTGTAGATTCAAACTTTACTATTTATTATGCAACATTAATTTTTTTACGTTTTTAATGATATGCAATGAATATCTCTTGCATTGGAAGACATTATATTTTATAAAATCTATAACACGCCCGTACAGTTATTTAAGAACTGTGTCGTCTTGGTATAGAAATTGATATTCGGATAGGTATCTGTAGAAGGATATACATTATTTAACAAATAAGTTTTTTAAGCAAAATCCAGCCTTTCGTTTTTCTTCCACGGAATACTAATATTTTCAATATTGTTAAAAATATATTTAAAATTTGTAGTAAAGCCTGAAAATACTGCTGGAGAAACTCATATTCGCATGTAACGAAATCAAAACTCTATATAAGATATCAAAAATAGACAGGTAGTAACTTGGATAATTTTAATTATTATTCATCAAATCTATCTAATAGGTTTTGAGAATCAAAATTCTTAGACATTTGTCGCTGTCGGAATTTTAAATTTCGATTTTCATTGTTTTATTTGATGGAAAGTTCTCATAAGAGATCAACAAATCGCAAGGCCAGATCGAGAGGAATCCAAAAACCTATAGTAAGAATTATATCTACCACTCTAAGGTTTTCATGTACCTACAGACATGATTGGGAGAAAATATACTTATTTTAGGTATTAAATGTATCTTAAATAATATGTTATTTTAAGATACTTTTAATATGTGATAAAAAGTTTATTAATATTAGTTACTGCGTAAAACGATCTAGTAAGTTGTATCTTAAAAAGGTATTTAAGATACTTATTAATATAACTGATACTCTCGTAGCATCCAGTTTCCAGTTACTTTCAGTGCCCTACTTCTTAAGATTTTTGTGATGGATGAAGCTATTTCTTATGCATGTTAAGATAGAATTAAACAATATGGGAAAAAGAGACTGAGTTTTATAAGCTTTTTAATTTTTCCTATTATGTCCTATTGTAGATTTTGTAATTTATGATTTTAGTGTTTATTTTGGTGAATTTAAACTGTTTTCTTATTCCTGTAAAAATAATAGTCGGTAGAATATTTAAACGTGTCTGTTTTGACGTCATTTCCCTCGTTTCGTTTTGATTGGCTAACACTCCTTGCGTTTATCCTTCTTGCATCTAATGGCAAGGGTGGAAGAATTACGAATAAAAACTGTAACCCAGCAAACAGTGTCTTAATTTTTTATATTTAATTAAAATATTATAATTATATCAAATCACAGATTTAAAAGTAAGATTTAGATTTAATATTGTAAGGAGCACCATATTATATTTTCGTAGAAATTCAGCTAAATACGACATAGTATTATACTCTTTCGCAGATACAAAACGACGAGTATATTGCAATTAATTCGGCACATTTCTTAAACCGGTAATATCGTATCACTGTGTTTGTGATCGAATTCTGAACTTTCAAAACGTACGTTTGTTTGTCCGCCTGTCCGTTCATCCGTCAGTCACGTTTATTCCAAGCACTATAACTTAAGAAAGAAAATTCCGATTGTACTGAGTTTTTGACAGTAAATTAGTATTGACTAGAGAAAGAGCCCTTTTGCTTTTGAAGAACATCGATCAATAAATAAAAAGTTATGAATTATTTAAATGTTACAATTTTTTATGTTATATAATTAAACAAAACATTTTTTAATCTAACATTATCTACAAGAAACAGAGAAAACATCCCATCGAACGTCCAATAATTAAATAAAATATCCAAGAAATAAGTGAAAAGTATGTTTCTTCTAGTTTCCGTATTTTCTTAGTGATATTCAACGGATAGAATGTAAAAATATTAAGAAATTGATACATAATGTAATGTAATAAATTACCGTAACTAATATGCTATTGAACTGAAAGAAATTTTATTTAAAAAAATCTGTAACATGCTTGTACTGTGGTTTAAAAACCACATAAATGTTTCGTTTACACGTGAGTATTACTATTCGGATAGGTAGGTACCTTGATAAAAGGATATAAATTATATAAAAACTTTCATAAACCACCAACCACTACTGTTTACATCTACTTTAGGCCAGGTGTCAACTTAAGAATTACTTATATTTTTTATGTAATATAAATAATTTTAAAATGGTCTCAAAAATTCTTTGAAAATCATCTTATTTATTTAAAACTGTTTTTAACACTTAATAGTGTAATTTGGAAAGTATCTTAGATACTTCTTGAATTATCAGGTCTAGTAAAATATTTTTTACGAAAAGCTCTAGATACCGAAGGTATCGAACTTACTTTTCCTTCCTCATCCACGTAGTGCAGTAGAAGTATAGTAAATTAAAATCATTTCAATGTTTCACATTCAAAACAACTGGCCTTTGCTATGCTCTTTTAGTCTAGTAGTAATTTGACGTTTATTTTGTCCAACATACTTTAAATTACAATCTTTACAACTGACTTTGTAAATCCTGCATATTTTGTATAACTCGTTTGTATCCTTTGGATTGCCTAAAAGGTATTGTCATATATTTTCCGTTAGATGAACATATCTAAATTTTTATCTTAATTTTACCTTACTTAAACCGCAGATATACATATATTGCGTACACACATATTCACAGATCTTCATTTTGTTCGATATTCAATTTGAGGTCTTCACGAAATGGACAGTTTTTTGTCACGATCGCATCAAGTAATTGAAAAAGAGAATTCGTGAAAAGTGCTATGTTTTTCCTGGAAATTTGATATATTATTTTTTTTTATGCTTTTAAGTCACTAATTTTTCTATTGAGATGCATATGAGGTCGATCACAATTATAAGCAAAGAAAAAATAATTCACTTTTAAATAATCGATCAGTGTTCAAAATTATTTTGTTCCTATTAATCATCCTGTCTTCCAATAAAGGAAACATTCTTCATATAATTTAACATAAATTTAACGCCACAAATTATCGATTTCTCTAAGAGCTGGTTTTACAATAGGGACATAACATTATAAACATTACATACGTGTGGATCGAATAATCTAGAAACAAAATAGTTCACAGTACGTGTAAATATATAAATTAATAATTGTTATAATTTGACTACTAAACTATTTTTCATAAAGAATTATACTACTATAATATAATATAATTATTCAACTGATTAAATTATTTAACACAGATTCCAGAAGATGTTATCGTTGTTCATACAGTCCATTACTAATCACCTGATTACCTTACATTAAAGTTACGAAAATGTCCGATCAGCTTTAAAATATTCACTACTTCATATGTTAATACAGCAACAAACCATAGAACATCACTGTAAAAATATAAATTTTCTGTAAATAGTCAGAGGATATGAAAAAATAGCACGTGATACGTGATTTGGTAAGCACACTATCTTAGGAGCGTTGATATTTAGCGGTTTGTTGATCGCGGCTGCTGTGCGTCCGACGCCGACGTCAAGCTTTAAGGCGTCGCGTTGTTCTGATGTCTCTTAGCAAAATATGCGCGAGTATGAGCTACTTTTTGTTTGCCACTAACGCAGGTACACATTTTTTGCATGCGGAGATCGCGCTTATGTCAGCGTTTTTATGCCAGCAACAATGTAATTTGGCATCTGTACATGGTTGTGTTAATTTTAATTGACGGGCGACAGTTGATTTTCATACACACTGCATGTTGAAACGCTGATCATGTCCGGTTTTTAATTACTTTTATAATCCTATCGATATGTTCTGACTACTAAAAAAAATACTTGCTGAAAATCTTGGCCTCAAATTGTTATGCAACGCGTAGTTATTTTTGTTTTTGCGTAAAAGTTTTGTAAATACGTTTCGTACCAATAATATCAGCCTGATACGAATATTTTCCTTATTGTTGAAGAATCAAGTGTTTTCTTTGTTTGATAATTTGCACCATTATAAGCTACATGTGGAAATTCAAACTGTTTGCTGTTTGCTATCCCATGATATTGATATTACTAGCCAGCCACTGGGTATCCAACATTAAATAAAAAAATGGTTACTGATAATAATATCTGAAAGCAAAAATAAATCACTGTTAACAGCTGCTCAGATAGTAATTAGGCATTTTCACGCCTCTCTGTCTTTTGTAAACTTACGGTATCATCCACCTCACATCAAGAAAATCCAAGGCACACCCGATTTTTCTAGAGAATTTACACAAAACTCGTCAACAGCCAGTGATATTAGTTCTGAGACTTGGCACGATCCATTTTTCTTATGTATTGTGGTATTTAGAACCTGCTGGCGCGATACTGAAACTTAGGCTTGTTGCATCCCATAATCTTATTATTCTGTTGGGCCAATTTAATTAAAAAAATCTTTATTCCAAATTAAATATTACAGCAGGATTTTTCTCTGGAATCGATGCCCGAAACTAGACAGGCATTCACGACACACACCGCTTTGGTAATATTGCGGGAAGGGATGTGACGTGGTCAGATCAAATAAAAATAAGCTAAACATTTTATACTCTTCGCTGATTTACTGAACCTTTTATATAATTGTTGCACAATTTTTTGGTTGCTGCTGCAAGAAAAGATCACAAGGAAAACCATGCTTAGGCTAATTTGCTAGGATGACGGCGACAATGTTGGTATCTTAAACTAGGACATTCCATAATATATGGTGAGCGGGTTGCTCGTCTTCACCACACATGCAGCATGCTGGATTGCCCATCGTCCATATGCTGTATGCTGATTAGACATTTACTTAGTGTACACTATTACATCAGTGGTAGTTATCCCCTGCACATCTTGGTTATTGTCTGCTCAGCTTTTAAACACACATTCAGCATGCTGGATTGCCCATCGTCCATATGCTGTATGCTGGTTAGACATTTACTTAGTGTACACTATTACATCACCAATAAATTTACAGGACTGTCTCAACCTGGAGCCCCACATATATCAAGTAATGTTCCTGACTTAGTAGTTCCTTTGCTAAACCTATTGTGATGCTGTGTGATATTCCATCTAATTTGTCTAAGTTGATCTGGTATCTTCAGTTTCACTTCAATTTTACGCAGTTGTGTTAATCTCTTTTTTTCGTAGATTCTTCAGTCTCTTACTGTCCTAGAAGGTATCTACTGCCTGCAGAAATTAAAGAGCTACTCGTTCTCGGTGATGATGCAGATTTTCCTATTAATGTACATCTAGAACAGTCATGCTACTTGTCGTTTTTAAGGCGTCAGTATAATATGTGATGACGTTTGAATATCTTCACATGTATACTTTTAAAGTTGTTATAAATATTCCAGTAGATTGATATCAACTGAACTTGGAGACCACTGAATTCTCAAGAGTCTATGAGATGGCACATCATCTTGTACAAGAATTCAATCATCATTTGGATATAGGCGGTTACATTTCGAAATTAAAACATTTTCCCAGTGAGCAATGTGATTAAATAAATTGACCTTTATGATTTGTAGATTTAGAATTCAAATTAAAATCATACCTAGACACCACAAGTTTCTTTGAAATGTTTTGTTTTTAGCGGTCAACTTGTCGTAGCGTACTGTCGTTGTTTCTCCCACTTATTCTAAAAAGCTGAAGAAACTTCCTCCTCTTCTTTTAAAATAGATGTTGAGATTTTAATATTAAAAAACTTTATTTTTGTATATTTTATCATATTTTTTATTTTAAAAAATTTGGTTATTTCAGATAAAATTGACAATAAATCATTCGAATAAAATCATTAAAATCAAATATTTTGTGAATGTCAGAACTTATGCTTAATGTGAGCGGAAATAATGATTAGACTTGCTTAAGGGATGAACTCGAATTTCATCTATTTCTCCTACACCCCTAAACCAATTCGAACCAGTTTTTTATTGATTTTTATTGATTCTCAAAGAACGAAATTATTTATGTTATGATCTAACTGGAAGAAATTGATGTAATTTTCGTTCTTTCAACTTTATTATTTCCTACGTCTTAGTTCAAAAATTGTAATTTATAGAAAACACCTTGCATACAAAACAAGAAAAAGTCCTCCTTTAGTTTTATGCATCCAGCTAAACCGTCAATGTCTGAATATTTGTTTACTCACTTCGACTTTGTAAACATTTGTTTCCTATAGTTTTTATATAATATTGATTTAAAACCACTTGTTCGGCGCTTAGTGAACTGTAAATGATTTTATGATTTAATGCAAGAGTGAAAGGGTAATTTTTAAATAAAGTTGTTGTGTGGCAACAAATAATTCTCATCCATTTGTTTGTTTAACATTATTATAAATCGATCTATCATTCAATCTAGTCTTTATTAGTAACATTATTCGAAGGAATTGTTAATAGACCAGTAAAATGAGAAATTTTCTTGCCACAAAAACTAGAGTGAGGACGCACTCCAAAATTTTGGGCCGTTATTAGGAGTTTTAATGATACCGCGCATCTAACTGACAACCATAACAAATGTCGTAATGTTGATCAGATGTGCTATACAGCAAAGTGGGGCCAACTATAATGACGCATGAGTCCCGAATGTTTGTCAAAACAGACATTGTGAATAAATAGAACTAAACAAATACTGACTAAACTGATTTAAATACATATAACAAGGACGGATCATCACATAGTACAAAACTACTAGGCACATATATAGACTATCACTTACTCTGGGATGTGCATATAAAATATGTTTGTGAAAAATTAAACAAAGCGTACTTTGCTATATTGCAAATACGAGATAGCTTATATCAAACAGGCCTTATAAATATTTATAATTCCCTAGGATACTCTCATATCTCGTATAATATAATGTTTTGGGGAAGCTCCAGGAACAGAGAAAGGGTATTTATAGGGTAGAAAAGAACCATGCGATTAATTTTTAAATTAAAATGCAATGAAAGTTGCAGAAGTACATTCATTAATAAGAGTGTGCTGACCATGTCTTGTATATTTATCTGTAAATGTCTAACTTATATAAAAAAAAACATGGACTTATTTGTAAAACGAAATCATTATCACACATATGAGACTAGTAATGGCGACTTAATAAGTATACCAAAACATGGTACCACAAACTACAAGCATTCCCCGAATTACAATAACTGTATTACTTTATATAACAGGTTACCATCACATATAAGAAAAATTATCAGCAATACAAAATAGAAACACGCTTTAAAAGATCTGCTAGTAAGGAAAGGCTTTTACATCATATATGAATTTTTGAATAGAGAACTAAGAGAACATAACATATGTTTAATTGTAGTGCATATTCAGTATGTAAGTATATTGTGATATACATATTTTATTTTGTTACTTTTATGCATTTAGTACATGTATTATTATCTATATGCTTTTATTTATTGTGTGTTCGATCATGTAAAATTTTGACTTGCCATATATACTTTATGTATCTGAAATGGTTAATAATAGTAATTATTATTATTATTTTCAGAGAATTCACAAGATTGCAAAGACAGTTTAAAAATATAAGTTAATAAATTAATGACACGGCTATTTTACTTGTGCTGGTAGGCAGTAAATTTTGATTTGATGTTTTAAGGACTTAACTGTGTCCATCTCAATTATCACTGGACTTATATTTCGAAGAAATATTATTTATATTTTTTTTACTTTATGTTATTGTATGTATATTACTTTTATAAAATTATAAAATTACCAACATACTATCTAACATGTAATTGTTTATTTAGTTGTTGTATATCAAACAATAAAAGAGGTAAATAATATTCTCTCATTCACATTGTAAATAAAACGTGCATTTAGTCCTTTAAAAACGAGAATATACCTAAGAAACTCATGAAAAATTCAGAGATTCCGTATTAATTTTAAGCAGCTTATATTAACATTTTTGCGCGGCAAACCGACAAAAACAACTTGTGAAAGTCGGGACCAGAAGGGAAAACCTTACACGCCAAGATGTTGTCCCTCTCCGGGTTGAGGATTCCGGGTCAACAGGGACGACCAAAAGACAGTTCAGGTCGAGACAGATATGGCCCGAAGGGCACTTAGCATGAAAGTCACTTTTTAGGAAAATTGTTATCTAGATGGCCCTTCACCGTTTCTGTCACAGTTGAGTAATAGTGTAATCGTTCCGTTCTATGCAGCGAATTTTTGCTGTTTTCAAATTGCCCGCCCATGTGGATATTATTTCTCGTGCATTAAGAGACCAAAGGGGCTATTGTTACTACAGTTTGTGTTGTAAGTATGACAAAGTTACAAATGTCATTGGCACTACATTAGATCTAGTGTTATCAGTTAAAAATTGCCATGTGACAAGGTCTCTAAATTGTCTATTGAATGAGAATTTACACCATTAACCTTTGAGTATATGGTATGTCAAAAGTAATATACAACTCTCACTGTGAAAATTTACAGTCTTAAAAAATCGGATTGTCGTCAACTAAACGACTCATCATTTAAAACAGACTGGTCTTTTCTAAATGAACTAAATGATATTGCCATTGCGCGTACTGCGTTTTATTAAAAATTGACAGAATTTTTTTATAAGAATGTGCCCAAATATATTCCTAGACAACCTAAACGTAGTAAGAGATATAAAAAGATGGAAGAAGTATAAATAAACAAAAAGTAATAATATTTATAGGGAATTTAGTGACATAACAAAAGAGATAAGAGATGAGTGAAGACAATTGTATGAAAATGATGTGTTAAATAGAAGGAATTATAAGAAATGGTCCAAAGAAATTCTCGACTTGCGTGTAAAAGTAACCGAAGTGGTTTCATTACCCATAATATTGCATATAACGATGTCCAGTATACAAATTCCCAGGATATTGTCATTGCCTTTATTACCTTCTTTCAGATTGCACATTTAAAACCTAATAATAATGAAGATAAATGTCATTCCTATGAAGAGACTAGGAAGAGCACTAGTTAATCTTTAACAACATTTTCTGAAATGTAGATACTGAATTCGTAATAGAAAATAAAACCTAAGCTACCAAAAGACCAGATAATATTCCTGCATTTATCGTAAAAAATTGTGCAACCATCTACGCCAGTCTAGTCACAATAATATTTTTTAATTTATCGTTAAAAACGCGTATATTTCCTGATATGTGGAAATATCGCTTGTGTTCTATTTTTAAAATGTATGGCCGAAAACTATAGGCCCATAACACTTATCTGCAATTTTGCCTAAAGTATTCTAGATCACCTTGCATACGTCATCATCCAGTCATTTACAAACCCAAATTGTAAATAATCAACATGGGTTTGTTTCTGGCAGTTTTACTGAGACCCACCTTGAGTGTATCACATAATTCATTTCTATAGAATTAGATTAAAATAAGCAAATTGGCACCATTTATACAAATTCTTGAAGACATTCGATTGCCTGGGTCTACGGCTATTAGGTAAATAATTGAAGATAAAATCAAGAAATAATAATTTTCGTTTAACGTGTATTAAAAAATTAAAATAAACAAGACTTATCTATTTCGTCCACAGCTGGCTGTCTGTTGCTTATCATATCACCCACTTGAAGAAGGTACCGATCCGGGTATCGATTTTACGGTCAGGCATTAAGAATACTTTACCACTCTGCAGTTTAGGACATCCTAAAATATAGAGCTCCATGTTGCATATTGATCAGTTCACCTTGTAATTTACTGTATGTTTGTTAACAAAATGTATTAGCATGATGGTAAAATTTTAATAAGCTGAGAAAAATTTTTTTTTTCTAAGACTGTGTTAATAAAATGTGAGAATTTGCAGGAGTAACTATAACAACCGGAACACTTTTATATCTTTCGAAATAGGTACCAAGTATGTTGAGAAATAATTTAGCAAACCGCCCTCGTGGCGTCGCGGACAACGGTGTAAAGTTAGTAGCTGTTGAAAGTAAACTCGTATTCTTTGATATCGAAACGCCACATTGGAGACAACTTATTAGTTGCAGCACTGTAATCGTATATTGATTTAGTGGACCAGTAGATCATTCAGTCATGTGTATTTGTTTTACATAATAATAAGTTTTTTATATGATATAGTATTATTTATTTGTTGAAATTTTTTCATCCAAAAAAGCTAATGTTATTTCACAGAGAGGATTTTAAACACATTCACAGATGAATTCTCCTTCTTGTCTTCTCTGCATTTTACCCAGAAGTTACCCAATTTGATATTAAAATCCGTAAGAAACAATTTATAATTACAAAATGAAAATGCATTCAATCTTATGGTGTAAAATTCTTCATATCGCAACGAAATAAAAAAGGTACTTATAAAATTATTTCCAAGATTACTGTTTAATACTGCCATGATTAGCAAAAACGCAGTATCTACAGAAAAGTAATAATGGAGAAAAACAGCTTTTTCTTCTTATTGCAGCCGTAGCAACTTATACGGTTTTGGCACAATTTTTATGCCATAAATAGTTGTCTTTTGCTGGATAAATAATAATTTCCCCAAAAAGTTAAATAAAAATAAAGGGTGCTATTTGTATGTCAGATACTAAGCATAGACCTATATTTTCGTTAGATACGGCACAATAAGGGTCTTTATATCTATGGTTTTGGTGGTGCGAATGGTATTCTTGTTAAGTTCTACAGATAGAAAACCGAATTTTAAGCGAGTATATGCTAAAATCTCATTGTTGAAACTTTTTGTAAATACTGCGTTTTCGCTAAGCACGGCAAAATATTAGTTCTGCGCTTAGCTCTGAATTACTGTCTCCTATTATCAGCATTTTGAAATTATATTATTTTAATTTTTATAAAACTTCAAAATCACCAATTTCTTACTTACATTGTCTCATATTTTGCGGGATTTTCTATAAACGCAAGTTTAAGTTATTCAATTTTATTCACTTCATACAAATATTATTAATATTGGCGTTATTACAGCCATGTATTTTATGTATTAACGTTAAGAATGTTTACTTATTGATTGAATCATTAAAACTTCATTAAAACAGTTATAATGCGCACATCGTCTTGGACCATTTCTTCCATCTAGTTAAGTTTCCCCTGCTACAAATTCCAAAAAACATCCACTAAGACATTTAAATATATATACAAATAGTTTCACTTTCTTCCTTTGAAATAGCATTGTTAAATCTCTGTCATCTGTGCGTCGTAAAATATTTGTCTCTAGCATGCTTACTTCCTTCCTTGTTCTTGTATAATGTTAGGATATAACAAGAAAATTTTAGGGTGACTAAAAGGATCGAGAATTGTAGATTAACGCCAGAAGCGGAATAGCGATAAAGCCCCTCGAATAATGTCAGAACCCGAGGCCAATATTTGGCTAAATAAAATTTATGGCCCTGCATTAACTGAAATAAAATTGACAAAAATATATGTATACGAATTTATACAGGGTGTTTCCTCGGGTGTTTCGTACTCAACAAAATTTTAAAATTTTATCAATTGAATATAACTGAAAATAATATACTTGAAAATCTGAAAAATGAGCAAATATTTTAACCCAAAGCCTATTATTTTTTAGACAGAAAAAATGAATGCATACACTAAGGCACGCTTGTTAATTAAATTATTATACTCTTCGCAAATACAAAACGAAGAGTATATTGCATTCGATCGGCACATTTCTTAAACTGGTAATATTGCTCGTAGAGAAAAAAATTTCATGTCACTGTGTTGGTGATCGAATTCTGAACAACTTTCAAAATGTCCATCCGTCCGTCTGTTTGTCTGTCTGTCTGTCTGTCCGTCCGTCCGTCCGTCCGTCCGTACGTCACGTTTCTTGTAAGCAACTTAAGAACGAGAGGTTCGATTGTATTGAAATTTGGACAGTAAGTTAGTGTTAGCTAGAGGAAGAACCCTATTTTTGAACAAAAATAAAAAAATTATAAATTTTTTTAAATAAAAATAATAGTTTTTTTATAATTTTCTTTTTAATATTTTGTAATTATTAAAAATGTCTAAAACTAATATTATTTACAAAAAACTGCGAAGAGCATCCTATAGAATGTGGAACAATTATATAAAAAGCAGTAAGAGTATAACGGTTAGCTTGTTTTTCTTAATTTCACATAACTTGAAAAATGATGTCGGTCTGTTTTTGCCGATGAAATAATTTTATTCTATTATAAACATTAATCTGTTGCATTAAAATACGCAATTAGTAGTTGGAGACGTTGTAAATAGGAGGATTGGTATTTTAGTTATTTTGAGCTCTAAGGAGGACTAATATCAACGGTAACAGTAATTTCAGAAAGAAACGTATGATTGTCTTGAAATTTCAACAGTAAATTAGTGTTAACTATAGGAAGAACCCTAATATGTTTTAACCAAATCGACAAGTAGATAAAAAAGTTATTCATTACACAGACCTGCAGAGAAACAATTTTTTTATTTATTTTTTTTACCCAAATAGGTAATTCCGAGATTTTTGTCGTGCTGAACACAATGCCGTTGGCCGTTTCTTGCCAATATGACACAATTTTGATAAAACCTTAACATAAAAGTGCTAAAAATGCCATTTCTGCCTATATTCGTGCTAGATAACGATGCGAGATTGAGTAGAACGGACCAGACCATCTTATTCAGCTGTCCAAAATCTTCAGAAACCATTAGTAACGATATGAAAAACGTAAGTATAGATGGCGCAAAAATTATTTTATTTCTGACCTTAGCAAGAAATACTAGAATTTTTGTTGTTAGTACATATACAAATAAATCGCTAATTCCATAAGATTTTGACCCGCTGAATATAATGCCGTTGCCCGTTTTGCTCTATGAGGTCAGGATTTTGAGATAACATAATGGATAAAATAATATTTTTATGATATTCAGGTTTCAATCACTAAGCGGAATATGTGGTATTATTTTGGATGGATTTCTTCGTGCTGAATACGAAGCCGTTGCCCATTTTGCTTTATCAGATCTCGATATAGAGAAAACATAACCTCAAAATGATAAAGACTGTTTATAACAGATTTAGATGTTAATAACTTGGATTGGATAAGATGTAAATCGTGGAAAAAGTTATCAAATGTCTGTGCAAGTTTAGCAGCTAAGACGGTAAACACATACACTAAAGGTACTAAACGTACCTACCTAATGAAACATTTATAAAGAAGAGGAAAGGTAAACACCACTGGCTCTAAACCTAATATGTGGAGTCATAAACGAATAGAAAAGCATAGAGTATATGCTCCAAACCTAATATAACCTAACAAATCTAGCCATAAACGAGCAGAAAGGCATAAGAAAAGAACTCGAAACCTAACATAGCCTAATAGGGCTGGCCATAAACGAGCAGAAAGGAATACAGTTCAAGCTGTCATAACCTAATTGGTCTAGCCCTAAATGAGTAGAAAGGAATGTTTAATATAATCCCCGTTAACATTAGCCAGAGCTAACGGCATGGACGCAGAAGGGCAAAAAGGACAAAAATAGCAGGAAAAAAAGAAACAAAAACTTTAAAAAACCAAAAGAAAGAACAAAAAACGCTACCTGATCTGACCTCACAGAGTAAAACGGGTAACGACATTGTGTTTAACACGTCGAAATCCTATGGAATTAGCTGTTTGGGTCCGATTTACTTGTATATATACTTGCGATAAAAATTCTAGTATTTCTTGCTAAGCTCAGAATTAAAATCTTTGCGCCATCTATTGTTATGTTTTTTTCTATTGTTACTATTGGTTTTGACGATTTTGGACAGCTGAATAAGATGGTCTAGTCCGTTTTACTCAATCTCGTATCGTTGTCCAGTTAGTACAAGCATGAATATAGACTAGGATATAAACAGAATATTTTAGCACTTTTAGGTTAGGTTTTCTCAAAATTGTTACGTGATTGCGTAAAACGGTCAACGGCATGTGTTCAGCATACAAAAATCCTTCAGAATCACTTATTTGGGTTAAGAAAAAAAACCTTGCGAGTCAGTGTTATTAAACAAATTTTAAATTGTCTTGTATAGTCTGTCACAAACTAGGTTGACAATATTAAAAATGTCTGAAACTAATATTTTTCTTTTTTTACAAACTGCGAAGAGGAACTATAAAATGTACAACAATTTTATAAAAAGTTCAGCAAATCGGCGAAGTGTATATAGTGTTTACCCTAGTTTAAGCATGTTATACATTTTTAATAATTCACAGACTGACTATTCGATATGGCCCTGTACTTTAAAAGATTAATAACTTTGTGAAAATCGAGTGTCTGAAAATTTGCCTATGCCTTCCAGTCCGCTCCTGCCTGACAGCCCCTGTCGAAACATCCGGGATTTCATTTCTCATTCTGCTACACTTAATATTGTCTGTAATTTGGCCAGGCCATAGATCACATCTTTAAACTTTTGTTTACAATATGGTTTTGTCTTGATTGTTTCTGAGCGATTTATTTAAACTCTTCTTAAATGTTTATTAAACATCTTCATTGTCTACATTACATGAATAAAGTATTTATTCAAAACTTTGAGAATTCTATACTGGAAATTAATTTGCACTGTAGTTAAATTCAAAGAGAAATGCCAATATAAATTTTAAAAAAATAATACGCAAAGTAAAGGTATAGTCGAGGAAATTTAGTACAAAAATAAGCGAAACTATCGAAAACCTGTACAGTAAGACCGATCAAAATGCGGTTTTTTACATTCGATTCCTTGATGCACTTATTCAATTTGTTACCTATTTTAATCTTATACAAATGGGAAATTGCACGTGTGCATCGAAAAGATGCATTTTCTCGTGTACAGTTTTTGAGGTAATTTAAAAAAAATTCGTTATTCGTTAATCCATGGTGGAAATTAGCCCAATTTTGTTACTCAAGAGTTTAGGGGTCGCTGATCACGAATCTGAGGTCCAATTTGGGGAATTCAAAATGGCGGACCGGAAATCGGGCCATTTTCCAGAAAAAATGGAAACGGATATCTTGGCCTTGAAAATCTGTTCTCGGCGGTTTTCGAGGTCACTGACTACGAATCCGAGGTCTAATTTGGTATATTCAAAATGGCGAACCGGAAGTTAGAGTTAATTTCTCAGAAAGAACTCGTATTTTTTTCGTTCCTGGACGAATCAGAGGTCAAATTTAGGAAATTCAAAATAGCGGACCGAAAGAACAGTCACTTTCTCCGGAAAACCTCGTATTTTTTTCTTGCTTGGGCTGAAAGTAGGAACTCGGGGGTTCTCTTTATCGCTGATAGCGAATCTGATATGCAATTAGGGAATATTCAAAATGGCGGATCGGAAGTAGTATATTTTTTATGTAAAACGTGTGTTTTTCATACTTTCAGCCCAAGGAACAAAAAAATACTAGGTTTTCCTGAAAAATTGGCTCTACTTCCGGTCTGTCATTTTAAATTTACCAAATAGACCTCGGATTCGTAATCAGGGACCTCGAAAACCCCCGAGTACAGGTATTCAAGGCCAAGATATTCATTCTCATTTTTTTCTGAAAAATGGCCCGATTTTCAGTCCGCCATTGTGAATTTCCCAAATTGGACTTCAGATTCGTGATCAGTGACCCTCGAGTAACAAAATTAGGCTAATTTCCACCATGGATTACCGAATAATTACACAGGCCCACAAAAAAAAAGTCCTGATACAGAAAGGTGAAGTACCTTCTGGTACTTTTTCGGTGTGCTAAAAACGAATCTCAGATCAGAACTGACCCATCACCCTTAGATTTCACCCCAGCACATCCTAGCGCCCCCCCAAATGGTCAAATTTTCACTTCATATAAAAATTCAAAATAAATATCTCATTCTACGTTTTTCGGTGTGCTAAGAACGAATCTGGGGTCATGATTTACCCATGACCCTTAGATTTCGCCCCAGAACCCCCTAGCACCCTCCCAAATGGTGAAGTTTTTACATCATCATATAAAAATTCAAAATAAGTATCTCATTCTGCGTTTTTCAATGTAATTTAATAGTTTTAATTTTGCTATATCTCCCCACCCCCCTTCACCATATGGTTATATTTTGACCCTTGTAACGTTGTACCAGTATTAAGATATGACAATTTTTCTATTCCATGCGATGAAATTAGGCAACAGAATCATTCCTAGAAAAAAATGCTTCTATATTAAAACACATATAAATAAATTTAAAATGCCTGGAAGATATACTGTATTATCGGTGTCAATATGCAACCGTAGGTACCTACGGTTTTTGAATTCGGTTTAGAATGTCATGAAACGTCGAGATTTTAAATTTGAGCGAAAAAAAAATTTCTGTCTTTCGGTCTGTCTGTTTGTAACTTTTTTTTTCTGAGACACCCTCGATTAAAGTATTTTTTTCTGTTTTCCTAAGTCATCGAATACATGAATTTTTTTTTAAGTTAAAGAACAAGCCTTCTAGTTATTAAAAAAATAGGCTGCCTCTTCGTATTTTCCCTCATCCTCCCATTTTGACGTCACTTCCTGTAAAATTCCATGACGCAGGCAAAATTTGCCTATATGAAAAGTGGCTCCCTGTAGGTCTGTGGTAGTACTTACTCACTCATATAAAGTTTATTCATAGGAAATCTATACAGCCGGCCCTCTACCTATAATGCGTTTTCTCATAGTTTAACTCCATTACGGGCAGCAGAAGTTGTATAATATGTGTGGTGTGTTTGTATTTAAATAAAATAAAATAAAATTGTTTAAAGGATAAAAACATTTTTAATTTAAAAACTTGTTAATGTGATTTGAATTGTTTGAAGCTACCTGGATGTTTGGGGCGCGAAGGATCATACATTTTTACAGAATTTCCTCAACAAAGTAAGTCCATATGTCACAACTAAAAAAATTGAAACAAAAATCTTTTTGAGACTTCAAGAGTAACACTAACCCTTAAATTGTATAATCTGTTGCTCTAGAATAATAGCATCCTCTAAGCTTGTACAGTTTATTTTGAACCAGCTATTTTTTATATTTTGAGGTAGTTTTTCGTCAAAATTTCTCTATTCTCTGTAATAAGGCAATTTACAATCTAATATCCTGAACGAAGCTGTAAAAATTCAAAACTGGACAGGTTTCGGCAGTAAGGGTTGTTTTGTGACTCTCCAGAGTGAAATAAAGTGCGGTTTTTTATTTGTTTTCATAGCAAATTTGAGTACAAAGATTTATGTTCATTGTAAACAACGAGGTGTTTACTCTTCTCGAATTCCTAACATTCATAAGAAATATCCGTATTATTGGACTATATTATATTCTCTTAGAATATCGGGACAATCTGACATCTGATTGACAACTGTACTTGTTCGAGGCATGGTGATTACAAAGAGTGAAGATATCAATTAATATATGTACAGGATATGTTATTTTTCCTGCTATGTAAAATGTAACTATTAATATGTCTTAAATATGTTAATTAAGTGAAAAATATCTAGTTCTCAAATTTACATTATAACAAAGGAAGTTAAAAAAAATAGATAACACATTTACTGATGTCAAAAATTGTAATTTGTGAAATTTCATTCTGCAGTTTACTATATGAGTTAGTTTTTGCTGATCGCCAGATACACTAACTACAGTTACAATCACCGAAATAGCAATAGCTAGTCTTGGATAAATAAAATTTTCTGCGAGTACTTCTCCCCAGATATAAAAATTTCATAGTTTATTAACATCTAAATTATTTAATTATGGAATACAGGACGTGCCATTAAATTGGGTCACTATATTTCTCGGAGGTCGAATCAATATGTACGTTTAAAACATAAAAGCGAAAACACCGTATGCAGTGTATATCAGAGTATTTAAATTCAACTGTGGGTGTTCCACGGGACGGCTTTAGGCCCTGTACTTTTGATTTTATTATTAACAATGTTGAATTTCTGCCATCTATCTCACATATTGATATTAAATCTATGCAATAGTGTTGCACATAATTGTAATGATATATCATAAGCACTTTAAACCATAGATTTTCTCAAAATACCTTATTATCACAATACCAAAAAAACTTAAGTTTTCATATTTCGCGGTGGATGAAAGAAATGCATTCAGTTAGGCATTAAAATAGATAAAACTACTTCTTATAACACCGAAGATAATGTTAAATATTTTTAGGTATAGTTGGATGAATGTTTAAACTGAAAGCGTCATTGTGAAACTTTAATATCCAAAATTTCATCCATAGTATGCCTGTTCCGAAATATTAGAGAAGTTCTGTCGTAACAACTTAATCATCAATATCTTCAAAGAATATAAAATTCTTACCTTACCTTAGCATTTATATAGTCGAAAGTGTGTGTTTTTAGAAATCGAAATGATTTTAGTTATAAGGACTATGATAAGCCAAAAATAGAAATTCCGTAAATCCTGCAGCGCCGACCGGATGTAAAACATCAGGAAAGACTTACTTTCCTAAAACTGTTTTTATGAAATTATAGTTCAGTAATTCTACGGAAAAATGCAAAAACGATGCTACCCGGAAGGGTCGTGTAGAGGAAAAAATTCTGAGAAAAATAGTGTTTTTTACTTCGCTCTAGCTGGTGCAGAACATAATCTAAACAAGTGAAACAAAGTTGAAAGAACGGTTTTTTGCATTTTAAGAAAAAACTAACCATCCTACAAATAAACGTTAAACAAAAAAGTTGTAGGTAATGAAAAAACCTACCAAATGCGACCAACAGAATAAAGATTTGTTATTTATTTTTCCAGATAACCTAGAAATACCGTCAACAATCGATTTTTATTGTTTTTGTTGTGTTTATTACAATTTTGAATTAAATGACTTCTTGTTCCTTCAAAATGCCTCTGTTGAGTAGAAAAAGAACATTTTTGAAATATTTCAAAAAAATTAGAAATACGCGATTTATAGAGCAATGACGAAAAAAATACCTCTTCGTAAATCGGCCATTGCCCACGATTGGGGTGGCCTAGAGAATCAAACCTGAGCTTAGATTCTTCATAAGGGAGGGTACTATCATATAATTTAAGATATAAATATTTTTAGTCACTTTGTAACCTCAAAAAAGGCGAATTAATATCGTACCGTTTTTTGGTAATGTTTTTGCGAACTGCCACACATTTAAAAAAAAAATGAGCATCCTACCACCATTTTGGTCCGAAATAATTATTTTTTTATTATCCTCGCAACGATAAAAGAACTAAATAAATAACTGAGTTTTGTTAAAAATGTTACACTTTCTTTCGTTGAACGGCAGACGTCAGTCAAAATTTTCGAAATGTACCGCTACTTCCTCGTCCTCGTACGTTCCAGCCTACAGAGGTAGAGAAAGAAGATAGATAAAGAGAAACGTGCTCAAAAAACTTTTTTGTGCTTCGTTTCTTCTGTGTAACTATATATGAATTGAAACTTTACTATTGTCTTGTGCAGTGCAAGGTGTCTTTTTTTTTGTTCTCTCATAAGGTAGTACATATTTTGGAGTATTTCTATGTTTGTATAGAGAGCTGTAGCGTGTCATAATGTAGGTTATATACAATCGCTGGGTTTGAACTTATATATACATACACAGTATACGAAGCGAGGCACAAAAATGTCTTTTGATCACGATGTACTGGAACATTCGCTCTAACTGATTTCTCCTCCATCTTTCTCCATATCTCTCTTTCTATGTCCTTTCTCCTTCTTCTTTTTTCTCTCCCTCTGTAGTCTGGCACGTACAATTCAAGAAGTAGCGGCACATTTCGAAAATTTTACTGACGTCTGCCATCCATCGAAAAAAAAACAAGTAATATTTTAAACAAAACTCAGTTATTTACGTAGTTCTTTTACCATTGTGAGGATAACAACAAATGAATTATTTCGGACCAAAATGGTCGTAGGATGCTCATTTTTTTTTATATGTGTGAAAAAATTGACACTATCGATTACTATACGCGGAATTGATAATTACTCAATTCAAAGAGATACTTCGCAAAAACATAACCAAAAAACGTTACGTTACATTATTCGCTTTTTTTGAGATTACAAAGTAACTAAAAATATTTATATCTTAAATTATATAATAGTACTATCGCTTATGAAGAATTTAAGCCAATGTTTGATTCTTTAGGCCATTCCAATGGTGGACAATGGCCGATTTACGAAAAGGTATTTTATTCGTAATTGCTATATAAATCGCGTATTTCTAACTTTTTGGAAATTTTTCAAAAATTTTCTTTTTCTACCCAACAGAGGCAACATTTTCACCGAACAAGGACCAATTTAAATCAAAATTGTAATAAACACAGCAAAAACAATATAAACCGATTTTTTACGGTATTTTTAGGGTATTTCGTAAAATAAATAAGGAATTTTTATTCTGTTAGTCGCATTTGATAGGTTCTTTCGTGACTTAAGTACAACTTTCTTGTTTAACTTTTATTTGTAGGATGATTCGTTTTTTCTTAAATTATAATAAACCGTTTTTCGACTTTGTCTAATTTTTTAGGTTATGTTCTACATCAGCTAGAGCGATGCAAAAAACGCTACCTTTCTTAGAACTTTTGCCTCTACACGACCCTAGTTTTTTCCGGGTAACATCGTTTTTGCATTTTTCCGTAGAATTACTGGACTATTAATGCTACTTGTCTGTATCAGAGTTTTGTATTTAAGATCTAACAACAAATTACTAAGAATTTATTTTTTATTCAACTTTAATCGGAAGTATTTTCTATGTGAGAATTTGGCAAATGCGCCGCAATTGTATTGTGTTTAAATTAATATTTGGGTAGTTTTGGTATAGCTGATACTGTATCCGATGTCGAAAGTTAAAGATTCAAAATGGCGAATCCAATAAGGCCTTTAAAGAATCGTTCCTGAAAATTATGAAATAAAATTTCACCGTCATTTGGTTAATTGATCCCTATGAGTTATTATTGATTTTGAGGTCCGTGTAAAAATGAACAAATGACAAAACGAACTTTTCAACTGTTCATCAGGAAATAAATTATAGCACCTTTTCATAATATGCAAGACAAAATTAGATTGTAATCAATGTATGGGACAAATAAAATGTTCAAATTGAACTAGGTTTAAGAAACATATGAAAAGTTGAAGTGTAGTGATTTTCAGCGTGTATTGAAAAATCTTAAAAATAGTTACTGAAAGTTAAATATGTACACAAGTGTTAATACCACATTTAAAATTCCAGTTTTTAAGATTTTCATTTTGTTTAACATATTTCTATTCTTGTTAATTTATTTTGCCAGATATTCGTGAATCAAAAAATATAAGTATTAAGCAAATGTAAACTTTTGACACTTTTATATTTGAAATGCGTCTCAGAATTATAATTATTGTTTTTAAATTCATTGCAAATGTATTTCTTCTTCTTCTTCTTCTTCTTCTTCTTCTTCTTCTTCTTCTTCTTCTTCACAACGTCGTGCCAGGCGTTTTATGATCCATGCACTTCGCCTCCATTTGGTGACAGATTCACGCCACCTGTTAGAAGAGCGGTTTCACCGATGTCTTCCCATCAGGTCCAAAATATTCCAGTAATTTTTCTTCTAGTTCGAAAGGAAGTAGAGTTATTTCTGGACAAACCTAAGCGAAGAAAAATTGCTATCCAAGTTCAATATCACTCCTCATGCCAAATTTCCTAGAAATAGGTTTACAATCAAAACAATTGTAGTAATGGGTCTGATTTCGTGTGGAACCGCTATACTTTCTCGGAGGCATGTCTTTGTGATACAAATGTCCAACTTTTGAAACAAATCACATACTAAAAATTCAGTTATCGCTTAATCACATAAATATTTGTAGTAAACTTAACGTAACAATATCCATTCTCCCCTGTGGTGCGGCGTATGGTACTAAAGATGGATGATTTATAGGTGCGAGTACGAAAGTGGATGTATAAATAGCGTTTGAAGAGTTTCACGTAGGCGGAGTTTTTTATTTTGCCTACTTTTATTATCGCAAACGTTAAGCAGCTCCATAATGTTTAGATTGATAAAATGAAAATATTTATTCACGGAATGGGTTAGGTATTCTATTTTTAACGGCTTGGTAATTTGTTAAATATGTGATATTTTATGCAGTTGCAATGGATGATATTATCCGATCTCGTTCGAGCACCTTAAACGACCGTCCAAATCTTGGATAGTAATAATATAATAAAATCTGTTTTTGTGATACGATTAACTAGGAAGGAATTTAGATCCTGCGGTTGCATGGTTTTGTAAATGAACTAATATCGATAACAAATATGAACTCGACGACGTGCGACGACTCTAATATTATCATCATAGACGGACTGAAACAGGATTTAGAAATATAGATAATAAAAATAATAGTAATAATAATATGTCTTAATTTCATAAAAAATATTTGCATCCGCAGATATTCAGTTTGTTAAACTTGCCGTTTGCTCTACATAACCCGTATAAATGATGGAAAAACTTTTCTGAACAATTAATGTTGTATAAAACGTCCCGCACTTTCTATGCAGGGTGGTTCTCTACTTGTAGAAAGACAATTAATGAAAATTCAGTAAATCAAAGAAGATTGCTTATAGACTAATAAAACTATCACGATTTTATAATATAGAAGGTGTCTTAATATTCTGTGTACATAGAGCTACCATGGGTTCATGCAGTAAAATAAGTCGATTTAACTTTTATATTGCCAGCTGCTTCGTTTAGCTGCGCTGCTACTTGGGCCAGAGAACAATAGAGTTGAATAAAAATGTTAGCTTTGTTCAAATATCTTTGTTACTTTATAACATCGTAACCGAAGTAGTTGCATTAACAGAAGTACGAAAAGTACACTTCTGCTCATGTTGTTTTAGAGGTTGATACCGTAGCTTCAATTATTATTATCATTTTGTATCATAGTGATTTTTATATCTTTAAAAGCTTTGGCGTAATTCTTTTTTTATCACACCACTAAAATATACTTCATAATTTTTTAGTGTTGCAAAAGAGCCTAACCCCACAAAATTAGGTGAAAAACAGTTGTATAAGCGACGCCTTCTATAAAATATCATGATAGAACCAACTCAGTTCTATTTGTTGACCCTTAAATTGAAACCACATCTAATTCCATCCAATGTGTATATAGTTTTAGTTTTTTAATCAGTAATGCGTTAAAAGACAAATGTTTATTGACCACTACCTATACACCAATAATATTTGTGTTTTTCAAAACACCCTGTATAGTAATCTTTAAATTATCTCTTACACAACAGTCAAGAAAATACTCCACTGTGGGCGGTGAAAAACAACAAATCGGTTAGATACGTGATTTTTAATTATTTATGAGTATATGAATAAAATAACGGATTTAATATGGCTTCTTAAATTACTATACAGTCTGCCATCTTGAACCAACCATTTTATCGTTGAAAATTATATTAAATTCGTAACTAAAAGAATGAAGAGCTACGAACTAATTTTTAAATGATCTTTCAATCCGCCATATTAAATTTGCCATTTTGTTTACAAAATTTATAACGATTCGTAATCAGCGAATTCAAAACTCAGTTATTAATTTTAGAGTATTCATTGGATATTTTGAACTTTGGGCAAGTATTCAGGAAAATTCTCCACTGTAGGCGATTAAAAACAACAAACCAATTACGTGATTTGTAATCATTTATAAGATTTCTGTATATACATAAAAAACTTTAAAAAAATAAATTAAATACCTACCTAATCATCATGATCAAAATTAGGCATTATGCATTGCAGGATAAATTGGAAATGATTAAATTATATTGGAGGGGTACTTACACATCGTTTTTCTGTATGTTTAACTTGTGAATGATCTGAAAATAGATCTCATGTAACGTGTGCAGTCTAAATTTAAAAAGAAACGTTAACATATGAAGCCGCGGGAGATTTCGTGTGTGTTTTTGGACTGTCGATGCACACATATACTATTTTTGCCTCCTACGTTTGAGGTTAAAAATATTATTTTCGTATTACCAACTAAAAACGGATTTTGTTTGCAATGATCCTTTTTAAATCGTTACAACGATCAATGTTTATATCGAAGATAATAAATATTACTATTATTTGATCACATTTGTTTAATTTTACTTTCGTAAAAATATCTTTCTGTTGCATACTTTATTCAAAAATGACTTAATTCATTTAAATAACTTTTCAAATAAGCCAAGAATAAATGTTTATTATTATACTTTTCGCAAATACAAAACGAAGAATATATTGCATTCGATCGGACCATTTCTAAAACTGGTAATACTGCTCGTAGAGAAAAGATTTTCTTATCACTGTGTTGGTGATCGAATTCTGAACAACTTTCAAAATATCCGTCCGTCCGGCCGTCTGTCTGTCCGTCCGTCAGTCGCGTTTCATGTAAGCCCGATAACTTAAGAACGAAAAGTCCAATTGTATTGAAATTTAGAGGAAGAACCCTACTGTTTTTGAACAAAATCGATCAATAAATACAAAAGTTATACATTTTTTAAATAAAAGGAAAATATTTTACATAAAACATTTTTTGATGATTTGTAATTAAAGTAAAAATGTCTTAAACTAGTATTATTTACAAAAAAACTGCGAAGAGTACTTATCCTATACAATATGCAACAATGATATAAAAAGTACAGTAAATCGGCGAAGAGTATAACGGTTAGCTTGTTTACTTTTTAGTTTCCCGTCTGCCTCATTTTTTATTCAAACGCCATCATTTCGTTTACTCTTGTCAAACTCTTTCATTTGATACCCATATCAAGAGGGTTGTAAAAAAAATGGGATCCTCATTTTGTTTCGGCCGCCATATTGGATTTAGAGTGACGTCACATAACTTATTGTATTTTACTTTATATACCATTTCATTTGATACCCATGTCGAGGGGGTTGTCAAGAAGAAGGTTATCCGCCATTTTGTGGTAGCCGCCATATTGGATATATTGTATTCAACTTGTTTTAAAATGCATAACTCATAATTGTTGTTATATACGCGCGTATATATGCTAACTATACATAAAATATAACCGACAATTAAGGGTGTGTTGTATCGACAAAATTTACACCAAAATCAGCTTGATCAAAGATCATTCGTAGTTACGATTATTGCAACAGTTGTAACCTTGGATTCTCACCTTAATCAGAGTGATTTTGATTTAAATTTGATCGATACAACCTGTCCCTTGGATAGTTAGAATCTCACTTTTTTTTAAGTGTGTGCAGTTTTAACTAGTAGTTTCATGTGAACCTCCTCCTGCCCGCTTGCGTTCACTTCGTTTATCTACCAAGACATACATGCATTCGCTCTCCGCAGGGAGCTTTTTTTTTCTTAACCGTTCCACAGGTAAATATTCATTTACGGTGGAAGTGCCCTATCTCGCGATAAAAAAGCTTTTTATGGCTGGTTGGTTATGAGAAAGAGGCCCGAGAGAATATTTTGCACACCCTGTACATTAGTTTGTTTCTACAGTAATTACTTTCAACTTCCGCTTTCCAATCTTTTTTTGATATTGGTACGAAATTAATACTTACTTACTATTATTGTTGTGTATCAACTTTTCAGCACATTCGTATATGCTAGATTATGGTAATTTAATTATACATTCCAATATCTGTTGAAATATCACCCGCTTCATATTTAATTTCTGAAAAATTTCGATAAAACATTTCAGTTATCACCGCACCGGGTATAATACCCTTAATCCCGGGTTATTAATCAAATAATCAAAATAACATCCACTTTTATTTATGGCCGGTATTAAATAAAGGAGTCGGCAATAAATTTTGTTGAGACTCTTTTTCGCGATCATCCTTATCTTAATTGTAAGTTAACTTACAGTTGGACACAAAAGCCTTAAATTAAAGATTCCAGATTATCTTGACACATTTAGATTTCCACATGTGAATTTCGGGAAATTGCCTGCGCCAAATAAAACGGAATGTCAACGAAAAAGAATGTGTTTTTGTTAATCCGTTTTCGAGTTGGAGAAAAGCTCTTTAAACACCATCAAAACAAAAAATTACTTAAGAGAACCTTTAAAATGTATTATATTTGAAAAGCGTAAAAGCTGCAAAACATGGATAAATCAATGGACAGTTGTATGTATTATGTGAGTGTCTAGCAATCTGTTGAGGTTTGTAAAGATGTTCACACTTTATTTACGCATAGGCAGCACAGTATCAGCTTAGCTGTAATTATTTTATAAATTCATTAATCCGTTTATACTTTTGATCTTAACTACATGATGAGTTTTAGCGTGGGATAATAGTATGGTAATGTCAAAGTTCGGCTTGCAATGATAAATTCCGGAGACAGCTTTACATAGATACAATGTTACAATGTAAATATAAATAATCAAAAGTTGTACAAAAACTACAAAATAATGAAATATTTGTAATATTTAATCTCCTTATACAGAGTGTCTCACCTTTCATCTACACATCCCCGCATCATCCTCAGTTTTTCCAAATCAACGTTTTTCCAAATCAACGTTTTTTCAAATCAACTCATATTTTCTTATAGTTCAAACTCCCATAATAGGCAAGTTTGCCTGGGATTTTTCCCAAAAAATTTCTATACCATTTGAGTTAGCCACGGATTCTTATAGGAAAAATTTCGCTGAACGGGATTTTCTTATGAAAATTTTTCCTAAACCGCGAGCTTCATGGTCAAATAATTGTTTAAACAAAATTTTCGTCGTTTTTATTTAATGAAATGAAAACGGTTTGGCGGATCCGAAAAAATCTGGATTCAATCCAACGATATTTTCAGTACGCGTCCTTTGGCGCTAGGCACAACTCATTTTGTCAACCCGTTCATTTGTTATAGCCAAAATAAATTTCTTAATTAACAGATTGATTACTCCGAAACTAATGAGGTCAGGATATTGTTTTTTTCAAAAAACATGCCTTTTATACCAAAGAATATACCATATTCTTTTTTGCCCGATATCTTCAATACCTTTTGATTGTTTAAACAATTGACGTAATTTGTTAATTAGCAAATAACTTTTTTTCGAAAGTTTGATCGACTTCAAACCAACTTTCAAGGATAAACGATAAATATTGATGTCAGGCATAATCCCCAAGTCTGCACGAAGGCAACTTTTTGCATTTCTTTATTTAAAGTTTAAATTAATTTTGCGAATTAACAAATGGAATATCTCGGCTCTGAGTAAGCGTATCGAAATGGGATTTTATGCATATAAAAGTGCTTGGAAAAAGGAAAATTTTGAGACCAGAAAAACTTGATCGGATAACCGGAACCGGAAATAAAAGTGATATTGCGTGAGAAGCTCTAATTTGTTTATTAACAACTTTTTGGACACAAGGCTCGGTGCAAATAAAAGCTAACAAGTTTTTCCATCAACCACAAAAAGTACCAAAAATACTCAATCCCTGAAGTAATACGAATTTTTTACCCTTATAAAAATGTCTCCCGCAACGTGAAAAGATTTGACGCGCAATGGAGTGGTAAAGAAATTCTGACAAGTATTAATTAACAAGAAATTGTCAGGCAGACCAAGGAGATCTTAAGCTTTATTAAAAAAAAACAAAAAAAAGTGTTATGAAATGTATTTTCATTGTAAAAATTAACAATTAAACAAGCCTGACAGTTGTCAATTAACCAAAATTGTTTGTCAGACCAATATTAATTGATAGAGGAGGTCTTAAGCTTTATTTAAAAAAATGGTGTTATGAGATGTACTTTTCTTGGAAAAATTGATGTACAAAAAGAAGTCTGACAGGTGTTAATTGACAAAATTAGTCAGTACTAACTGATATGAATATGTCGAGTAATTACATGCTGATTCCTGAACTATATTCTCTTTCTCTATTTAGTATAGTAATTTCTATTTTGGCTAACTAATGGCACTCCCATATTCACAATTTACTTCTGGAAATTGTTAATGCAATTTTTTTCCTCAGTTTTTTTCTCCGGACTTTTTTTTTGCATATTTTTCCCACAATATTTTTCCTACATTCACCAAAGTGAGTTGTTCGCGATATTAATAATGACAAAGTCTTGAAATCAAACGTCA
Organism: Stenurella melanura; assembly: GCA_963583905.1. Taxonomy (NCBI): domain Eukaryota; kingdom Metazoa; phylum Arthropoda; class Insecta; order Coleoptera; family Cerambycidae; genus Stenurella; species Stenurella melanura. Next base: position 124,568,102 of record OY757311.1, read on the forward strand.
ATATTAAAATTTTACATCATCTCCACCCTAAATTATTATAATTGCAATTATATAGATTCCAAAACAACGCCAAAGTAGGGATTGAAAGAGGAGCGTCAATTACGAAAAATAGATTTTATATTCACCGAGCTGTTTGTTAAGTGCTACATTCAAGTTAAATATTCTAAGTAGGCCCTTCATAAAATAATTTAAATCTTAATTCGCAATGCGGCTCCGGGAAAGCGTCTTTAGTTATTAAAATATCTCGTGAGAAGAAGTATGAATACATAATATGCAAATCTCTGGAATAATAAACGAAGTGACGGGGATCCTCAAAACTGCACTAAGACGATGGAGGATTCTCAGCTGAATTTTTACGGCGACACGCTGAAACGGCAAGTGGCGAAATAAAAAACTAGTCTGCTTACGAAAGGGTGGCAGCAAATAATATAATCAACGAGGTTTTTATTTGCGATTAGCCTTAGTGTACTTTATTTACTTTGATGGGCGTAAAATTGCTACCATAATAAACTTTGTTTCACACGAGACTTTATATATTTTTTATTTTATATCTCTTGTATATAAATTATATCATATCTTTTAAAATTAAAGGGAGAAAGGGAAACTATAAATAACATTGACCTCATATCAATAGTAAGGAAAAATTTTCTGATGTTTCCAGTCAAACTATCAAAATATTGACAATTTTAATGACAAAATTAACTCACTCGCAGATTTTTATAGTAAATCTTTCTAGCCACCCACGGATAATCTTAAGGTGGCCATTCTCTAGAAAGAGACATCCGATAGGGAAATATTTATTATTTTCGGCCATAACTTTTTTTCTTAATGCGCATATGTAGAGAAACTATAAGTACCTAAGTAGAACCATAACAAGTATGAATTTTCACTCAAAAATTTCAGTGGTTTGCAACATAGCTAGATTTAAAATTACCAAACAGGAAGATTAACATAATTTTTAAATTTAAATCTAGCTATTTTACAAACCACTGAAATTATTGAATAAAAATTCATAGTATGTTGTTATGGTTCTACTTAGGTACTCTTATAGTTTTTTTAAATATAAGTAATAAGAAAAAGAGTTATGGTCAAAAGCCTTAAGCAGCCAATAAATGACCAAGTCATCGACTGTAGAGATATTTTAAGTATGCTTAATTTTCAAATTTCTAGACCGGCATCTAGACACATCAATTTACTTCACTTGCCTTTCTCAAGGACAGACGTAAAAAAAAATTCTTGTATCCAGCAGATGTGCAGTATGTACAATAATTTAAATAATCGATTAGATATATCCACTTGTAGTCTTACAGACATAAAGAATCTGTCTCTAACTTAAATTTTGTATTTTGTTTCTTTTTGTTGAAGTAGTCTCACCATGTACTACACTTGCATAAGCTGTATATTTTTTATGTATGTATATTGTATATGTATATTTATACTAAAATGTATTATATAAGTTTAGTTTAGTTAGTTGTCTCTTGGATGAATTCACATGTATTCATGTATTTATGTGTGTATATGTATTTTTCACAAGTTACTATTTTTAATTTTAGTTTTTATCTCCTATTTTGTAATTGGGTTTTTTAACCTTTTGAATATTGTATCAAATAAATAAATAAATATTCCATTAAGATACCAGTTGGCAAGTGATATTCGGAACAGACAAAATATTGATCATTCATTCGTCATTAGAATATTATTTACGGATGAAGCTACATTTACCCGTCGAGGTGTCTTTAATTTAAGAAACAATCATTTTTGCGAAGTTGAAAATCCTCATGTAAAGCGAGAACGACATTTCCAACATGTGTTCAAGATCAATGTTTGGTGTGGGATCATTGGGGACCATTTTATAGGAACAAACGAGTTGCCAAGAAATTTAAATAGTAACAATTTACATTTCTTAGAAGATGACTTCATTGATATGTCAAAATATGTTGTTCGTGGAGGATGGTGTCTAATCACATTTTACCAGTCAAGTACGGATTTATTTAAACACCTATTTTCATGAGCGCCGGATTGGTCGTAGTAGTCTGCTTCCTTGGCCAGCACGTAGTCCAGATTTTAACCCATTGGATTTCGGTATACGGAGCGCAATGAAAGATCTTGTTTACAAAAATACCATAAATACCCACGCCCACATTTGGCAGAAATTAATGCAGCAGTAGCCTTTTTTTATCCAATGGTATTATGTAATATGAGGCGATCATTCGTGAATCGTATGGATAAGTGTATCGAGGAGAATGGTGGACATATTGAACATTTACTCTGAAATAATATTTCTTTTGTTGAGTTTCCTTTCCCATTCTGTTTACTATTCGTTGAACCTTTGTTTAAACTATAATTTTATTTCATTAAATTTTCTCTTCATTGTTTTTCAAATAAAATTTATTAACTTGATAATTCCTGCTTTAATTTTGTCATAGTGTCAACATTACAAGACAAGTCTAAGTGTCGAGAGTATTATTGTAATCGGTGCCTACTAGGTTAATATTCCTTATAATGCATTATTAGGCTGATGCGATGGTTAAAATGCTGTTTCGAAGACGGTGAATTTCTAAGACTAATGACAAGTGTACTTTTTTTCTCACCAAAATTGTAATAAAAAAAGCAATAGCGATAAAAGTACGTCTTAAATGTTGCTTATGTGGCACCCTCTAGACAAAAAATGGGTGCATACTTGAATTTTTCATCTCAAAAACGTCTACTCACCAATTTTCATAATAATGTCTGAACATTTTCAAAAGTTATGTAAAACAATTAAAAGTCAATGTTGGAAAAGAGTAGAAATTGATGAGGCAAAAATTGGAAAAAGTATAATCGTGGTCGATATTTGGAGGGGCAATGGATATTTAGGGGCATTGAGAGGGGAATAAAACGTTTTTTTTTTTTTGGAACAAGTGAAAGATCGTACATCTGAAAGCTTAATGGCATAATACAAAGAAAAGATTTACTCCCCACCACCGTTTACAGTGACTGCTGAAAGGCTTATCTTTCGTCAACCACTCAATCAATTTCGTAGATCTGGCACAGGGATGCACACACAAAATATAGAGTATTTATGGTTGTAGGTGCGGAAAATGGTGCCAAGATTTTGACGCAAAGAATATATTATCAAGGATACTTGATACTAAAATTTCTCCAAAAAATTTTTCCAAAACCAAAAAAAACGCCCAAAGTTATTCATATACAATGCATTTTTTGCACAATTCAACTCGAAAAAAAAAGAAAAGCTTTTGCAAAAAAAGAAAAACGCTCAAAATTGTTCATATAAAATCCATTTTTTTTTATTCGAAAATGATCCTTGCCCTACTAGGAATGCTAAAATAATAACTTTCGTCAAGCGATCTTGACCTACAAAAAAATCTTGCAAAAAAACAACTATTAAATGCAACCAAAATGCAACAATGCCCCTCCCTTCTCACATCCTTTTATCCACACAGCACCCCTATTCGGTCCACGTTCCCGTAAGATTGTAGGACTGTTTGGTATTTGTACAATATTTCATTACTCATAAAATACTTGTAATAGTATCTACTATATGTCACACACCCTGTATCTCTGTTAATATCAACTTTTGTCCTAAGTTTAGTTACAATGCAGTATTTTAATATTAGAAATTCGCTGTTGCTCTATGGACAATTACTTACGAACCACCCTGTATATGTATCATATGCACTTACACCGTAGGTAAATATTTCCACTATCACTGGTATATAATATTGCTCATTGGCCGTGAATAGACGATAGACGACATCTAAGTAAGAAGTGCATACTAACTATCCCGCGATATAAATACAACACGTTCCTAAACTGTCAGGTCTAATCACAGAGCTGGTAAACTTTTGCTCTTGCAACTCAACTTACATCATGCAGAGTGCACTGTGCACTGCTGTGTTGCTAATGGTAGGTTGCAATGGCGGAACGAGAAGGTGGGGCTTTAAGAGGGCACCAAACACTTCGAAGAAAATAATAGGTTACTAAGAATAAAATATAATTAATTTAAAGTTAAAAACTACTGCACAGTATCTGTATACTGTGTAGTAGTGTATAGCTACACATAAATGTAAGACTAAAAACCCAAAACTTATAAACCGATTTTTATTTGTATTCGAATTACCACATTTGAAACGTTTGTTAAGAAGATTTAAAAATTGAGAGAATGCAATAAAATTTTGAGACGTTATCTAAGCAATAATAATATCTGAACTTTTTAAAAATGTATTAACGTTATTTTCGGAAAAATGAGTAAATAAGTAGTAGATTTAACATGGGCTCTTATGAACCTTAATGAATGGGCGAAAAAAAGTAACAAGGAAATGACAAATATATTTAAAAAGTTTTCAGAGAAGGAGAAAACTATATAACAAAGAAAATTATGCAATGCAAACAGAACTAACCACGTATTTAACGAGAACTTTATTAAAATAGTGGCATTCTGCACTCATAGTAATAACAGCTGAATTGTCTGCTATGATACAATGGCAGCACACCTCTGCCTCGATTAGCTCACAAAGAGTTTAAAGTGAAAACGTTTTTATTATTAAACCTGAATCCATCACGGAATAGTTTATATATCCAGCGAGTGGTTTACAGCTAATTGGGCCGTTTCTCGCATCCTAAGCACCACATTATCCTATTCATCTATTCATCTATTCATTTTCATCCGGGTCTCTTCTTTCCATCGCCTCCGTCCCTCTCTGCATTCACTCTCTCGCAGATCTACCTTTTTTCTTCTTTCTGGAGGATACCACTGCCACACTCGTTGAGGCCACCCATCTGGCTCCATACGCCTTAAATGTCCATACCACAGCAGTCTTTTCTTTCCTATGACATCTATAATTGTTTCTTCCGTGTTAATTCTTTCTCTTATTTCGGTGTTTCTTATATGTTCTAACCTAGGCATCCAACAGCTTCTTCTTAACGCATCCATTTTCACCGCAGTCAGCCTTTCCTCATTTTTGTTTGTTATTTCCCACGTTTCCCATGTCAAAAGTTGGTGAAGGGTCTCGGAGGCGGTCTAATCTACCGATAGTTAGGTGGCAACAGAAAACTCTGGGAAACGCCCACTGATATAGAAGCTCTACCAACAAATCCTACTCTCACGTCCAAGATGCATGGCATGCAACGGATGTATGTTGTGTAGCAGACGAGAGAGGGTGTAAGACGAGTTTCCGGCTCCTTGAAACTGGAAAATATCGGCCAAGGGGACAAACCCCGACAGATAATGCTGGTCCTCCAAGGATGGGGGTTTGGGATAAGGCTAGCTCCCGTATACCAGTAAAATTTCAAACTTTCTAAAAAAATATCGGCTTTGGAAGGCAAGCAATTGGAAATAAGCAAAGGAAACGGGCAATGAATTTTGGAACTTGGAACATCCAGGGAATAAGTAAACAAAATGAAGATTTTCAACAACTAGAAAAATATAAAATTTATATCGCCATACTTACTGAAAAAGAAACACTTTAAATTATCTAATACTGCTCTTACAATTGTTTCACACACTGTATTCATTGCCCGTTTTATATTTTTTCCAGTCGAGATGACGTTTTTCATAAGGCATTTGCTGCATCTGATTGTAAACACTAACAACAAACCAAATTGTATCTCTTGTTCGGTGTTTTCAAAAGATAATTAATCCCTGCTGTGTGCTGTCACCAGCTTCTATCACGGTTTCAATAGGTACAGAAACGTGAATATAAAACGTTGTCATCTGCAATGGCGACACTTTAAAACAGAACAGAATTTCAGGTATAAATAAAGCATAATAAAAGACTCAGAAGTGGCCCTTGAGGTACACCTGATAATATATCTAAACTTGGAGAGGGAATTCAGTGAATAGAGGTTTTTTATGTCCATTTAAGTAAGAATCAATAAATACCGCAGATTGTTTACCCATAAAATTTAATTTTTCCACGTATACGTTTATGATTAATTTGAACGCTTTGGACCTACAATTCCAAAGATGTATCTATGTCAAAGTTGAGAAGAAAAAGTATTAAGGGTATTCCACTTCCGGCTTTCTAAAGCAGATACGATGGGCGACATATTTCTGAATCGCATATACCTACTCTCCGTGTATGCGGTTGAAATGTTATTACAATAAATACAGTAACTTATGAGTCTAAAATTTTCAAGATTTGATATTTAATAACGATTATATCCTAAAGGAAGCATCCTAGACAAAAATACAGGTAATTATTGTGTTATTTTGCCTCAAACTGCATACCTCCGAAGTATTTCCTCAAACTCCTGACACACCCTGTATGTATCAATTATATAACAGCTATATTTGCGAGGTAGTAAAAGATATACATAATTCTAGAAATACAAATATTACTATTATTAATAAGCATGTAACATTGTGAATGCAGTATACAAGTTTATGAATGGTTAATTTTGAACAATAAATGCTCTTCTTCACTAGATTTTCAGTAATGAACTCCTACTGTTTAGGGTCACTTCTCTTAAACAAAGGGTTCTTGAAGTCGTTAAAAGTTTGACAAATATATAGACTTAAGCTCACTGTTGTGTTTATATCTGTCTACCAAGGGTCCATGATATACTGAATAGGTTATTTTGTTACTTTGTGTTCACATATTTGCAGATTACTTTACTTATATTTACATTTTTCACTTATTTCAGTTATTTGTACAGAGCTGACTTCTCCAAATTAATTACAACTGAACTATTCTTAGTTTTGCTTTTTCGACTTTTGATTTGTACTAATATTTGTGTTTTTGATGTGATAAAGGAAATGTTAACCAACAGGAATCTTTTATTTCTATATGCAAGAACACAACGTGAAAGAATAATAAAAATAATGTAACTGCAGCTTGCACTTTAACTCAAATTATTAGATCATATTTACAATCGCTATTATAATAACTAATACAAGCTATGTTACATGCTTACACCCACAAAACCTTGGGTTCGGTAAATATAACACGAGATACCACTAACACTATTTATTAACTTATTGACTATTTTCAGTACGTATTACTACCCTAATACAACATTAAACATTTCTCTGGTCACTTTGTTACAATTTACTTGTTCTCAGTTTCCACACAGAGCTATCTGAACTTAACTGACTTTGTCTTGCTCGCCTTATATACCCCCCACAGATAACCTCTTGAATATTCAGATCTCCTTCTAGAATAGAACCTCAGTAATCTAAACATGTTTAAATTACAGATCTCGATTCTGCTCCCCTAGCACCATCTCTGGGGTGGTAGTTGAACTCCAGTACATGTTTCTAATGAATACACCCAAGTAGCATAGCAAGCCATAATTTGAGGACGTCGACGTTTTCACAACTAACTCCCACGTACGACACTGGGATGGCGTAACAATACGTTGGAGGTGGTCCTTTTTGGATCAGTGATTGGCGGTGATAGCACAGAGTATGTGTAGCTACGTACTCTGTGGTGATAGCATAAATCAAATGATTAAAAACAAAAAAGGAAGTGAAGCTTGACACTATGCTTATAAATATCCTTAATTCGCTAGCCATATCCGGTACCAGCTATTCAGCAGAAATACATACTTAGCAGTATTTTTCAGTTTATTTATTTGTTTCTGTAAGTTGAAAGAAAAAAACTTTATTGCTTGATATAATAGAACCGTATCCTCCCTAGTATTTTGATTTTCTTCAAGTGGAAATAATTAATTACTTATCTATGATCGTGCTGAAGAATTAAATATTCATGTGGAAAAAAATGTCTAGAAAAAATAAAAATAACATGTACACGCCGGAGAACACATTTTTTAAAGATAACTTCCACTTTTTGTCAATCAGAAGCTAGACTAAAACTAGATCTTCCTTCATGTCCGCTAGAAAACAGGTGTACATGCATACGCCACTGATACAAAACCAAACTTGCGGATCTTTGGTCTCCCGGTAATCAAGCGAAACATGTGTCTGGATTAATTGAGCTTTGTAGGGAGTTTCAGAAGAGTTACTTATTATCGTACTTTACGTACAAAAATATGGGCGTGCAAATAATTGGAATGCTTCAATAAATATGAAGCTAAATTGTATAACATTAGGCCTGTAAAAGATTTCTTTACTCCGTTTTGTTGAAATTAAGAATTTTTTAACGAACTAAACTATCTATAATATACAATCCCTCACATGTGGTTGTTTGCTGGCAAAAAACTCACCGGACTTTTTTTTGTACTTATCGATCACCTGAATTGTGCTGCCGTGACATGTGTTTATAAAGCAATATAGACATATTAGCCCTGTTGTGAGTAATACAACTCCAACTTAAACCGAAAGTGTAAATAAATAAATAATTAATTTATGGATGCAGTGATTAAAATAAATAAGTGTAGGAAACCAGCCCAAGAAAAGAAAATAAACTAGTGACCGGTCGATGACAGAAGGATAAGCTATATTATTTTGTATAGTATATTATTATATGAGTGATTATGATAGCCATTATTCACGAAGATGATGTTTGAGCCCACGAGCCCTAAGCGAGTGGCGCAGATTTTCTGAGTTTTTAATTATTCCTAGAGAAATAAGAGAAAATTTTAAAAACCATTTCTTCTAAAGAAAGATGCGACCGAGAAAAAAATAGGACATACAATATGTATATATTTTTAGCATTCCATTGATTTTCAAAATTTCCGGATTAAAGTTTAATCCACTAATGCACTAAGAATATAAACAAATTATAAACTTAAAAAAAAAATAAATGCGGATGTAATTCTCTGGAGAAAAGAAGCAAACATCAAAATCTATATAGGAATACAAGCTAACCATTATACTCTTCGCCGGCTTACTACACTTGTTATATTTATTATTATCGCGCGAGCAGATCTGTACAATCCGCAGCACTCAGGCCTGTCGGCTCATTGTGCATTCGCGTCATGTGGGATCTTCTAAAAGAGACCAGTGCTCTCCACAAAGGATAGCAGTCTACTTCATGGTTGATCCCGTAATTCCTCCGGTTGTAAAAATTGCCTTTGGAGATGCCTATACCTTAACGCACCTAAGGGTGCGCAACTGCATAGGATATGAGTGGTGATTTCATCCTCCACTCCACACATCCTACAAATAAGGCTGTTTTTCAACTCCATTGTGTGGAGATGTTTGTTCAGAGGGCAGTGTCCTGTTAACAAGCCTACTATCCGTCTCATTTTTTCTCTATCGAGCCCAAGCAGTCACTTAATGGTTGAGCCAGTCGAGGGCCCCCTTATATGGAGCCTCGACTGCCTCATTCCAGGGGCCTGAGTTCAATAGTTTCTGAACCTTGCAGTGGTCCAGTCTCGTAACTCTGATTGAATCAGACTTCTTGGCAAACCGAAGGCTGACTCAGGGCCAGGAAACGGAGTTATTGCTCCGTCTCCCGCCAATCGGTCTGCTTCTTCGTTGCCCTCCACACCTCCGTGACCGGGCACCCATATGAGTTTGACAGAGTTGTGTTCTCACAGTTCTGTCAAAATATTCCGACAGTTTAAAACTTGAGGTCACTTTATTTGACACAAGAGCCCTTAAGGCTGCTTGGCTGTCGCTACATATATAAATATGTTTGTTGGCGATACCTCTCCTGAGATTCTCGCTTGCACACACCAATATGGCATGTACTTCTGCTTGGAATACACTAGGATACCTTCCAAGTGGCACCGATATACGAGCCCTTGGTTTGCAGCCGTGTATGCCAGCACCAGTTCCCTTCTGAGTCTTAGATCCGTCTGTGTACCACTCGAGACCTTTGGGACTCAGAAGACGGTTTCTATCGCGCTCCCAGTCCTCTAGACTGGCAAACACCGCTGAGTATGGAATAGTGAAATTATGGACAAGGAGACACCGGTCATCCCCCGCTTGGGTGATGACCCGGTCCCTTACCGGCAGATCTAGGGCCTTTGTGTGCCCCCATCCCCGGCCAGTCCCTTTCCACATTCCATTTTTGACAGTCTATTTGCTGCTTTTTTAGCTTCCAGTTCCACCTCAATATGCAAGGGAGTGAGTCCAAGAATGGCCTCCATTGCTATCGTTGGAGTGGTTCTGATAGCTCCTGTAATTCCAAGGCAAGCTAGCCTTTGAACTTGACATGGGCGAGCCCTAATTGTGGAGCGCACCTGGCACTTGTTATGTAATTGTTGCGCATTCTATAGGATACCCTTCGCAGTTTTTTTTTTGTAAATGGTATTGGTTTCAAAAATTTTTTGTTTAATTACAAAACAAAACAGTTTTTTTTATTTCGAAACTTAATAACTTTATTTATTAATCGATTTTGTTCTATAACAATAGGGTTCTTCCTCTAGCTAACACTAACTTACTGTCCAAATTTCAATACTATCGAACTTTTCGTTCTTAAGTTATCGTGCTTACAAGAAAGCTGACGGAGGGACTGACAGACTGACGGACTGACAGACGGTCGGACAGACAGATAGTCAGACAGACAGAAGGACAGACGGACGGACATTTTGAAAGTTCGATCATCAACACAGTGATATGAAAATGTTTTCTCTACGAGCAATATTACCAGTTTTAGAAATGTGCCGATCGAATGCAATATCGTCTTCTTTTTGTATTTGCGAAGAGTATAATAAAATAAAAGTACGTTTCAATTTTGTTCATCGTCCTTTTTCACAAAATATTCATATTCGAGGCTATAATTATTATTAACAAATGGAGGTAACTTTTTATATTACCTTCTTTATAGTATCTAGTTGATTCGTATGTATTTTTTTAAATATTGTGCTGCATAGAGTTATTTATGTACCGTTTTCACAGCATTTACAATGGAAACAAAGAAACTTTCTATTTTCCTTTTAATGTGTTAGTATGAATAGTATTCCCAACTGAATACATGAGTTTTCAATCTTCGAGTATTCAACCCCTAAAAGTGCTGTCTACAACTATCTCATCTATAACCTAATAATATACCTAATTCTAATTAGTTTTGATTAGTTTTTATTCAGATTTACATTTATGCATACAATAAATATTGATTTAATTTACCTTCATATATAAACCGTCAAAATCATGCACGAATTTTGTTCTAAATATTCATATATTAAATGATTATTATTAATTAACGATAACGAATTATTACTGAAATGATTTAACAACTATTAATTAAATACCCTTAAGCGAGAAATAAACGTAGTAATGAAGGCTTTTGAAAACTCAATTATTACCTAAATTAAAACGCCAACTGTTTTTTTATTCGAGATAATTATAATCTAATTTAGGTCAAAATTAAAAAAGTTTTGCTGCTTTAAATCCAATCAAAAAGGGTAAACTTAACTGCAAAAACATGTAAATCTCACATAACCATATATAACATGATAATATTTAAACATACTTTATGCATGTATAATTAGTTAATGTTAAGTAATAAACCTTCGTACACGCAATTTTTTTCTTTTCAAACGTTATGTTAATGATTTTTAAAATAATTCAAAGGGAAAGTCGGCTTTACTTCATGGCGTTTTAAAATAATGCTTTTATGAATATTAAAGCTTCTGTTTATTTATTTGAACAACCCGCTGGGTAGTGTGCAGCGCACCAGCATTCGGTTTCGCTGATAAAAGTCATTTTCTAATGGTTAATTATGCAAGGTATGGATGTTAATTATAGTTTTTTGGATAAACAAGATTCTACTCTAAGAAAGGGTACCTACTGTTTTAATACGTTCCAAAATCACTATTGAAAATTTCCCCACATCTCCATCAGTTGGTCTGTACATACGGAAACATTCTACAGATTGCAATCTTTAATAGTTCTATTTGATTTTTTTCATCGCTTCGTCTACTTCAGAATAGAACACTATTGAAATTCATAGTGATCCATCGGTGGTTTAATTAGGTTAGAAGACAATATTTTGTCTAAGGATAGATAAGCTATGACAGTGCGGGACCAAAAACCCCATGTAAATCCCCATAAGATCAAAATTGAGACTTTTTCTGATTTCACTCCAACCATTCCCAATCTGGCTTCTTCCGCAACCGTCTGGCTCTTCCTATTGGTCGAGGTGGCGTAGTAGTAAGGAGATCATATTGGTCGAGGGGCCTAGGCTCTTCTTGCTGATACTGCTACGCCTTCTCGATCAATAGGAAGAACCAGACGGATGTGGGAGGACCCAGACTGGGAGTGGAAGGGGTGAAATCTTATAGATATTTTACATGGGGTTTGTGGTCCCGTACTGCAATAGCTTATCTACTGGGTATGTCGATGAAATGTGAGAGTTTGCTACGGTAAATATGATAAACGACTAACTGTTTTTTCATTCGCAATAGATACCAAGTATATTGGAAGAAAATAAAGATAAGATGGAGGTCACCTTTTTATTTGAAACTTTTTTCTAGGGTTAGCAGTTTTAAGAAAATCTCATTGGAACAAAATTGACTAAAGAACTAATATTATTCGCATAGTACTGATTGAATAAAATGACAAAGAAGTCAAAGAATTCAAGTCACTTGCAATTAAAAATATGTCATATAGGATGTATCAAAAATAATTAACCTGTTTTATTCTGCGCGATTCTGTCAATCATCTTTACTATATATGGTACATATATTCTATTATAAAAAAAATTGTTTATATTTATGCGCTAATATCACTTCTCAAAATATGATCTCAACTGTGTAGGTATTCCTCAACGTTGCCCTTAATTTTGATATGAGTTTTATGGTATATTAAGGTGGCCATTCCCTAGAAAGAGACATCCGATAGGGAAATATTTATTATTTTTGGCCATAGCTTTTTTTTCTTAGTACGTATATTTAAAAAAAACTATAAGAATACCTAAGTAGAACCATAACAAGACTAGTACTATGAATTTTCACTCAATAATTTCAGTGATTTGCTTTAAAACTACAAAATAGGAAGATTAACATAATTTTCAAATAATAATAATAATAATAATAATAATAATAATAAACGCATTTATTTTAGAGGGCGAAGTTTGTCTATGCAAGACTCTTCCACTTAACCCCCTTAATATATGTGATCGCCGTGAATCCCTGATCATCAGTTTTCATCTGGTGATGTTTATCATTGATTATCCGAATGAACGTCCCCTTTATGTGCCGTTTTAAATTTCAGACTTTTGAGATTTCGATTCATAATACAACTTTACAACAATTTACAACATTTTTTTAAATGATTTTATCGGCTTCAATGGGTCAAAATACATGGGAAATGATGATTTTTGCGCATATATCAGGACTTTTTTGTAAACTTGTGTCATTCCAAACACCTTCAAGGATCAATTCATTAAAAGCGATTTACATGTGCCACCCATCGTTAAGTATTTTAGTATATTTTATTTCATAGAATTACTATAAATGCATGTTTTCTCTCTTTCCCTAAACAAAATTATTACAGTTCATTACACGGTATTGTAAACAAATAAAACAACCTACAATAAATGTCTCATTATAAAACATTGAATATCTAAATATGTATAATATAAAGGACGGAAATGACGTAATCATCGTGGAAATGAACTTCGATGGTAATTTACGATAATATTTAAAGGTCGTCTTTATGAAGTTTATAATGTAACATGTAACAAATTACACGTAACGACTGTGTTATTTGCGCGGCATGAAGCAAAACGTAGATACGTCAACGGGGATGATAAGGCATAGAAAAAAATCAAAGTTTTGTATCATTTAACACATTGAAAGGGCTCTCTAAAATTATAGAGAATATTAAAGACTGTAAAATAAAATCATTTATTTGTGCAAAAAAGTGAAAGTGCTTTGTTATGCGTAGGTGACTGTAATCCTTAGAAATTAGCCAAAAAAGGGACAAAATTAACAAGTTTACTGATATTTTTGCAAAGACGTTCTTTGAGGTGTCCCAAACCCAAAACCACAAAAATCTCAACGTGGCTACCCAAGATATTGAAGGTCAAAGATTTTTGCAAATATCTCGCGTCCTATGCATCGGAGCTCATGAGGTCAATGTGGAAGTTGTAGGGAATTAAATTGTGTACAGGTTGTCTTTTATTTTCTACCAACCTCCCCCCTGTTCGAGATATTCAAGATTAATGTTTCAAGAACATAGTTCTTCGCGAATATCTCGCGCCAAAAAATCAGATAGCAATAAAGTTAACAAGAAAGTTGTAAATAATTCAATTATACAAGGTGGGACAATAGTGCATCGGACCTCGATATCTCGAGTACTACGGATAGCTAGAAATTTTTTAAAAAATTTGTAAGTGAGCCGGATAAAAAAGTCTATAACTGGTAATTATTTTCGAACATACAGGGCGAGCCAAGACAAAATTACAGGACCAAGTGCCTTTTTCTTAAATAGAGTCAGACAGAAATTGTTTACTTGCCAATAGAATTTATCACCAACTGAAAGAAAGATTCCTGCTTCCAAAACTTTCTCAATAGATTTCTGGAAACTGGAAACGTCGAATATAAAAAAGTGAAAGAATAAAACGTGTTGTGAACGAATAAAATGAGTTTTCTCTGGTGCTGGCAACGGTTGAGAATCCCCATATTAGTCGAAGAGAAGTGAGCTTATTAGTAGGAATAAGTGGTCGAATCTTAAAAACAAATAAGTTGCATGCATATCATATTCAAATGTCCCAGAAATTATCAGATTACGATTTTCAAAAGCGCCTAAAATTTTGTAATTGGGCCAGAGGTAAAATACAAGATGTTGTCAACTTCTTCAATAATGTTTTATTCACCAATGAGGCAACTTTTCATAAAAATTAATTTGTTAATAGGCACAATTTCCATTATTATGCTTTGGAAAATCCTCACTTTTTTATGCAAGTTGATAACCAACACAGATGGTCTATAAACGTTTGGGGAGGAATTATTGGAGAACTTGTAATAAGGCCACATTTCTTTGATGCTACATTGACTGGAGCTATTTATCTTCATTTTTGGAAAACTATCTGCCACAATTATTGGTAAATCTCCCTGAATGAATTGAAAATAAGGTGTGGTTTCAGCAAGATGGTGCTCCACCACATTATTTAAATGCAGTTAGAGACCACTTAAATAATACCTACCCTCATCAATGGATTGGAGAAATGGACCCACTGAATGGCCTGCTGGATCCCCAGATCATACAAAAATGGATTTCTTTTTATGGGGATAAGTGAAAAAAATTGTTTTTAGAGACACGCCAACAACAGTACAAAATTTGAAGGTAAGAATAATAACTGCCTTTAGATCTATCACACCGGCAGTTTTAGGAACAGTGGGAACCTCATTTCAAAAGCGCAAAGAGATGTGTGTCAAAATGGGCAACATGTGGAACATTTATTATAATTTGTTATAATGTTATTGTTGTTATGTTGTTATTTGAAGGAACCTCTTTGTTTAAGTTTATTTTTGAATTTTGCAATTATTGCTCAACAAAACGAAATTGGTTGCAATCAGCCTTAGGAAAGTACGTACAAAATATTGGTTTTTCATTTTTACATCACATCGTTAAAAAATATACATTTGAAAAAAATTGAGAAATTTCTATTTAAAAAGTTCTTAATGAAAAAATAATTTTGGTCACCCTGTACAGTTTTAGGAAATGAAAAAATTCAAAAACATTAATTAGATGTCTCGTAACTGGTATTCACATAAATTTTTCTAAAAAACCATAATTGTAACTGTGGTGATTTTTTTAATATCCATCTGCTTATTGCATTATTTCAACAAGAAAATTTATTACATCCGAGTGGTTGGGAAATATTCAATGAATGAATAAGGAATGAATAGAGTCTAGAAAGAGACTTCATAAAATGTACTGATATACATAGCATTCCATTAAAACAAAAGGCAAAGACTTTTTTATCTAGTTTACTTGCATTTTTTTAAGAATTTGTAGCTATCGTAGAACTCGAGATATCGAGGTCCAGTGCACTATTGCCCCACCCTTTATTCAAGATTGGTATTTTGCATTTTTCCCAAAGTCTCGCCCTTTTCGAGATATTCAAGGTCGAAGTTTAGAAATTGTTTTTTTGAAACGTTGATCTTGAATATCTCGAAAAGGGCGAAGTTTTGGGAACAAATGCAAAAGATAAATCTAGTAGATAATTGAATTATCTACAACCTTCATATTAACTTTGTTGCTGTCTGATTTTTCGGCGCGAGATATTCGCGAAAAACCATGTTCTTGAAACTTTGACGTTGAATATCACGAAAAGGGGGGGAGGGTTTAGTAAAGAATAGAAAATACAACTTGTAGACAATTTAGTTCTGTACAAGTTTCACATTGACCCCAGCCCCGATGCATAGAACGCACACTATAACATCATATTATAAATAAATATTTAATGAACAAAATTACTTAAAATTAAAGTCGGCGATGACGTCAGAACTCGTATAAATGAGAGATTGTTTACATTTAATCTAACCTAACGTAGGCTTTGGTTCTGTATAAATATTTTATCTAAAATGAACGATTTCTAGAAATGATATCGTAGCCTTAAGGAAGGCACCGCCATATTACCATAAATATTGTCTCTTAATCGTACACACAGATCTCGCATATGGAGATTATTATGAACAAAGGGGTCAAAACGAGTAAAATTGTTCTAAAAATTAATATTTGTTTCATCAAGTCGCTTAATATGAGGTGAGCTGGTGAGCAAAAATAGAAAGTATTTTCAGCCGAGAGTAAGCGATATTATGGCGAAGGCGCTAGTGCCACTGAATTATGTTGAAATTGGTTTTTGGAGTAAGTAATAGCGAATTTGAATGTAAACGTTCAACATGGCGAATCCAATTGCATAACTTTGACCACCAAAAATGGTGAATTTTTGTTCTCAATAGAATGGTCTCTAAAAATTATAAAATAAAATTTCACCATCGTGTCGTTCAATTAATTGAACCTAAATCGATATTGAGGGTGTAAGAATGAACAAAGAAAGAAATCCAACATATTTTTAACCCACATCAGTATCGATATTAGGTAATAGGGTAGGTAACGACGGGGAAACTTGATTTTATAATATTTAGATACCGTTTTTTAAAGGCGGTTCAATTTTCTGCAATAATTTTTTTTATAATTGAAATGAAGAATGTGAGATGTGATGTTACTTAGCTTTTCGACGGCAAACATCCCACTGGAATTTATACCAGTTTTAAACTAATTATAAAACACCTTTTTACTTGCTCTGGATTTCCTTTACCTTATACTACGCACAGTTTGATGAAACTAACAAGCTAACCATTGTACTCTTCCCCGATTTACTACACTTGTTATATAATTGTTGCACATTCTATAGGATACTCTTCGCAGTTTTTTTTGTAAATAATGTTAGTTAGTTAATTAACAGCTTTTTTGTTTATTGGACGATTTTGTTAAAAAATAGGGTTCTTCCTCTAGCTAATACTAACTTACTGTCCAAATTTCAATACTATCGGACTTTTCATTCTTAAGTTATCGTGCTTACAAGAAACGTGACGAACGGACGGGCGGACAGATGGACAGACAGACGACGGACATTTTGAAAAGTGTTCAGAATTCTATCACCAACACAGTGATATGAATTTTTTTTCTGTACGAATTTTTTTTCTGTACCGGTTTTAGAAATGTGCCGATAGAATGCAATATACTCTTCGTTTTGTATTTGCGAAGAGTATAATAAGGGACCACCGATATAGAGTGGTCAATTTTATTAATCTAGGCGAACATAATCCAAATTTCCAACCCATTCCAATAAAATATTTATTAACATATCTTAGTAATAAATACCCTGAACTAAATAGTTCTGAGAATTTTGGCGTTCTTATCCATTCCCTCATATTTTTATGATGACCGTTTTATAAGGGACTGCGGACTGGTACAGGTCACACGTAAAATTGAGTTCAGGAATAGACATTGTTTAGTAAAGGTGCTATGAATTTGGTATTGTTTTGAAGTAATGCTATGTCATGGAGAATGTACAACAAGGTATGTAGTTTCTTATTTTGAAACAAAATCATCAACATTTAGCTTTTAGTACTTTTTATAGGGGTGTCATTTTTAACCAAACGAAAATTGTAATTTTCTGAATATCGACAAATTCTTACAGATGTATAGTTTTATTCTTCGTATTTTGTCGTTTTAAGAATTATAATTACCTATTACTACTTTATCATTTTAAGTACTGCTACCATCTGCTACTTTAATCATGATTTTACTTTTTAGTTACTTTTGCTATGCCATGAAGAAGGCTCTTTTAGGTATGGTCAATGGAATCTGACAAAAGGGAAAAAAATTATAGGATGTACTTTCATATCCTTAATCATTTTGGCGTACAGCATTGTAGAGGAACTTTAGATTAGGCAATAATGGACAAAATCTAAAAAAAATTGGAAGTCAAATTTGTAAAAGATGGCGATAAAGCTGTAGGATTAAGGTCAAGTGTTTAAAAACGAATGATTCCTGGTTGGACGTTGAAATTAATTTTAGTGAAATGGAAGGGGCGATAGAGTATACGCCTAATCAACCATCAACTTTCGGAACACCTGGCCTGCCAAGAATATTCTTTATGATGATAGTGACAGCGACTAATATTTTTGCTTGCTTACTTTTATTTTTATTACCACTGATATGATTGTGTTTGTATATAGACCAATTAATTTTAAATACAAGTAAAGTTACGACATATCTGAAAATTATTTCAAGGACAACCTATAATTATAAAGTTTTAACCATTTTGCACCAAAAACAGAAAAAAGATAATTGACATAATTTCATCCTCCTAGAAATATAACATTGTCCGCTGCACCCCTTCAAAAACCATCCCTTAAGAGCTTACATTTATTTCACTATATTTACTTTACATTTTTTTCGTAGATTCACAAATCTTATGCAAAAAGTTACGTAGTTTTAAAATAATATTTAATTTTCAACCCCCTTAAAAACCATCCCCTTGGTTTTTTCATATTTTTCTTGAATTTACGGGTGCAATATTATCACACCTACAAAGTTAGAACTAAATACATATTTTTAAACTCCCTTAAAAACCACCCTCTTTTGTGTCTAAAATTTTTGCAATATTTTTCCGCTATTCTAACGAATTCATTTCCAAATTTGTAGAATTTTCCATCTAAAACTTGAAAATTGACCACTGTGCGACGAGCCATACTCTACGATTTGCAGATTTCATAGAATTCGCTTACTCTATTCCAGAGATGATTAAACAATAAATATATTATTTTTAAAATGCCCGTTAGAAAACTTTATTCAACGACAAAACTGTCAAAAAATGTTAGTTATTGCTAATTTAACCGTCTCAATTATTATTACTGTCCGTTTTCTCCAAAACAGGTTGTAATTTCCAAAGAATGAATTTCCCGCTACTAAAATTATTTATTAATAAAATTTGAAAATAACTGAGTCATGGTTCTTCAAGTACACATTCCTTACGTAGGTACCATGTATAATTGAACCATAGTACCTCCCCTACATTTTGTTGTCATAACATTGTAAGTTATTTTACACCCCTGTTAAGTTTGCTGCTATCCTATAATTTATAAAATGTCATTGTCAAATTTAAAATATTTAACATATATCCCCTATTCTCTATGCATATACTGTTCTTTAGTAGTGTTGACATTCTGGAGTATATCAAATAATCATAAGAGAAGCTTGTAAAACATCTACATTGAGTGTTGGTGAGAGGTTATATTAAACTAGAAATAAACCCTATTACACCACAATTTTTGTTATACAGTTTGTGCAAACACTTAACCGGTTGCTCAAAACTAGTTGTAAATAAAATAGTAACAGAATGTAAAGTTTGAGGTCACGATTAGGCTTATGTTGTTATTGCTTTGTCAGGAAAAATCGATTTAACTCTGTTTTCTTCGATTTTTTACATGTTTTCAACAAAACTGTTGTAATGGAAGTTTATAGTAGGTAATAAAATCAAAATATACATAACTAAACTAACATAAACATAATATAAAACACACCACATATAGTAGACATTCCCCAAATCCAAAACCAAGGCTATCCAAAAGATTACACGTTTCAAAAACGCAGACAACATCCATTACCCACCGACATAGGCTGCCAGACCAATCGTGCTTGCCACATGTCTTAGCTCGCTGCGCTACCGACTCGGTAATACCAAAAAACTATATAACATTTTGAACTGAAGTTTTACAATTGTTTCACGACACTTATTCAAAATTTACCGAACCGATTGCTTTCTGTGTACGTTTAATATAAATGTATAATTTTTGTCGAAATGGTGTTAATTGTACTTTAAATACTGTTTATATTGCAATTGCCCGTTTATAACATAATTAAGGCTTAGAAGAATACACGGCTGTCAGGCTGTCGTTTAAATATACATTTTAAAATAACTAATATGGAAAAACCTTTCCGAGAATGTAATATATAAATGTCGTTTTAGCGAATAGGTATGTTTTCATTGCCTTTTATAAAAATCAACATTGTTAAAGTCTAATAATAGCAACGTGCACGCAGGAAAATGTGGAGTTTTAGTTTTTTTCATATTTTCATCGCAATATTCTTAGATTACTGATGTAGTTAGTATACTTATTGGGTAACCTACACACAAGTCTAAAGGATATTTATAGTTAGAAAATATTTATTTCCATCGTCTTCTTGTAATTTAAGAGTAGGGAGATATATTATAAGTTAAAAAAGTGCTCATTAGTTTGTAAAATTATTTAGTGGTAATTGGTTAAATAAAAAATATGTCTTATTTGATTCCTTTGAGATGTGTGTATACAAGTGCAAAATACGCGGGGTATAAAATAGATCAATACAAATAAATGTAAAAACACGATAGCGCAACTGGTTAAAGCCTATTAATGATGAGCGCTCTTGGTGATCGTGTACTGAGTTCGATTTCCAGCTCCGATTTTAGCAACGTTGGTATTGGATGTTGTCTGCGTATATATGTTTAACCTTCCGGAAAGCCTGGCTTTGGTTTTGAGGGTTGTCTAATAGATACGATGGTGTGTATTTTTTACCAACAGAAGCAAGAAATCCTTCTAGTTCTTGGCGTATTCTAACAACAGCGAACTATTACTTTACCTCAAAATCATAGGAACCATGGTTCACTTGCAGTAATGGTTTCAAGGTATTTTACTTTCTACTCATTGTGGTGGATCATTAATTAAAAAAAAATACATGTTCCTGTATTTTGGTAGCACAGAAACCTTTATGTAAACATAGAAATTTCAGGAAAATGTTTACAGTAAAATGGTCATCATAAGTACAAAATCATTTAGTCCAGCTCTCGCAGATTCATCAACATTCCAATAATAGCTGCAATGTTACATTCATTTAATTTTTCAATCTCATTCGTGATACAGTATGTTTTCGTTCTTACAAAAAGTCCTAGGGGTTAATGTTTGGGGATTCCGCTGGCCATAAAATAAGTCCACTTGACCAACCTACCGATCCCAAGAATCGTAAATTCTATAATTTGTGTGTGTTTGTGGGGGGTCCTTATATTCTAGGAGGTAGCTACATATATGGGGCCTAAGTTATAACATGTTAGCATTGCTGTTATGTTTTAGCAAATATTTTTAGTAGTATTTGACCTCCTTCCCTGCCCGTCTTGACGCTAGCCACCCCAGTAGTATAGCACATTCTGACCAGGCCAAAAATTTTCGTTGTCAATGCTCATTGCTGGGCAACCATATGCCAACTTTTTCTGCTTGCCCATTTTCCAGATTTTTTGCTAAAAATTGGACTTTTGGCCAAAAACGAGCCAAAACTGGTGCTTTTAAAAAAAATGTTGGCACCTTCTCAAACTTGTAGGTTTTGTACCAAGGAATAGTTTCTGTGAGTGCCAACATTTTTTTCTCAATGTAATGAAATCGTTTTTGGCCAAAAGTCCAATTTTTCGCCAAGAGATGGCCAAAAATCTGGAAAATGGACAAGCAGCAAATGTTGGCATATGGTTTCCGGCAATTAGCATTGTCAATGAAAATTTACCGCCTGGTCAGAAAGTGTTATACTACGTTACAATTTTGGCCATAATTGATGTCGCCAGTGTTTCCAATTGCAGGAGAAAAAATATTGGCGTATATTGAATGTTGAGCCAAGATATCCTCTTCAACTAGCACCAAGCCCCAAAGTGTTGCATTCTGTTCCAAAATTGAATATTTTTTGGGGCGGCTAGCGCCAAAATGGGCAGGGGGAGGTCTGACTCACATAAGATAAAATACTCAGAAAAAATGTTTGCTAGAACATAACCGCATTGCCAACATGTCATAACCCAGTCCCCATATATGTAGCTATCTCCTAGACTATTAATATCGATCAGCCACATTAGTATTATAGTATACTCAATTTTTCAAGACCAGCGGCAAACAAGTTCTCTTGACTGAAGTTGCTTTATATAATACGTGTTTTGTATTTACAAAACACGAAACAAAATGTCATTAAGTTGTATTAGTATTGTTGACTCAGTTTATCGAAAATGCCAAACATTGAGGTTGTCTACGCTCCTTCTCCTTTTTGTGGTTTATAAATAGCTCTAATGTAATATTGTTTTGAGGCTGGAATTAAATATTCCACATCAATCTCAGTAGGAAAACTGTTTGATTTCTGACAAATGGAATTGTCTGCATTTTTAACATGTTGTAGATTTGAACCTCGTTAATGAAATCTCAGTGTGCACAAACGACCTTAAAAATGAACAGTTTTCAAGATATGGCTTTTCAAAACTAGACAATTTTTATCATTTTAGACATTCAAGAGTTTTTACTCTGATTTACATTACCTTTAGGGAGAAGCTTACTTTATCTGAAAAGCGGAACATTCAATTAAATGTAAAAAATATTTCTAAGGCTATGTCGGTAAACTGTGAGAATTTGCAGGTACATATGTAGCAAGCTCGAAACTGTTTTATCTTTCGAAATAGATAGCAAGGATATTGAGAACAAATAGAGATAAAGAATGGAGGCAACTTTTTATCTTGCTTTCTTTTTTTTAAGGTTAGCGGTTTTTGAGAAAATCGCTTATAAAAAATATGACCAATGAACTAATGTTATAAGTAAAGCACTTATTGGATAAAACAACTTGCGGGGTGCGCATTTTTAGCTTTACCAACGGTTAAATTCTTTTTACTTGCGAAATCGCATGAAACTGAATATGAGGATTATTACATTTTCAATTCTAAACATTACCAAATTTTCTTCAACTAGCCCCTTTTCCTTAAATTGCGCGTGTATAGAAAAGTAGAAACAGGTATGCTCAAAGTAACATAGTGGGAATCGATAAAGGAGGTTTAAGATGGTTCTATACGACATGGTGAACCTGGGCCAACGGAGTAGTTGACATTTGTCATCTCATGTGTTCGGTTAATTTAATTTACGAGTGTACGGTAAATTGACGACAAATATAATCCAATGTTGGCGTTGTTGAGGTTCGCCCCAAAGGCGAAAATAGAGCACATATCAAAGAAAATGGCCAACGTTAGCGTATGAATATATTGATAATTTTATCCACACGTCCCGTCAATACTTGCAGATATATGCTGGCAGAAAAGTTGTCAAGCGTGTGAATATTTATGAGCCTTGGCTACAGCTCATCATACCTACCATATGTTAGTATTAGATATGCCATATGAAAACATCTTTTCACTAATATTTCAGTTAGCAGCCAGTGTTAATACACGGAATACACCATTCACCAACTTCACTTTGACTCAGCGTCTTATGAAATTCTTGTAATTATGAAGTAGGTTGAATGTATTTGGGAGCACGCAAATTACACATGCATAGTTATGCTAGATTAGGAGCAATTTGTAGCTTATAGTTATAATATTCATTTGGGACTTTCTTAGAGTCAGTTTCATATTAATATATAATAATGCACAGCAGCACGTAGCTCGAATAATGTGCCAATACCTCCAAGAAAGTGGCAAATAAGAGGGACAGATCTTAAATCTCATAGAAAATCTATAAAACTACATGTGAGATGGAATTAACTATTGCACCTTTGTACTACAATAAATTTTCTCAAAAACCTACAGAGCTTTGAGGAAAAGACCAGAAGACTTATTTTGAGTTTGAAGCGTTTATGTCAAACCGTTGTAACACTGCTGATGCTATGAACAGATGGAAACACCCGATGTTGAAATGATTAAGGGTTAGGTGTTTTAATTTGTTCATTTTTAACAGCTTTTATCCCCGGTATTATTTACTTGCAAAATGTAACCTGGAAAACAATTTCTTGCAGAGAATATATCAATGTATTATTGGCGTTGTCTGAAAATTTTGATAATTTTGAAACGAAATGTATTTGTATATTCAGTTGCGTAATGTTTGGCAACTAATAATTATTCATGTTTAATTACACAATTCTCGAGAACGTCGTTCTAGAACACTTTAAAATAAATACCTTTCCTGCGCAAAATCCTAAAAACCAGTGTATTTCTTCTCACCACGCATATTAAACGCCGCAATTTATTCACTAATAAATTTAAATAAATTCCATTATGCCTAGCCACTAAGAGTCTATCACATTCATTACAATAACTACTTACAACACGAATTTGTAATTTTTGACGTCTACACAAATATAATGATGAACTTAAGCACACTTAAAACTTGGCAACAGAACACTATATAGTAAAATATATTATAGTAAAATTAAAGCTTTTTGTGGAAGGCAGATCATTGTTTCACCCATGTTATAAATAATTAAGTCTGTATTTTAAGGCCGCTAAATAAGCGAATACTGTCTGTAAAATACGGTACAGTTTCAATTAAAAGCATTTAGATGAGCCACAGTGGCGTGCCAACATCATTTTAGATTCACTTGTGCAATTTTAATGGGCATAGCTTGGTTTTAATGCTTCTGCTTTTAAATATGAAATATGGATTGAAAAGTATACATTCTATTTACAGCATTGTTTAAATTTGTGGTTAACGTTGGATTGCGTTATAAATGTAACGTAAACATTTACGTTTTGAAGTATTTAATGGTCCAAATAGCTCAGTCATACGTAAAAATAGTTCTAATAAATCGAAGCTTAAACGTTTTAACAACAAATGATTTTAAAATCTAAAACATCGGTATAACGGCTAGATCAATAAATACGTGTTTTATGTATGTTTTTCATAGAGGTACGCAATATTAAGTGCACGTTAGTACGTCTATCTGACGGACGTATATAATTTTTTTGATAAATAAAAAAAAGAGTCCAGTTCTCTCTAGTTTTTTATATTCATGTATACAGGCTGATTCAAATTGGATGCTCACCATTGGGATCTCGGAAACCGATAGAGATAAAGAGTGGGTTAAATGGTAGCAAAGCTGCGAATTGTAGTACTCAATAATATGACAGACGAGCGGACAGTTTATTCATGTGAGACACAATACAATGTATACACTTGTCAGTAGATTAAAAGTAATGTGAAAATGTTAAATATATACAAAATACATTATGTACTATCAAAAACATTAATAGTAAAAATTATTAAAAGACTGCTACAGATCTAACAAGTTTAAGTGGTATGTTGAAAATAAACTCTTGAACTTCATAAAAAACCTCCTCTTTCAGAAATCTTTAAATTTTTTTAATATATTTTTTATGATTTAGATTTTTCCATTCATTTGAAAAGATGTTGTATATATGTACTGATTTATAGCTGTAACTATGGCATAAACAAATCTGAAATACTCCTGTTGATTTTTGAGACATTGGAAAAAGATCCAAATTTTGGATTATTAATTTTTACAAAAATTCCGGTTATTATCTAACTTATTAAAAATTCAAAAATACTTCCTTAGAGCACCTTACAATGCTCTACACACCTATAGTATCCATTACACTGCCTCAGGACCGTCATCAACTTCAAAATTTTAAATACGGACCTGGAGTTTTTACATCATTTTTGGAAAGCGAAATTAATGATGTGTCACATTTAATTATTTTACATTTTATTGCACTTTAACCATTATTTAATTATAATAGGTTGCACGAATGCGATGTTGCAAGTTTTGTTTTTTAAATTAGATTGCAAGGGACACAGTATTATTAGTAAGGAAGTTGTTGATTTACTTGACATTATTTATTGATTTCTTATAATGGCATCAACATTTTTAAAAGTTGATGTACATATTATTACATATAATTAGTATTACTAAAGTTTTTAGAGTTTACCTCTGTGTTCGAACTGGGATCCTGAAGACACTTAAGGAATTATGTGAAATTCCTTGAAATCAGTTACGGTTTCGACCCACGAAATCGCGTGAGGTGGAGGAAGTATATAAAATAAATCCGATCTGCATAACACTCATGGTATAAAGGGACACATCCCGTAATCTCGACAACATATCGCGTAATAATCGACTGACGCAAAAAGATTCAAATTCCTTGAAGAATATATTGGAGATAACGATAATAATTAGTGAAATTTATTGTTCACTCGCGCTCAGCTTTGAGTCCCTATGGACAATTGTAAAATTCGTTAGGATTAATTACTTGAAAATTTTTTCTTAAAGTATAATACAGGGTGTTCCAGTAGTCCATGCACATGGACCTAACATACGTTATTATGGTTAAAATAAGTCAATTAAATTTATCTATATTCCAAGTGTCCTCGATTCACCGCTGGGTGTATCAAAATATTATTGAAAAGGGTGGTCATGATGAACAGATTTTGTGAAAGAACAGTCGACTGCAAGTTTCTGTAAATTACAGTGCATTATTATACTCTTCGCAAATACAAAACTAAAAGTACATTGCATTCGATCGGCACATTTCTAAAACCGGTAATATGGCTCGTAGAGAAAAAATTTTCATATCACTGTGTTGGTGATCGAATTCTGAACAGCTTTCAAAATGTTCGTCCGTCTGCCTATCCGTCTGTGTGTCTGTCCGTCTGCCGGTCCGTCCGTCACGTTTTTTTGTAAGCACGATGACTTAAGAACGAAAAATCCGATCGTATTGAAATTTGGACAGTAAGTTAGTGTTAGGTAGAGGAAGAACCCTATTTTTGAATAAAATCTATCAATAAATACAAAAGTTAGTAATTATTTAAATTTTTTAGATTTATATATTTATATTATATAATGTTACATTGCAAAACCGGCAATAGTTCCTATTCAGATATCATATATCAGCTTATCAAGGGCAATAAGTTTGTCACAAATGCGATAAGATTATTGACCAAGATTTGGCCGCTTTCATTCGTCTTTTTGTATTTACCATCAAATGCGAAGAGTACACTATAGAATGTGCAGTAAATCGGTAAAGAGTATAATGGTCAGCTTGTTTCGGTTTTGTTATCAAATAAATTAATTTTAGAATGAAGTGATTAAAACTAGTTTGTATCGAAAATGAAAAGTAAGTGAAACAAAAAGTGATGTAATAGAAAAATTACTTAAGCTGAAACTGTTAGAAATACAAAATGTTTACTAGAGAGAAAGAATTTGCACTATGACAAAAAATTAATTAAAGCTATCACACCCTAAGAAACTATGAGTAGATTTGGTTAAGCGCGTGGTATTTTTTGCACTTTTGTCTATGCAATTACTTCGATTATATTGTTATAAAGTTATATCTGAACAGAAAATTAGTATGCCAAATTTCATTAAAATCGTAGGGAGGATTTGAAAGTTATTTGAAAAAAAATATATTTTAGTTAAATCATCTTATTTTGAACGAAAAGTACCTCTGGTAGGTCCGTGAGCACGGAATATTGGGGAATCGTGTATCATATGCAGTTTTCCAGTTTTTGCAAACGTACTCATGGCATATAACCTGAATATAACGTTATTTCGACTATGTATCGAGCGACTGCTATGGAGATGCCCACACCGCCATTTTATGATGTTATTTCATTTTGCCAGTATTTTGGTTGAAATTGAATTTTAGTGATTTGGAATCGATCAAACTTGGCTAACTCATTATCCTGTTCCATCATGATACTGACATGATGCTGGATCTAAACCGTCCCATAGAATAACTAACACCATCCTGAAACTCATTTTTGATTCCACTTTTACTCAATTTGGTTCTGTTAATTTTGATATTCTATATCAGGTTTTGCCCATGTGGAAAGATATACAAGCGTCATAATGTTTTTATTAAAAATGTTCTATATGTTTTTACTGGATAGTTATTTGGATTTCTTTTGAAAGTTATACATTTACTCTTTAAGTAACTTCGGTATTAAATTAAATATAATATGTAACTAAATAAATATTTTTAATAACCTAGTTTTTACCAAGTAACATTTCATTTGCAAAAATATAAGAAATACTTAAACAAAAATTAGATCATATTTTCAAAAATTCCGCCATTGTTTGCTAAATAAATCAGTCATTTTAGGTAAAACCCCATTCTAGAAGGTCCTGGAGGAAGCTGGCACATTTGGTGTTTAACTGGCAATGAAGTAATGGCTTAAACAAGCATATAACACTTGAACACTATACTCGAATTCTATAGCCAATGATTACAACTATTTATTATTATTATTATTATTATTATTATTATTATTATTATTTATTTAATGGAGATGAGATTGGCTATCCCCGACCTGAAGATTTTGCCGAAAGTCTTCTCTAGTAGAAATTTTTTATATACCTAACATACAAGGACATCTCTTCCGAAGGACAGTATGCCTATTAAGCAATATTCGTCTATAGTTGCATATCTTCTGCGTACACACTGATTGCAATCCACTAGAAGAAGGGACGATGTCTCTACATTTCCCTGGACATCGCCCATCTAAATACTAAACCTGACTGCTGTTACATAACTTTTCGTATTGAGAATTGAGATAGAAGTACAATCAAAACGAATCCGCTCCTATTTCAAGTTTTATTCATCATGATTAATACATTGGATATTAGTAACTAATAGTAATAGTTTGGCAAATAAACACTTGTGATGAATTTTGTAGTGTAACTTATTTTAATTGTTAAAGCCAAGACAGTTATAATTAAATAGATAAATATATAAGTAGTTTTTGTCAGAATGTCAACATTTTAAAATAGATGATGTGAAACATTGTTTATAATATTATATACTTAGTGATAAAATGGTTTTGGCAAATAAAGGGTGAATATTGGGCCAAATATGCTTCAGTAAATATTGCTAGTTAATAATATACATGGGTATAGAGTTAAAATTATATAATACAAATGGTGAAAATTATTTTAAATGTCAGTCTGAAAACTAGTATGAAAATAATCTCTTGGTTATTGTGGGATTGCACATATGATAATAGGTATCTACTACATCCGTCACTAAGTTTTTCCTAGTAACTTTAAGGTCGTTTTGATAGGAAATTATTTTACAGTCATTATTTCTAAACAGACAAAGTATACTCCTAACAATTTTATAAATGCAGCCCTTTTGAGAAATCTTAAATTTTCAGTGCAAATGCTTAATTCAATGTATTTAGATATCGTTTTTGCAGGCACGTGTCATCTGTCGGAAAATAATATTTTCGGGAAATTGGTATACTGGAAGAAAACTAACAACTTTTATTATGAAAGTTTTAAAGATGTTGCAAACAATATTGAGAATGAACCGTTAAATTTTCAAATAGAAGCAGATAATGAACAAATTACTATTTCTTCATCCCAGGGAATAAACGTAGGTAATTGAATTTGAGATAATCGCTTTCAGTTTAAGGTGGCCGTTCCCTAGAAAGAGACATCCGATATGGAAATATTTATTATTTTTGCCCATAACTTTTCTTTCTTAGTACGTAAATTTAAAAAAACTATAAGAGTACCTAAGTAGAACCATAACAAGACTATTACTATGAATTTTCACTCAATAATTTTGTAGTTTGCAAAATAGCTAGATTTAAAACTACGAAATAAGGAGAGTAACATAATTTTTAAATTTAAATCTAGCCATTTTGCAAACCACTGAATTTATCTGGTGAAAATTCATGGTAATAGTCCTGTTATGGTTCTACTTAGGTACTCTTATAGTTTTTCAAATATACGTACTAAGAAAAAAAAAGTTATGGCCAAAAATAATTAATATTTCCCTCTCGGATGTCTTTTTCTAGGGAATGGCCACCTTGAAGAATAAAAGCATGAGTGACGGGTTCAGTGTTGTTGAAAGAATTGTTCTGTGTAATTGTAATTGTTACTCTTTATTAAACATTATAACAGATCGCTAGAAACAGGTGGTGTGCCATCGTTGTTAAGTACAATAATACGGATTCCATAAGTAGCATCCTCTACGACACCGAAACGATGCCGACCAATTAATTTGTTACGAGTTTTAGATAAGACGTTGAAAATCATAGTGAGTGATCAGTTGCGTGGACACGTTGAATAAAATAGCATCTTTTTTGTAGGTCAATTTCGTTTTCGAGAAAACCAGTCGTATGAAACGGCTCTCCAGTTTGTTTGCGCTAAATGGAAGAAGAAAATAAGCGAGAATAATGTAGTTCTTAGTGTGAATTTTAAGGGAGCTTTTGAGACTGTACATACGGTATTGAAAGTACTCCTTTGAAATGGCTAAGTAAACTAAAAGCTACCAAAAACAACCGCACGTTACTATGACTGCCAACTTCTCACAATTAGTGTTCCACAGGGATCTGTTCTGGGTGTCTGTACTGTATCATCTATATCAATGACATCAACCTGAAAATCAGTTGCGCGATACTATTATATGCTTATGACGTAAAAATATTTAAAAGCGTAAATTCAATCTCTGATTTTGATATGCTTCAATCCCAACTTGAACATTGGTGCCTCATAAATAATAATAATAATAATAATAATAATAAAACGTCTTTATAAATAGATTGCCTTTAAATCTAACGCCATGCTATATCATTAACCAGACGAAATACAACAACTGAGTTTAATTATGAACTACACAACATAACCCCAACTAGCTTAACCCCAGTAAAATATCGTGGTACTGGTTTTGACAGTAAACTTAGCTTTATTAAACAAATTGAAACTTTAGATTCCTCCTTCTCTCGGTTTCTCTGAAATTTAAATAAATCCTATATTATTTAATACATTGTTGACTTCAAAACCGGAATATTCAAGTTTTCCTTCGAATCGATGCGTATGAAACTGATATTGCAAATATTGAAAGTATGCAAAGAAAATATTTAACATTTACTATGATCATATTTCTCCTAGTGGTCTTAAGCACAATTTGTTATTAAGTCTCCTTAATTGACAAGCTTACGAGAATGAAGATATTTTAACAGTGTAGTTACTAAACAATAAGATTAGCAGCTAAACTGACTCATTACAAAAAAAATTAATTTCATGTCCTTTCAGTACCACCTCGATCTACGTCATCGTTATATTTAAAAAGGCCTTAAACATTTTTTTAATTGAACGCTTTTGTATAAAATATGCAAAAATTTTAATAAAATCGAACACAATATAGTCATTGTTTACATCTGACTACTATACATACCCTATAATTGAAAAGTAAATTTAATTGGTATTGTAAAATGAAATGAATAATTAAAAATTACAGAAATACATTTTGATATTAGAGTTCAGGAATCTATGTATTCTCTTATTATTTTAACACTCTGTATGACAAGCCCTATATTTGTGCAATATCTACAATCAGTTTAACCCAGTCAGTTAATACATTCACGTTTAAAAATATTCCTAGATACAACACGAAACTGGTTTAGAAATTGTTCAATGATTCATCGCAGTCACATATCATTAGGCAATTACTTATTTCTATGATATGCCGAGACGAACGCCACTGCATGGAAGAGGTTCGAGGGCGAGAGGGCAACATAAAGCAGAATTACAATGTGATACATTAGTGACTCTCCCACTTAAGTAACACATATGTTGATGACTTAGCCTGTCTAGCCTCGGCCTGCCGAATCACTAGTAGCAATCTGTATCGGAAATCAGGACCGGACTTAGATCTTATCTGAGGTGGTCAGAGTACAGAATCGTGTTTTGTATGGTTGGAATAAGTAATGAAGTACTTACTTTTGGAATAATGATAAAGTTATCTTGGAAAGTATGTCTCATTTTAATAATACAAAAGAAACTGTTTTTCTAGAGATCAGAATACTATATTCTTATGTATTCTGAACCGTTGAATACGAGTTGATTTTCAAATTGAGGAATTTCCCACAATTTCCTTTAGAACACAGACAAATTTCAAGAGAAGTGCCTAAATTTAATAATTTTCGCGATTTAAAAAGAATCATGTGAAATTTTGCAATTTTAAATTCATGTTCAGCGATTCAAAATACATGGACATATGGTATTCTGATCTCTGGAAAAAAAAATGTATACTTGTATAATTAATACATAAGAGTATAGGGTGACCCATTTACGTTGCCCAAAGAAATATCTCAAAAACATTTCATTAAAAAAAATCAAACAGGAGTTTGGCTTTGAAGATAAAAGGAAACGACATAATGTATTTTTTATTCGAAGGGCCTTTCAAGATTGATTTTTTTTTTTTTAGGTGAATACCTACATATTTTATTATGGCAAAACATTGCATTTAAAAAACAAGCAATTTTTGTCGGAACATTTTTTTATGTATTTTTTTATGAATTTTAGAAGTAAAAAACTATTACTGAAGATTTTTAATCTTTATAATCGTTTGCTGAATTGATAAAATTTTTGTTACTTTCAAGAAAGTGACCGATTCTACCAAATCACCAAATTATGTCTCGTCATATAAATCCTCTTAAAATATTGATTAACTGATTTTTGTACATTTTCTCACACCTTGATGTACTTTCATATTTTAGTAAAATATATAGCATTCAATAATCCTGAAACATCTCACATTTCGATACACTACTGACATTTTGATAGAACATATATAACTATCGCGAAAGTAGTAAACAACTGAAAAGTTATACAATCCGTGCAATTTACATTTGTAAACACATAATTCTCCTCAGATTTTCTCGAAACTTTGCATCTAAACTTTAAAACACATTATTCTTGACTGTCTACCTTTAATTTAGTGAAAGATATGAAATATAAATTAAAGAAGTGTGTTAGTCGGTAAATCAAACGTGATTATGTACATTCTCCCCCAGCCCTTCCGATCTTTGAGGTTTAAGATATTATTTCATTTGGTAAAATCTCCAAAAATATAACTTGCTTCTTTACCAAAATGGAGGTTATCTTTATAAACTAAGTACAAGAAAACTTTAACCTAGAAACACAATCTTTCAAATAGAGAACTGTCTTATTAGTAAGAAATTAAGAAAGGCACGGAGTAAAAAATATACATATGTATGCTTTGCTGCTAGGCAGCACCCAAATAAATCTTCTCACAAGACGCGGTTCTCTTCTACATTAAAGCGGGGATTATCTAATATCAGATAGATATAAAAAGGTAAATTTTCTATGGATATCTTCACACATGTAAAAAAACACGATGAATAAATAGGACAATGGTGCAGTTACTTCCAGCGACCAGTATTCATACTGCTACTACCATCCCTATCGCTTGATTCTACAATATGTACTCAGTATTTCAAGAACAATGTAAGTTTGAAAGTGAATTATTATTTGTTTGCTTAATTGTATTGAAACATATTCTTTATAGGATTTTGAAAACATTATAAAAAATAACTATCTACGAGAACTAAACGAAAAGCTATCTGTAAAAATGTTAATGAAAACTTTGCATTCTTTCAATAACCTGCTAGTTGTTGAATGAGAATTTTCAAATAAGAAATTATACAAATCCATTTAAGGATTTTTAATTTGCTAACATAATCAGAAGTCAGGTTATCGAAAGAATGCAAAGATTTCATGAATATGTTTGCAAAATCCTATAAAGAATACACAGCCCCACAAAAAACATTTTCTTTTGGAACTGCTATCGAGACAACTGTATCCCTATGTAATTTTCGACGCTGAATCCGAATCCGAGGTCAAGAAAAATCGTACACCCCCAAAATCAACCCCTAGCGCTAAAAAACACTCCCGGGTCAAAATGACAACGCTCCACGAATAGTCTTAAATCTCAATAAATCGAATTAAATATAAACATTCAAGTATATAACGCAGAAATGCAGAGTTAACACTACTTTCCATTGAAAATCACCCCCATGAGTGGGTGAAAACTACCCCTCACACAACAGGAAATTAAAAAAAACTGCGGTGATTGAAAGAAGCTTACGATCCCCAGTTATTTTAGAAACAGCATGTAACTGCATAAGTTTCGATGCGATGCTCAAAAACTACCCCATAAAGTGGCGGAAACCACCCCTAAATTTAAATTGATAAAATGATTAAAAATTTCAAATCTTTAGGGTGCAATATGAGCATGAAACTTCATTTTCTCGATTCCCATCTTAATTATTTCCCAGAAAATTGCGACTACAGTGAAGAGCAATGCTTTCACCAAGATATATCAGAAATGGAAAAAAGGTACCAAGGAAGATGGGACGAACACATGATGGCAGGTTACTGTTGGTCCTTAAAAGAGAGACGTCTGAAAAGCGTAAACGGCAGTTGGTCAGAAGATCATTCGAAAACAAATCCAAAAGATATTACAAAAAGAAAGAATTTTAATTGAGTTAAGACTACGGGTAAACTTTTGCTACTTCATAACATGGGTACTTTTCAAGTACGTTGTCAAAGATTCTTCTTAAATAAGAACATGCAGATGTTTTGAGCTTTTCTAAAAGATACTACTTTTTTGAATTTTTTGTTATGTGAGGAGTAATCTTCACCCTCTCATGGGGATGTCACTGAATGACTTTGGTGCAATGCAAGTATTCACCTCCAAACTGCAGTGCTGCATACATTTAGCCAATTTTAGCATCGATTAAAATAGAAATCACGATGACAAAATTTTTTCCCCGATATAGGTGTGGTTTTCGTCACTCTATGGGAGTAGATTTTGAGCATCGCATCGAGACTAATGCAGTTACGTACTGTTTCTAAAATAACTGGGCATCGTAAGCTTTTGTTGCAATCACTGCAGTTTTTAAAAATTTCCTGTTGTGTGAGGGGTAATTTTCACCCATTCATGGTGGTGATTTTCAATGGAAAGTAGTGTCAACTCTGTATTTATGCGTTATATACTTGAATGTTTATATTTAATTCGATTTATTGAGATTTAAGAATATTCGTGGAGCGTTAAGTAATTTTTACTCTGTTTAGGGAGTGTTTTTTAGCGCTAGGGGTTGATTTTGGGGGTATACGATTTTTTTTGACCCCGGATTCGGATTCAGCGTCAAAAATTACATAGGGATACACTTGTCTCGGTAGCAGTTCCAATTTTTTTTTTTAATTGTGGGGCTGTGATATGTTTCAAAACAATATAAGTTATACAAAATTACATGAAAGTGTTCCTATACATTTTCCATCTGGCTGCCGTTACCAGAAAAACAGAAAATGGCAATTTGATATTGTTATGAACCAAGTCATGGAGTAGTTATGAATTTCATTAGTTCATGTTTCCCCAAGGGCAAACATTGTGTAGAAACCGAGGTAGAAACAAAGTGGCAGATAATTTAATAGAAAAATTATTGGGGAAATTATACTGTATTAGATAAGGATAAACTTTCTTACTACGGCATTGTAATCATCGATTGGCTCTGTTTTTCGGGAACTTTATTTAAAAACAGTTGTTACTATGATCTAGAAATCATGTTAGCGAAGTACCTTCCTGTCTTCCTTACTTTAATTATCTACTACGCATTTGGAATAGTTTCCTGCTGATATTTTAATCATAGTAGTATGCAAAAGTTGTAAATTGCATACGAATGACAGACAGAATTTTTGTATATTTGAGTTCAAAGTATATTAAGTGAAATTTGTACGTTCATCAAGTAAAATAATATAAGCCAAAGTTATAAGTCGTGCAAGTATTTTTTTATTTAGAAATTAATGATTTTCTTTAATGTGCTCGGAATTTGGATTAGATCACTGGATGATCGCAGGATTTAATTATTTTTTTACGACATTTTTGAGTTTAAAATGTTATATAAGTTTATTATTGTAAAATACATGCAATGTCTTTCCTGTACTTTATGAGTATTCAAACACTGCCATTTATTTTGAATTTTAAAACAGGATCTCACATTAAACAAAATTAATTTCCTATGAGAAATATTAAAATTAATAATAACACTCTTAAAGGAGATTATCAAGTAATTAATATAAATTCTCCAAGTCCCTCTCTGTTCAACTGTAACATGATTTTACTCATCTTGTATGGTTATGTTTACGTCTATATCTTCTTTAGACAAGAACACGCTGATGATTAGTACGCTTGTAATGTAAATATTAACGCACATCATTTTAAATGCCAATAAGGAAATATGAAAGATGGAAAGAGATTATTTCAAAATATATATTATTTGTTAAAGTTGCCTTTATTGCAAACTGATACTTTTTGTAAACATTATTTTTACTATTAAATATACATTTGTGTGCAAAATTTTGTATTGACTGCAAAATTATAAATATTGCAAATGAGTTGAATGGGATGCTAACGATTCCGAATTACTGACAAATAGTAATAAAATACAATTTTCAATCGAATGTCTAAGTTGTTGAGAGAGGAGAGATGGGATTGCGGTTACAATATCGAATTATTTTCTAAATTATATGAAAACAAAAACTAAAGTGTTTACGAACACCAGTTTTTGTGTTGGAAATTTACTGAAATTAATTGCAAGTATTATTTTATGAAATCACGCATATTTGCGCCTCATTTTCGAGTAATATTTTAACCAAAAACCATATTCAAGCATTCGCATTATAGGTATATCAATTTATGCCTTTCATTACAATCCGTATGTTTGGTAATGTAAATGTAGTGTTGCTCAACATGCATTTGCCATTAGCCATAGGATATTTACATATTAGCAACTTATAGGTTATTTAGAAGCCAAAAAGTAGACCAAAACCTCCTGGATGGTTTTTAAAAGTTTTTCAATCGTCGTGTTAAAAAAGGAAGTTCTGATGCAGATTGATCGGACATCATTCGTTTGCAGTTAAATGTAAGCTGAAGGATTAAGTACATGGTTAAATGTATACTTGGATTATAGATTTTTAATGAACTAGATAATCAAATCTGCAAATCAGTTTTACGGAAATCGAATGCACCTCCATCAGGAGATATTATCTAAACATCGATATAATCCTGATATAATAAAAAAAACTACTATTGGTTTTTCATAAGGGGAAGAAATGTTCAATATAACAAATGTGTTTAATTTAAATATACAGGAAAATTATGCTTTTTAATGTTTCAGAAAGTTTTATTAAAAGTCTACACGTGTTTCGGCTTATTAGGCCTTTATCAGTAATATCTTGTACTCTTGATAAAGGCCTAATAAGCCGATACACGTGTAGAGTTTTAATAAAACTTTTTGAAACATTAAAAAGCATAATTTTCCTGTATATTTAAATTATTGAAGAATGTTTCACAAGGAACCAACCGTAGAATCAACCAAATGTGTTTAATACTTTCCGTTAACGTCAACAAACTAAAACACTACATTTGCATTTCCACAAATATAAAAATACCTGAACAACTCACTCGAATATTATGCTCAACATGCATTTCGTCAATCATGTTGGCATCGTCTGGAGATCATTAACATTAGTTCTACTTCATCTTATTCACAGCGTCTTGAGAATGTTTGAATATGCTTTATTCTAATTGTTCTCCATTTGGTGTGTGAAGTTTCTGATAACACCATGTCATCTAACCGAAGTACTTCCCCTAAATTCCTGGTAACATCAATCCAATGATTTGCGAGGCACTCACTCTCTTCGCCATCTCTTACGTTCCCTGGACCATTAACCATTCTATTCTATCTCCGGTTGATATGATAAACAAATTATAGGATGCGGAAAGGCACATTGCTGACGAGTTATTTTGGAGGCAATACTTACAGTCCGTCCAAAATTTTGGCCGAACTTTGCATTTTGGGTAGGACAAGACTTTTTTCTTTTTATATTTAGAGGGGATCAGTGTGGGTATAAAACTCGGTACTTGGGGTTGAAAGCCCCCTCCTCCCCCCCCCCATTTGGCCGCAGTCTTGAAAAAGGGGACGTAAACAGTTTTTCTGCGATTCTTGAGAATTGTAAGTCTTACAGAAAAATTTCTAAGAGTTTTTTGTAAAGAATTCTCCACAATCTTGGTTTTGGTACTTCTTACCGTAAAATTGAAAATGAAAAAGTTATAATTAAAAATAGACTAAAATGTTCGAGAAGAATGTCGTTTAAGAGATAACTTTTTCTATTGATTTAATTGAAAAAAATACGTCAGATGTTATTTGTAGATCATTATATTGTGAACAACTTTCTCTACTCATTTCTTAAATTTCTCTTTTTTGGAGAAGTGTAAATGGATCAAATGCATTAAAAAGGACATTGGACAATTCTGAAAAAATTTGAGAACATTCCTGGGATGACTCCAAAATCTTTTTGCCTCTTACAATTTTTTTCCAAACTGCTTCTTTTGCAAGTAGAAAAATCGCAAATTTCTAAAATTTTGATTTTCCCCCGCCGGATAACTAAAAAAATAGCAATTTCAGAAAAATTTTTTTGAAAAAGAATAGTCTATTTTTAATCAGATAATCCGAATTTGCAATGAAAAACAGGGGTTCCCGTTTAAAAAAAACGAATTTGACCTTGAATAACCTTAACCCTTCCACCCAAAGTCAAAATCACATATACCGCCGAACTGCCCCCATCCAATTCTACAACTTTTGTTTCAAAATTTTTTTAGTAGAGTGCTTATTACTCGAGATATTTGAAAGTTTCAGGTTAAGAAAGTCACCCGGGTGATTTGTTTAATGTGAAACTTTCAAATATCTCGAGCAATGAGCACTCTACGAAAAAGGTTTGAAACAAAAGTTGTGGAATTAGCTGGGGGCAGTTTGGTGGTATATGTGACTTTGACTTTGGGTGGAAGGGTTAAAATCATTCAAGGCCAAATTCGTTTCTTTAAATAAGAGCCCCGATTTTTCATTGCAAATTCGGATTGACTGACTAAAAATAGAATATTCTTTTTTGAATCATTTTTTCTTAAATTGTTATTTTTCTAATTATCCGGCGAGGAAAAATCAAAATTTTAGAAATTTGCGATTTTTTTTTTACTTAAAAAAGAAGAAATTTGGAAAAAAATTGCAAGAGGCAAAAAGAGTTTGGAATCATTTCAGGAATGTTCTCAAATTTATTCAGAGTTGTCCAATGCCCTTTTTGATGCACTTGATCCATTTGCAGCGTCCTAACACCTCTCCAAAGAAAACATTTTTAGAAAATGGGTAGAGAAAATTGTTCGCAATATCTTCAAAAAATATTTGATGTATTTTTTCAATAAAATCAATAGAACAAAATTTATAACTCTTAAGTGACATCTTTCTCGAAAATCTCTGTCTATTTTCAATTATAACTTTTTCATTTTCAGTTTTACGATAAGAAGTACTAAGACCAAGATTGTAAAGAATTCAATTCTCTACAAACAATTTTCTAAGACTTACGATTCTCAAGATATCGCAGAAAAACTGTGTACGCCTCCTTTTTCAAGATGGCTGCGAAATGGAGGGCTTTCAACCCCTCATACTGAGTTTTGTACTTATACTGACTCCACCCCCCCCCTAAACATCAAAAAAATCTTGTCCTACCCAAAATGCAAGATCAATGTAACATTTCAATGGACTATTACTGAATAATCGGACTGCTGATAAATAACAAACGCATCCAGACCCATATCCGAAACGAAGAATCCAAGAATTCTCCGTATGTCTGCTGCTTTAACGATCCATGTCTCAAAGGCGCCAAGAGAAATTGATAAATGTTGTACATTAGCAGCCACCTTGAAAAAGGAGGCGTACACAGTTTTTCTGCGATATCTTGAAAATCGTAAGTCTTAAACAGAAAATTGTTTGTAGAGAATTGAATTCTTTACAATCTTGGCAATCTTGACAATCTTATTGTGATCGTGTATATGAAATATCTTACTGTATATCGCATTTACCACTAATTTAGTCATTGTAAATCATTCAGTAATTACTTCCAATATCCTGCTTGCCTGCTTGCTTCACATATCAGATCCAGGTAAGAGCTATATGTATTATAGTATTGTCAGCAAAGACATAATCATTTTGAAACAATTAGGAATATATCATTTATAAATACCGTGAAGAGCATAGGTTCTAGTATGCTACCCTGTGGATCTGCGTTCTTATTTAAAAGCTGTTACGACTTAATATTATTTATTTTGGATTGTGAACTTCGTCCATATATCTAGGTGTCCCACAACTATAAAGTAGGTCATGTTTATATTTTAATTTGGGTGCTAATCAGGTCAAGATGATATTAAATTAGTTACAGGAATTTCGTGTGGGTCTTTTTTTCCTTTAAAATGAATATAGCATCTAACTTATGTCCGTTACAACTATTTTCTCAATTTTTTTTATCACAGACAAATAAACTGAGTTCTGCTTTCTTTGCCTTTCTTCTGTCATAAACATAAAGCCACTTAATGATAATTGAGCAGTAAAAAAAGGACCTAAAATAGTTATACCGCCAGTATTTAGTCTTAGCTACATATCCTTCATCCTTGTACGTTTTATATATTTGATCACCTTATTTACCCACAATTAACCGATGTCAATAAATCCTTCCCACTACTTTTTACTCTTATTTTATGTACCATAGGAGGAAATTGTGGTCAATATTTCCCAAACATTTCTCTTATCGCCCATCAACATTAGGGTATATAGTCTTCTAATAAAAGAGCTCGGTAACTGCCTATAGATATGAGTACTTATATAACAAAAAAGAGATTTCGAGATTTGGGAAATCCGGCTTACGACTGCCGCATATTAATTCGCCAAAAAAAAAAAAAATATAGAACGTCCACGGCTGAGTTTGCATATATTATATATATCCCCATTTTATAAATAATAAAAGACACTAGAAAGTGCGTTTCCCGGGAGCGTGCGTGCACGGATTTATGAGACGGGTAAATGTCAGCGATAAAGTCAAACGAAAATAGCAGTTTAGTCATCTGAAGATATTGCACAGCGGTTCTTATAAGATCAACGAACTCTAGGGCTCAATTCATTTATATAGTAACCAGATATATTCTACGAAACGGCCGACTTCAGTGGATTTGCATAATATGTAATTTTTTAAGGCCTGTTGAAAAATCAATATCAATTTAAATATTGCTTTTGCATTGAACTTAATGGAAACTGTTCTATCGCATTGAATATAAAATAAACTAGATACAGAAATTCAGATGACGCCCATTTTCCCAGTCGATTGGTGCTGTATCCACCATATGAATAAAACTCTGGTGTGACACTTCATTTGTACAAATTATGTAGTACAGGTTTATTGAATTTCAAGAGTAGTCTTTTGTTGGAAATATCTAGAAATACTGAAATACACTTTCCTTTGAGTCCTTAGCTGCACATTGCGTGGAACACACTTCGGTCATTACGGGCGGAATTACGGATTTTCATTTATTTAAAAAATACTAGGTACTCCAGTCAGTGAACACTCAAAAGCGGAGTGTAGTGGACATGGTCTGGAATAGAGTTTTTGACTTCAGGACAGGGCTTGGAGTAGTTAGGAGGTAAAGTGAACTTCATATTTCTAAGTCAAATAAAAAATTCCCGACAAAGGAGTGAACAAGCCATAAGTGTCAAAGCCGACGTAATATATTGCGGCTCAAGACGTACTTCAAATTATTGTGCCGTGAGTTACAATCTAATTCATTTAATGTATGGTTGATAAATAAATAGTTATTTGTTACAGTGATAATGATAAATTTTAAAAAATTATTCTGTTTTGCTTGTGTTAATATAGGAATAATATTTTATATATTGGTGGAGCATTGATGAATTTTATTAGTCTAAATTAAAATTATACCAAATATTCTTTTGTTGCTCAGTTTCGCCAATAATAATTTAATATACCTATCGAATTATTATTGTTGCCCAGCAAGGACCACGAGGAGGTACGAGCAATTCCTTGCCAAAAAATGTGGGTTCAGAGTTAAGGTTATCGATATTATTAAAATAGGTCAAAGAAATAAAGTAAAATTTTAAATTCATTAAATAAAGAAAATATTGAATTTATGTCAATAACCCGTAATCTAATTAACCCAGATTAAATAAATAAATAAAATTCTAGAAAACAAGCAAATGATTGAAATAAATAAATTCAATTCTGGACAGCAAATAAATAACTATAAAATAAGTAAATTCAGTTCTGAAAAAGAAAAAAATAATAGTTATCAAATAAAATATTTATGCATATAATATAATAAATAAAAATCACGTTATTTGCGCGTATGTAAAACACTAATGAAACGATAAATTCACAATGTACACTAAATCAAATCACATATAACATTTTATTTAAAACTCTAATCACTATACTCACTCAACACTTCACAACCACTTTCTAAATCGGTATCATCGTCGGTATCTGAATCTACAGATATTATTAAACGGTCTTGATTAGGGCTGATGCTTTTTTCTAACTTAATAAATTCATCTTCAATTTTAATGACATGCTGAATACACTTTTTCCAATTACTTGGTGTTATTTCTCCCACTTTAGCTTTAATAAGGTCGACTACTTTGGCATCAAATTTGGGGAAGGTGTTAATTTTGCGAATACTTCTTTTCAGCTGACTCCATATTAGTTCTATCGGGTTAAAAATTCAAAAATATGGGGGTAACCGTAAAACTGTATGTCCTTGAGCATAAGCATGGCTAATCAATCACATATTGTTTTGGGAAGTTTTCTTCTTAACAATTTCCAAAAGATCTTTCTTCCTAAAATTTTCTTCAAATTCCAAATTATGTTTTCGGAGAAATTCATGAATATCTTTTTTCTTTGTTCCCGTATTTGGTATTTTCTCAATTTGTCGCGAATGATACGAAGCATTGTCTAAAACAATTACGCTGTTTTCTTCTATATTTGGTAGCAATGAAGTCTGAAACCATGCTTCAAAAATATCCGCAGTCATGTTTTGGTGATAGTCAACGTTTGATTCTTCCATTTTTTTTTCCACTAAATTTGAGACCATTATGCACCCATCCATTTTCTAATCCACAATGTACAATTACTAATCTGGTTCCTTTATTTGCAGGCATATCAACTTTACATTTCTTTGAACCATCTATCCAGCCTTTTTTCACTGTATCATGGGTATCATACCAAGTTTCATCTAAATAATAAATAGGTCGTTGTTCATTTCGAAATTTTTTTATATTTTCCAAATATTCATTGCGCCACTGCACAATTCTGAAGCTTTCCATAATACCTGCCCTTTTATTAATAATCTTGAACCTAAATCCTATCTTTATTATCCAGCGCCGAAAAGTTGCTTGACTAACTGACACCGCACCATTTGTTTTCAGTTCCATATGTACTGATTCCACCGTTGGTACCTCATTTTCCATATACTGGCTATAAATTAAATCTCTTAACACTTTCACCATAGACGAATCTAATGCTCGTGCTGCTCCTTTATCCGATCTAACTTTTCGATTAGGTACCACATCCTTAATTATTCTATAGATAAACCGTTCTGAAATTTCTGTTAAGTAGTCCGTTTTTTCCACGGCTCCTTTTTCACCTTCACTTTCTTTTATATTTTTATAAACGTTTAAAACTACTTTTTTAGTATGTTCGCATAAATATTGTTTAGAACTTTTACCATTTCCCATATCTTCGTTAAATTCTCTGCTGGTGCTACGTTGATGATCTTCCCAAGGCCTGAACAGTATCACAATATTATTTTACCACAGCCACTAAAAAACGGAAAACACTCGAATATTTCACCATCCGCCGGAATATTTTTACACAACTACATAAAATACGCTTAAACAAATAGCAATTTCACTTATCTGTTAAAGTATTATACATTCTAGACACTCACAATCAAAATAAAATGTAAACACTGAACCACACACTGTATTATTGTATGAAGTACATAACCTCAATATTCTAAATATAACACAACTCGTTCGAAATATCACGGAAGACTGTGGTCCGTCTCTGCTTAATACCTGTGCCGTTCTGCTTGCCCTTTTACAGCATTATGTATGTGTGTAAAAAATTAAGTAAACAGTAGTGATCGTTAGATCGTAAAATATTTTAGGAGTGAGTGGCGTAATTATTAGAAATTATAACTGATACTGGCGAGATTCCCTTAATTTCTTATTTTAATCCATGCCCCGCTCTATCCTAGTGGTAATAGGCGGCAAAGCTTTGAAATTTTTTATTTGACTTAGAAATATGAAGTTTACTTTAAACATACTGAAAGTCCTCGAACGTACGAGGTGTA
This sequence comes from Stenurella melanura, assembly GCA_963583905.1. NCBI lineage: Eukaryota > Metazoa > Arthropoda > Insecta > Coleoptera > Cerambycidae > Stenurella > Stenurella melanura. Next base: position 124,612,312 of record OY757311.1, read on the forward strand.
CAGGGTGCAGGGGGGCACGTAGGTCACTTTTATTTGGTGTGTCGCTTAAATATCTCGATAACAGTACATCGTGGCGAAAAGGTTATTCTATTCAAAATGAAAGCTGATTAGTATTTTTTTTTCTATTTCCAATAGCTTTCGAGATATCCGCTAGCAAAAATCGCAAATTGTCCAAAAACTTTTTTTGCCTCGTGCTTTTCGAAAAATGTTGCCTTCTAACGCGTCAGCTCTTAGTTATATAGCAATGCCCTCACATTAGAAGTTTCCACAACTTTCTTTCAAAATTAGTTATTGTTTTTTATTTTATCCTTTAAATGATACATTTTCAGGCGAATTTCGAGATTCCGAAAGAAAACCCACTTTCTCTCTATTTAACTTTAAATTGAAGATCCGTCTAAGAAATCTCTTCATTTTCAAAGACCTGTTCAACAAAGCCCAACTCGATGGGGTGCGTGAAAAAAATTTCACCTCCAATGCACATAAAGTGGAAGTGTCTACCCGAGAAAACATTTTTATTAAGTTTAATGCAACGTGGCCAATAGTTTCAACGACTTCCTTAACTACTCTACAGTTTAATGTTTCCTGTATAGACAATTTTTTATCTAAAAAAATCGGCAGCTACTGGAAGCGGCTGGAACCTCCCCACGCGGTGGTTGAAATTAGTGATGGGTTGCTAAGCAGTCTGCTACTTTTTAACTGTAATTTGATTCGCAGCAGTAGCAAATGCTACGAGCTCTGATAGTCAATTCAAATCAGCCGTCGTGACATGCCTTTAAATCAAATATATGATTGTAATATGATCCACCTATATTTATCTAATTTACGACGTCGTATGTGTTCACCGCCAAAACAGCAATAGAATTATTTATATTTCATTTTAAACTAGTGACCAATCCTCAAACTCTGAATAATTATAAACGCCTAATATATCATGATATTTAATCATGTAACATTTTCCGCAATTATTAATAAAGTTTATAATGAAAAAAGAAAGAAAAAAAAAACAGCACTGTGTTGGGATCGAACCGTCGATCTCTTGATTTGTAAGTTGACGCTTTAGCCCACTGAGCCACTACAACTTATGACGTAGTTTTACATATGTAGATATTATATAGACATTGAATTTTGTTTGTTCTCTATACAATAATTTGTATAAAAACTGTAGGTATATAAAAAAAAGATGCAAGTGTGATATATCGTTGAAATCGGAATTTTAACTGCTTTCCAATGGTTAGATTACAAATTGTAAGTAATAATAAAATAAAGAAATTGTTGTGCCAAAATGGCACTAAACGTAATCCGATCTCAACCAAAACCTTTTCAGATCTTCTAGAGCACTAAAGAAACCCTCATGCAAAGTTTCATCCAAATCCGTCCAGTAGTTTCGCCGCTATCGTGCTAACACACACACACACACACACACACGCACATACACACACATACACACACACAGACATTTTTCAAAAACCACTTTTTTGGATTCCTGGGACCTCAAAACGTAAAGATTTGATGTTATCTCAATTTTCGATTTTGGACCAATTTTAGTAACCTCCCACAATTTTATTGTGGGGAGGTTAAAAAATACTAACTATTTTTCGCAAGTCTTGCATGGAAAGCATTTCAAAGTTGTCGACTTTTAAATATAAATTATTCTATAAATTAGGCCAGGTTTCAGTATTATCGATACTTTGAACAATATTACCAATGTGTTCAATAAAATACTCATTAATATTATGTGCAATCTCCATACTCTCACAAACGAATTTATTATCATAACCGGTTTCAAAATTTACACATTTTGGCATGTCTTGATTATTAATATTGACTAGTTTTTTAAGAGTTTTTCACATTTCTTTTGAATTGTTTCTAAATCTGCCTATTTTATCAAAATAATACCGTTTCTGTTTTTGTTTTAAAAGATTAAGTACCCCATTCTTATGTACCTTAAAAATTTGCCATTTATTTTGTTGTTCATTATTTTGAACTCCTTATAGGCTCTATCTCGGTTTCTAATTTTATCAAGCACCTCATAATTGCGCTATGGCAATTTAGATTTATACTGGTATGATTCTATGTGAGCATCACAGATTCAGAATTTTCAAAAATTTCCTGATATATCGTATTAACGTTAATAGAGTTTAAATTAAAATCTATCATTATAAGACTAGTTTTAATTTTATTTAAATTTTCCTAAATTTGTTTGTGATATCATTGGAGCTAACACTATTACATACATTTACTGAAATCGGTTATTCTTGGACAATCATGAACATGTCATTATATCAGTTTGATTTGTTAACACATAATAAACTAATGTCTTACTATAGTCAGTAACACGAGTAGGTCTTGTATAGAACAAATCAGATTTTACTGAAGTCTTGTATCTTACAACACCCTTCTAATATAACTAATTTTGATATTTATTTTATACAAATTACGTTCTCATGCTATTTTCGCCAATGTTATTTAATTCTTTTTAAATTGTTTCAGTGCTATGAAGATCTTACTCGCGAAACTTCCCAGACCTTGGATCGTGGACGAAAAGAAAGATGATGGTTATACCGCCCTTCACTTGGCTGCCCTAAATAATCATGTCGAAGTCGCGGAACAGCTAGTTCTACACGGAAAAGCCAACATGGATCTGCAGAACGTAAACTTACAAACCGCCCTTCATCTCGCCGTTGAACGTCAGCATACTCAGATAGTTAGGGTAAGTGTTATTAAAGGATATTGTATAATTGTATAATAAGCGAATGTATGAAAAAAAAAATATCAGAACGTGTTTGGTATTAGTTATCTTCAGAACAGACATCAAGATGACAATATGTGGAAATCGGTTTAGTGATGAAAGAGTATATAGAAAATAGTTGAGTCACGTTGTTATAGTAACCTGATGATAAGGACGACGCGACGACGAGATTGTCGTAAATCTTAGGCTGCTTTCCAATGAGAACATGGCCTGCAACAGTCGATCCCTAAATTTAACAGTTTTAGAGCAGAATCTTCTTAAATGCCTAAAATGAGACAAATGATCCATATTTGAAAAGCTGTGTCTCCAAATCTGTCCGTTTTCATGGTATTGTCTATTAAGACTTTCATCAGGAACATAAACACTCCAATAATACATATAGTAATATTACGTTTCCCTGAAACCCATGCCCCATGTTGTCTTTTTTTGGAAGCCTCAAAATTCATTTACCGCAAATCCATCTCACGTATCTTGTAGAGAACAATATTCCCTGCAAAAATAGGTCTCTTGACATTCGATCGACAATGCATGAGGTTTCTTGTTCACCTTCAACTTACGAAGCCATCGAATATTTCGGAGAACGTTTCATTCTTGTATGAGGACGTCAGTAACATTTCTAAATCAACAAAAGTCTATGTTTCACCAAGTTTGTAATCTAAGCGAATACATAATGCAATATGTTATTTTTAAAATTGTTATCTGTCATACACCAGTATTTTCATCGCACTTTTCTTCAAGTGTGAACTTAGTTTGAAAATCCTATAGATTCAGACCCTGGTGGTTTTAAAAGAATAAGGTCTCATTAGATGTGGAAAACTTAGATATAAGAAGTTGCAATAAAAATGTTTGTCAAGTTTTTTCTTTTGTTAACTATGCAAAATTACAAAATAGTAAGTGCCTCAGAAGCAGTAGAAGTTTTAAGTTCAATAGTAATATTTGGCTTCAGCTCGAGGTACTGTATGTAATATTGTGTTTATGCAACGGTCAGTAATGATTCAAGTACTATGATGTAATAAATGACCCGAGCTCGGGTTTATCTTATTGATCTTTTTCGAGCCGGGCATTCTTCCATATTTGTCCAACCCCCTAGGACCTAATATGAGAAATAGTTGATAGACTCGACCTTTACTTGGTGAAAATCCATTATCACTAATGAAATAAAAAACACTAACTGTTTTTCACGTTTTCACATGTAATACGTCAACATGACGATCGTTTCGCTAAAACATTAGCTTCATCAGATGAGCGCACTGTAACACTACTCACAAATTGAACTTATTGAACGTTAAATACATGAAATTGAATTACCTGAAAACTAATTTGCATAAAATTGTGATTATTTACTTATAATATAAAATGTACTACTAGGAAATGGAATTAAAATAGATTAACAAGTGGAGAATTATTTATGTCTAATTGATCGTTAAGTAAAATATTATCGTTTTTATACCTATTAATTTATAAGCTCTCAAGTAACGACAACTTTGATCCCTTACTAGCTGTATGAAGGATATCAAAATCGTCGTTAAATAAGTGCTTTTCTTCCAGAAGGTGATTTGCAAAGGTAGAATTATTTTTATTATTCAAAAAAGATTTTTTATGTTCCATTATCCGTTTTTTAAAATTTCTACCTGTTTGTCCCACATATATCTTAGGGCAAGTCCCACAAGTTAGTTTATACACTCCCGACAACTCTTCTTTTTTATTCTTATCTTTATTGTTTTTAATGTATTATTACTAATAATACTTTAGGCTCTATCATTAAAAACAATAAAGATAAGAATAAAAAAGAAGAGTTGTCGGGAGTGTATAAACTAACTTGTGGGACTTGCCCTAAGATATATGTGGGACAAACAGGTAGAAATTTTAAAAAACGGATAATGGAACATAAAAAATCTTTTTTGAATAATAAAAATAATTCTACCTTTGCAAATCACCTTCTGGAAGAAAAGCACTTATTTAACGACGATTTTGATATCCTTCATACAGCTAGTAAGGGATCAAAGTTGTCGTTACTTGAGAGCTTAGAAATTAATAGGTATAAAAACGATAATATTTTACTTAACGATCAATTAGACATAAATAATTCTCCACTTGTTAATCTATTTTAATTCCATTTCCTAGTAGTACATTTTATATTATAAGTAAATAATCACAATTTTATGCAAATTAGTTTTCAGGTAATTCAATTTCATGTATTTAAGGTTCAATAAGTTCAATTTGTGAGTAGTGTTACAGTGCGCTCATCTGATGAAGCTAATGTTTTAGCGAAACGATCGTCATGTTGACGTATTACATGTGAAAACGTGAAAAACAGTTAGTGTTTTTTATTTCATTACTAATATGAGAAATTTTTGCGTAGGTTTTATTACATATATTTATTTCAGCTCCTTGTGAGAGAAGGTGCAAACCTGAACATTGCCGACAAAGATGGAGACACACCTCTCCACGAGGCACTTCGTCATCACACTCTTTCCCAACTGCGTCAGCTACAAGACGTCCAAGATGTTGGAAAGCTACTCATGGGTCTTGGAACTCAGGGATCGGACAAGAAATCGTCCGCCAGCATCGCGTGCTTCCTCGCCGGTAACGGAGCAGATTTAACGATCAAAAATAAGAAAGGTCAAACTCCCTTGGACCTTTGTCCCGATCCCAATCTATGCAAGACCTTAACCAAATGCCACAAAGACAAGCAAAGCGGAGAAATGGAGATGGGTCCCAACCAGAATACTCAAAATTCGAATATTAATTCGACTTTGGACGAATGCTTGGTTTGCTCTGACGCCAAGAGGGACATGCTGTTCCAACCCTGCAGCCATGTGACTTGCTGTTCAGCTTGCGCTCCGAGGGTCAAGAAGTGCTTGATTTGCAGAGAATCTGTAGTTAATAGAATCAAGGTCAGTTATGTCAGCTTAATAAATCGGGTAAAAATATAGACATATGAGAAAATGGTCCGTGAACACAAGAGAACATTTACATGATCTTTTTTCTGCAATCTGTAATTTGTTTTAAATATTCCTTGATATCATAGAAGAACGTGACGAAAATTACAATATAGCTAAAGTGAAAATATTTTTTTTGTGGCTTGAATATAGTGTTGTACAAAATATGTATAGAATAAATTTTCAGTCGCCATCTTAACCTTACTAGGATGTGATAAATTGTCATAAAAAACTATCGATTCTTTTTCTTATGGATTTGGGTTAGGGTTAAGGGTAAGATTAGATAATATTACCTAAATTTCGTCCTGTGCTGTGAAACTATTTTTTCTCTTCTCAGTAAAGTCGTTTATTATTAAAAAAAAATCAAAAATCAAAGCACTGGTGCTATTACACGCGAAATTATTATAACTAAAAACAGAAAATTTTCCAAAGCAACTATTTTGCTAAATTCTACCTATGTAGAATTTACTAAACTTGACCCACTCATGTAAGGTGGTGACACAAACCTGGATCCGATATTATTTTACAGGAAGTAAATTAGAGAAATACCCACATTTTTTTCATATGTACATTTATGGCAAATTGCTGAAAAGAAATTTTTTCCCGACTATGGTAAGGCCGAAAAGGAAGAGTTATTAATTAGGCAGTATATGTAATGTGTATGTATGTGGGTGAGTATGTATCTTCTATTATAGCATCCAAACTGCTGGACCTATCTTTATAAATTAGTTGTCACAGCATTCGTCTCAATGTTAAGGTAACATATGCTATCAAAAAAATAAAACATTGGCCCATTGGCTGCCATGTTGTCTCGGACATATAAAATAAAATGATATAAAAATTTCCTTTAAACCATATCGAGATTGGTATAAAAGTAAATGTTTCAATGGGAGGAATACATTAATATTAGAGCTTACTCCTTGTAAAGTAGAGTTCATCACCGGTTATTTAATAGATAATTTAAAATATGCGCTTGTGGTGGAGGAAAATATGTATGAAATTTAGCTGCGCCATCTCTCCATCTATTTTCCAAAGTACATGATGACACAAAAACAATAATTTGAAAAAATTGTAATAACAGAGCTTTTTAAGTTTATCAATAATTTACGAGATATCATCATATATCCACATATTATTTATTTTAACAATAAATTATTATTATTATTAAATCCAACCATTTTATCATTTTAAAGATAGGTGCAAGCAACACTTTCAAATTAATTAATCATGTATTTAGTGGCATTTTATTAATTTTATCACACCCTGCTAAATAAAGTGACAAGTAAAAAAGCAGGTATATAACAATATAGAAAATCGGTAGATATAAAGAACTCTTAGATGTGGAAAAAGGAAAGTGCTTTTGAAAAAAAATATGCATAACATCTTATAACGACTCATAGAAACATTCAATTAGTTTTCCGATTTCTAAACTGTGCGATGCATAATTTTGGTACAAATTTTACTTTTCTAATAATACCTTTCTAAAAACTTTGTTTCAGATCGAAGAATGTGTTGTATGCTCTGACAAGAAATCATCGGTTCTCTTCAAACCCTGTGGGCATATGTGTGCATGTGAAAGCTGCGCTCAGATAATGAAGAAATGTGTTATGTGCCGGGCACAAATCGAGCTTATGGTACCAATGACGGTGTGCGCTGGAGGGCTGGGTACTATTTCCGAAGTTAAAGCTGACATCGAAGAGGAAATCAAGCCGTCTACGAGTGAAGTTGCTATTCCGCAGGGACCAATAATGAATAATGGTGGCAGAGATACCACCAATTCCAATGATATTCAAAAGTTGCAGCAGCAGTTGCAGGATATTAAAGAGCAGGTGAGTTAAGGGAAATATTTACAGTTGTGTTGATTTTTTTTATAAGAAATTGTGACGACTAATGTTATTCACTCTTAGTGGCTTTTTAGAATACTTCACTTTCTGTAGAAATTTAGAAGTTTACGAATTATCTGAAGCCCATTCTCCCATGCTTGTAGCTCAATCACATTGAGAATGTTTATATTTTCCTATATTTCTCATCATTATAAATGAAAATTTCCTTAGTTAATAAAAAAAGCTTTAGTTTATACTTTTGAATGTATTTGAAATTCATGTTCCACAATCTTCTTCATTGGGTAACAGTTTACCAACATTGTTTGTGTTATTGTTTCTATTTTTTAAAATCAACTCCTTATTACTATTTAGGGATGTCAATCCCGGACCATTATTTAAATTCCGGGATTTTCGAGACAAATGTCAATTAATCCCGAGATCCTGGGACTAAACCCGAAATAAGACTTTTAATCCCGGGATTTTCGAGATTGGGTTTTGCCCGGAATCCCGAGGTCCGGGGATTTCGGGCCCCGGAATTGGCACCCCTATTACTATTATACAGGACAACTACTTTTATTAATATTTCCTTATTTTGCTCACACCACATATATTAGACAACATTCAATTCCAAAACTGGACTGTTCAGGAAGGGGTTATATAATTGAGAAAATGCCAACATCACTCATTACCCGCCAACACTGCCAGCATGGGAGCTGGAAATCTAATCCATTACAGGATAACCAGTGTGAATAAGAATGCTTTTATGTTATTTATTTGTTGAAATTTGATAGGTGATAGAATGTTATTTAAATATTGAAAATAGCGTTATTGTACCAATGTACCAAGTACTTCATTTTAATAATATCAAAAAAGCAAATTTGGTCTAGTGAAAACGCCTAATTGTTCTAAATTCTGCACCTGTCATGATATGACTTCTTGCATAAATGATCTGCTTTAAGTGATCTCATAAATAATACTCATATGATGCCAGATCTGGCGCTCTAGGTGACCATGGAATTGTATCTTTTCCACCTATAATATAACTAAAGAAAGTGTCTACTTTTGTTTTGCACATTAAATTTTTGTGGGTACATGACATGGCATACTGAGACACTTATTTTGCTTGAATTAGTACCGAACAACAGATGAATTGTGTTGACTATGCAAAGAATACGAGGACTCAATAAAGTAGTAAAATATTACAAATGAAACTTTAATTCTGATCATGATGAGATGGGCCCTCATCACGGTTTTAAAAAATTCCTGACTTGCTCATCTGAGAAAATTCCATGCAAGTTTGAAACTTTAAAACACACTTGTTTTATTTCAGAATATTCCTAACTGAATTTCTGTGATTTGTGCCTCATTTATTTAAGAGAAAAATATTACCTTATTGCAAAACGCATCAGTTGGAATGCCTCATTTTGACAAAACAAAACCTCCATAAAACAGAATTTAAGAATTTTGTATTTACGAGTGGAATAGTTTTTATTTCAAACCTTACATTGTATATCCTTTTCTGTAAAATCCTGACATTTATTAAGGTCAGCAGCAAAATACATTGAAATTTTGATAATGGAATTTTATACCTAGGTCAGTGGTATTATGTTCATTTTAAAAATACCATGTATTGTTCAATCGCTGGCTAGAAATTAATCTTAGGTACCTATTTTATAAGATGCGCTAATGTAACTTTTCTGAAAATGCATTTTACTTCCCTCCCATACCAAAGAGAAGTATTGTATTCAAGAAAAAATCACCCTCCGAGATTTTTCGGATTTTGACGTTTCAGATCATGCAGATTACGAAAATATAGGTTTTTCAATTCCGTCAGTCAGTCTGTCTGTCTATCTGTCTGTCTGTCTGTTGGTGTGTTAACTAAAAAACTACTTGACGGGAACAGTCAAATTTGGTAGGTAGCTCACGCTACTGTCAGCGGAGAAATGGTTAAACTTTCACTGGAAAATATACAGGGTGGACCGTCTAAAGGGAATAAATAATGAAAAACATTTTTAAAATTAAAATTAAAATTTAAAATTTCCACGTTTCATGACATTCTACACCTATTTCAGAAAAAAAAAATGTTGACATTTTTTTTACCAACATTTTTGAAAAATTTTTTACCACTTAAATATATTAAATTTTTTTTTTCTTTGTTCAAGTTTAAAATTTCCATGTTTCTTGGCATTCTAAACCTATTTTTTTAAAAAATTGAAAATTAAAAAAAATATATTTTTAATCTTTTTCTATCACTGCTATGGAATAGATGAACAAACTTTTTTGCTTGTATTTAAAATTTCCACGTTTCTTAACCTATTTCGGAAAAAAAATTGGAACATTTTTTACCATTTTGGAAAAAAAAAATTACCACTAGAATAGAATAGATGGAAAAAATTTTTTTTTTGCTCAAATTTAAAATTTTCACGTTTCATGGGATTCTAAACCAATTTCAAAAAAAAAAACTGAAAAAATTTGTAATCTTTCTTTACCACTACTATAAATATCGGTAAAGGTATTTACTCAGAACTTCCCTCGTTATTTGTGCATGGCGGTAACTCTAAAAAATTATTAATTACGAAATGACATTGAGAATAATAATCGGAATATAGTTATCACTATTATTACAAAGAAAGCCTGATAACTTTTGGTCAAAAAAATATACAGAGAGTGCTCATCCAACAGCAAAAATTCAATGCTAAATAACAGGTGCCAAATAAGGCAGGCTTGCGCATATACCTTTACAAATCTCCACGATGGTTGAATTATTTCTTGGGATAACCACCCCGCATATTTTTCAATAAAAGTATAATAGGTGCATATGCCAATAAATATTATTGCCATCTGTCACATTCTCAGTTCCACATTCACGTAGTGGAGTGGAAGTACAGTAGTGGTTAAAAAATTTCTTTTTTTTTAAATGTTTCAAAAATGGTGGAAAAAAATTCAAATTTTAACTTCCCTGGCATACCGAAAGGAAGTATTGTATTCGAGAAAAAATCACCGAGATTTTTTCGTATTTTGACGTTTCAGATTACGTAGATTACGAAAATATAGAGTTTTCAATTCCGTCAGTCAGTCAGTCTGTCTGTCTGTCTGTCTGTCTGTTGGTGCATTAACTAAAAAAAAACTGCTTGACGGAGAGCAGTCAAATTTGGTAGGTAGTTGACGCTATTGTCAGGGAAGAAATGGTTAAACTTTCACTGGAAAATATACAGGGTGGACCGTCTAAAGGGAATAAATAATGAAAAAAAAAATTTTTGCTCAAATAAAAAAATTCCACGTGTCATGACACTCTAAACCTATTCCGAAAAAAAAAAAATTGAAAATTTTTTTCACCAACATTTTTGATGAAACATTTTTTTTCTTTGTTCAAATTTAAAATTTCCACGTTTCATGACACTCTAAACCTATTTCAGAAAAAAAAAACTTAGACAATTTTTTTCACCAACATTTTTGAAAAAAAATTTACCACTAAAATAGATGGAAATTTTTTTTCTTTGTTCAACTTTAACATTTCCACATTTTCATGACATTCTAAACCTATTTCGGAAAAAAAAATTGAACATTTTTTTCACCAACATTTTTGGAAAATTTTTTACCACCAAAATAAAATTAAAAGGAAAACAAATTTTCTTAGCTCAAATTTAAAATTTTCACGTTTCATGGTATTCTAAACCTATTAAAAAAAAAAAAAAAAAAATTGAAATTTTTTTTTAACATTTTTGAAACATTTCAAAAGAAAATGAAATTTTTTAACCACCACCACACTCCAGTACGTGAATGTGGAATTGAAAATGTGACAGATGGTAATAAAATTTGGCATATGCACCTATTATACTTTTATTGAAAAATGTACAGGGTGGTCATCCCAAGAAATAATTCAGTCATGGTGGACATTTGTAAAGGCATTTGCGCAAGCCTTCGTAATTATTAATTTTTTAAAGTGACCGCCATGTGGTCACTTTAAATAAAGAGGAAAGTTCTGTGTAAATACCTTTGCCGATTTTTTTGCTATGCCATCCATACCTTCTTTCGAGATGCAATTTGTCAGAGCTATAGTGAGGCTTATGATTATCAATTGACCAATTCAATTCAATTTGTTTATATAATTGTAAGTATTTACTGTGTTATTTATTGATTTCGTCTGTTTCAGACTATGTGCCCTGTCTGTCTCGATCGTCTGAAGAATATGATTTTCCTCTGTGGACATGGCCTCTGTCAAATGTGCGGAGATCAAATGACCGAGTGTCCAATTTGCAGAAAAGCTGTGGAGAAGAGAATTTTACTATATTAAACAAGAATTTTACTTGTTTGATCATTCTAATGGAATTTATAGCTATTTTAGGTATATTAGGAGAATTAATATTGGTGCATTACTTAATATGTAAGCACTGTTTCTACATCATATTACTATAAATTTATTGTTGTATGGTTAATTGTGCAATTAACGAGAAATGAACGTAGTGTATACTACACACTAGCAAGTTTTTTATTGAGTCGTTCATCACCCAGAGAGCACAGTCTTAAATGAATATTTTCATGGTTAGTGTATGTAAGTATCTCATTTCAGTTGTATGAATTTTTGTGCTGTCTGAGTGAAGGGAAAAAAATGAAACAAAAATATAAACAATATAATAACTAATTGTCTTGAATGTAATATTTATATATTTTTGATTCATCCCATATTTCTTATTTTTTTAACTTAAATTAAATTTAATTAAAATTATTGTAGTTAATTTTTAAGTTTACATGATGTTGTGTTATGTATTTTACAGTTGTTAAGTCTTTAGAAAATACATGTTTCTATATCGAACAGCATTGATAACATTTTGTTATAGGATGTTATATGTTAAGGTTGTTACACACAGTTGTTAAAACAATTATTGATTTTCTCGCGTTTTATGTTCAGTACGTTTATCATGAAAAAATTAATTTCTTCATCTATAAAATGACCCAATTTCACAATTCAACTTCTCGAACTTAAGTATAAGAAAATTTGCCTATAATATGATCTGTGACTGACTAACTAACTTCCTTTCTCAAATAACATATTTACGTAGCTATTTTTAGTATATTTTCCTTTGGATATTTTAAAAATAAGATAATATTTTCAAATAGAAATAAAGTTATATTTTTATCGTTGCTAAAAGCATGAGAACATTAGAAGTATTAAAAATATTGGATATAAACGTTTTCCAATTTCATGGAGTTTGAGCCTTAATTTGTGTTGATTTTTAGCAGCGATAAGGTATCTTTTTTCATTTAGTTATTAATTAATTCTAACTGGGTAAAGTTGTATACAGTAAAAACTTACAGTTGTGAGAACATCTTAAAAATATCATGCAACTTACCCTTTCTCATTTTATTGGATTGACTTACCGTTTAATCTTAGCTTATTTTAATGTAAAACTCTCCTCATGTATGAATATTTGTATGAAAATAAATTTCAATAAAGGATTTCTGTACACAAAATATTTTTTAAGTTTTTAACACACACTAAGCATCCTTTGCATTTAGATCCTATTTGGAATAATTGACATTAATTTAAATGCTGTAAAAGAAATTAGTGATTGCGTGTCTCTAGGAAGCAATGTACAAATGCCAAGCCCATATAACCACAGCACAGAAACTCTATTGAATATCTGTATCTAAATCTGTAATCTTTACTGACTTTCCATTACTCTGCAGATATCAAATAAGTAGAGATATCAATTAAGCACAGATGCCTATATTCAGAGGGTGCAACATGTCTCTTTTAAATAACAGTACACGTTCATATTCTGTGCATTATTTGAACTTAAAATCTTGCGGTTAGCATGACAAATGTTCAACCAATAGTGGGCCAGCCTATAATTAGAGAAGGGGGATGCTGAATTTTTATGCAGGATTTAGACAGTTGGCCCTGGGCACAGTGGTCCCGGAATGGGCTTGTTCCATGATATTCTTTTTATATGGTTTTTATACTTTTTCATATAGTACTCGATATTCTCATTATGCACTTAAAATTTCGTATTATTAACCTTTTCCGTTCTCGAGATATAAGGAGTTGAAATTAGTAATAGTTGCAAAAACCGAGAGCTCATTTGTGACGTCACTATACGTAAGTGACATAAGAAAAGTCTCTACGGAAAGGGGAAGGTCGGCGACGAAGCCTAATTGTAAATTGCAGGGTCAAAATCGAAAATTCGTCCCGACAGAAGCGAGAGAAAATTATAATTTTTTGACATTTCACCAAATTGTACTCCCCTACTGTCAAGAAGTAAGCAAAACAAACAATACTTCGAAAACACTTATAATTATAACAATTAAGGAGCATCAAGTCTGTTGAGATCGCCGAGTCTATGCGTATAGTGACGTAGCGCCTGGCCACACCCCATTTTCGCGAGGTGGAGATTTGTAATAGTTTTTAAGATACTAAACGTGCGAATAAGATTCTGATTTTTTACAGATCCATTATTTTATACTTGCACTTTCGATTTATGAAATTAAAAAAAAATGCCGAACAAGCCCATTTGAAAAAGCGGAACAAATTACAATTTTATAAAAGTTCTCGTGCCCTTCCCAAATACTACTGAATGGATTAAAGAAAGGTCAGGTCATATTTTTCCAGAATTTCAGGTAAGCTAGGTCCAGACAGCTTCACCCTACAACCCCGCAAACATGATCATTTCATCGCATGTAGTTCATTGTGTTTAGACGTGCATTCAGTACCTCGAGTTCGATGAGCTATAAGAGACATATCCTTGTGAAAAATTTCTGTGTAATAATTGTGAGAAATCACTTCAGGTATGTAGTTTTTATTTTATATATTTTTAAGCAAGTTGGTCTTCAATTCATTCAGTTATCAATAATCATTTTGTGTATTGTTTATCGGATAAAGGTGTGTTCATTTCCAACTTCAGCTAGACCTACAAAAAAGCCCTCACAAGTCCCAGATTCCTACAAATATGCAAAAAATAGCTTAAATATCTACAACATTATAATAAAAAAATTATCATGCCGAAGTATGCACTTTTAAAAATGTTCAAATAATTGTGCATCTCTGCAAGAATTTATGAAAAACACATCGAACGTAATGTGGTTAAAAATCTTATCTACTGAAAAATGTAGTTCATTCCAATTGAAGATAATAGTTTCTATAATTTTAACAATAGCTTGATGATAATTTTGCTTTATTGTTTATTTTTTCATGAATATCTCTCAGCATTTGATTGTTGGATTTGTCATGATACAAAGAGGAGCATTAGACCCGTGTTACATTAGTTCACAATAATAGGGCAATAGATAATATGCTAACAAGGTGACATAACTTTTCGATATTACACGACAAAGAAACTGAGAAAGCCGAAATGTTTAGTCTGAACATCATCTATACAACTTTTTGGTTCGGTTCTTTGAAGAAAGAGAACACAGCTGCACAGACACGTCTTAAAAAAGATTTCTCTCGTTTTTGTAGTAAATTTTACGAAAAGTTTGATGATTGTGCAAAAATTGTTGATAGATTTTTATACAAAAGTGACTCTTGGTTGAAAGGTGCTTTTCTCTTCATAGTTTATAAACCTAGAGCACTAGGCTCTGAGGAGTCTGTCGAAGTAGATCCACCACCAGAAACATCTAAAGAAAGTGTTGGTCATCCAAAACAGTAATTTTCAGACATAGGAGATAGAGCAAAGAGAAAGCGATTAGCATATTTAACAGAAACATATGAAGCTAAAGAACTTACATTTGCTGCGAAGAAAGGTCACAGAAGAAGGTCAACAATCAGCTTCTAAATTATTATTGGAAGATGTATTTACAACCCCTGCTTGCGCTGACAAAAGTTGGACCTCGTGGCTCAAGAGCAGTCAACACAAAGACGTTATGCCATTTAGTGAAGATGAAGCCATGTTACTAACTGTAGGAGCAAAATTGTCACAGCACCAGTACTTTTTAATAAGGAAAGAGGCCCAAAGAAGGAATTGTGATATTTATCGAAATTACAATAAAGTTTTGAAAGCTAAGAAAAGGTGTTACCCTTCGCATTTACTGTCACAGAAACCTTGGCAGAAGTTTGACTACAAGCTCTCTTAGATCATACCTCCAGTCATTTACACGAATTGCAGATACCCGTTCTATCAGCTTCAGATAATCGCCATTTTAAGAACTTGATACTACTGTTGAAAGAACCTATATCTTGTGAAACTTATGTTCTAATGTAAAAAAGTAAAAGTCTAATGCATGTTATTGAAAATAATAATTAAGTATAATTTCATCTACCTATGTGCCTCATTCTTCCTTTACATACGTAAACATTTGAAGACAGCCTTTAAAAATCACCCCCTATAGGTATCCGTAAATTTGGTTTTTCACATTTTCTAATTTGTATCCCTTAAAATATTATTTAACCAGTGATGTAAAATTTCATGAAACTTAAAATTTGCGAAATTTTCAATTACATTTTTGTGAAAGTTTCGAAATTCATCTGAAATTTATGAAATTTCTGAAATATAAAATTAAACATTAAACATTATGAAACTTTCGTGAAATTTCAATGAAACTTTCATTTTATGAAATTTAATTAAATAATTCCCTAATGTTATGAAAGTTAAGTGAAATTTCATTGAAATATTTCACAAAGTGTTGAAACTTAAGTTCTGTATAACATTCAGAGATGCAAAATTGCATGAAAGTTAAAATTTGCGAAATTTCAATGACATTTTTGTGAAAGTTTCGAAATTCATCTGAAATTTATAAGATTTCTAAAATATAAAATTGAATATTAACTATCATAAAACTTTCGTGAAATTTTAATGAAATTTTCATTTTATTAAACTTAATTGAATATTTCCCTAATATTATGAAAGTTAAATGAAATTTCATTGAAATATTTCATGAAATGACATGAAACTTAAGTTTTGTATAACATTCGTAATTTTTTTAATACCAAAGGGTTGGAACTAGTCTCAAAAATTTTTACTTTTCAATGTGTCTTTAATAAAAAAAAATATGTTTTCTCCTTAATAAGATTAGAACTTACGATTATATTCGTGAAAAGTAAAAATAATAATACATGTTTCAGAATACACGAATAGATAATTTGTCAATATATTTTCAAAATCTCCTGGAATCCTATTCTCCACTGGAGAGAATGCTCATTTCGGGAGAAAGGCAAAGAAGGAAACGTACCGAGATGAAAAGAGATAAAACATTCCAATCTTCCACACCCTGATTCAAGAATATACAGTACCATTACGTCATTAATCAATGTCCTCAGTGAAATTATACTATTGATATATTTGATATAATGATATATATTGATAAGTTTTTATTATTAATGTAAAAATAATAGAACTTGGGAACCTAGAAAGGAATGAAACAAATAAAAAGCAGAATTCTTAACTTAAAGAATAGCTAATCTAACCGCTAAGATAAATGTCAAAACCAGAGTTTAATTCTCATTGGTTGTAAACAATTAAAAAAAAAAACGAGCGAAATTTCGTTTGATGTAACGGAAATACAAATTTTGCAGCTGAAACTAACTTTCATGAAAGTTTCAAAAATGCGATAATTTTCAGATTAATCTGAAATTTTCATAAAATTCAGATATTTCAGAAATTTATGAGGGTACGTTGAAACTTTCAGAAGTTTCAAATTGAAATTGAAACTTTCAAAATGAAATTTGAAATTTTGCATCACTGTATTTAACAAGAACAAATTGTCAACATTTCCAATAGATAACGTTTAATTAACACATGTATTTCAAAACCACTCCATCCACAAACCACCCCTTTTGATAAGGTATTTTTTTGGGCAAGGGACAAATCAGTTCGTAAATGTTTATTTCGGTGAATTTAGGCGAGATTGTTAAACTTGTTATCTCCCAATTTGTTCAGTATGTGTAACAGTTATTAATTATATAAAGGGAACAACAAGCCTTTAATCTATGAGAAAAAATGTGCACTCGAGGCGCAGCCGAGAGTCACATTTTTTCGAGTGTGTTGAATGGCTGTTAATCACCGAATGTAATTCAACGTTTTATCCATGACCACAGCCAAATTAGGAGTGTGAAAGCCATATGAGAGCAGGTGAAAAAGTCTGATTTTGAGAAATGTCATATTTGACAAGTTTATTTTGACTAAGAATCTTTTGATTTTGAGCAAAATAATAAAAGATCTTTAAATCGTTTCTATGACATGAGTTTATTAGTTGACAAAAACGAATAGATTTGCAAAATAGACAGAAAAAATGAGTGAGAATGTTGAGAATTTCTTTATTCTGACTGAAATCACGCAAGGAGCTCAAGAAGCAGAATTATATATCAGCGAAGAGCAAAAGTGTATACGAGAAGGAACTGGTGGAATTCGACAACTGGCGAAAAAAAGAGGCATAGGTGAAGGAGTAATTACAGAAGAGGTGCTGCTGTCCTACTTTTTTCTATGTGGTGAAACGGTTTGCTGCCTCATCCTCAGTGTGGACAAAGTATTCCATGTTAAAATCAACATTGAAAGTGCAGAGGTATTGATATTTCAAAGTATGGTAAACTTACTTCATATTATTTGAAAGCCAAATCAAGAAATTATAAACCAATAAGGAAGGTAAAGATACTGGAGAGAAACCAAATCGAAAATTTTTTGAAAAAAGCATCGGATGAATAATATTTACAGGTTAAGGTAGGAAATACATGATGTCAATATTTCAATTTATACATTGAGCTTTTTACTTTGAACTCGTTACAGGTTGCAACGATCATGGGAGTTGCAGGTGCTTGTCGGTGTAATTAATTAACCTTTTTGGATATCAGCCATGTTCAAGACAAAGGTAGTTACCTGTATGTACTCATTCCGGATACGAAAACTAACATTTCAAGAAGCTTCACGATCATGGGAGAAGCTTTTTCAGTGAACGCTAAAGAAATGTCTCAAAAATACATCAATTTGGGACCTAAAGCTGCCGACGGGAGATTTTTCGTGCGATATGTAAGCATCAACACAATTTCGAAAACCTTTTCAAAAGTGGCTTCATTTCTTGGGCTGCTTGATCCAGAAAGTTTTTCCGGACATGGAATAAGGCATTCTTCGACAACATCGTTGACCAATGCTAGGGGGCGATATTACCACTGTCAAGCGTCATGGTGGTTGGAAATCGACTACGGTAGCGGAAAGTTTATATAGAAAAATCACTGTCCAACAAGGTGGCAATCGCTGAAAAAATCCAGGTCCTACCATGTACATCGACTAGCACAGTTACCAATGTCGGCGAAGTTGTGGGCCCCTCCATTTCTTATTCAAAAACACCCCGTCGAGTTAATTTGATTAATCTCGGTCAAAATGACAAGAAGATCGTTCTTGATATAAATGTTAATGTTAATATTAATAATAATTCTAAATAAAATTCTATAAAATCGAAGCATATGGTATTATAAATTTTAATCCACTAGTGTATTAAAGGGCCTTTGATCCACGGAAAATAGACATATTAATACCCTGAGACGAAGTAAGTAAAAATAAGATAAATATAATTTAATGTCTCACGTGACTATGGAAATACATAAACAAAGAACTGTCATGGTTGACGGCCAAAAAAGTTTTGAGAACGGAAATAGATTCTCTTCCGAAACGTTAACTACCTATAGCTTTGATTTTCAGTTTTTAGTTTATAACATTGTTCTAGTTTATATATTTTTAGGTGTGAGACTTTTTGAAACAGTAAAGTACTCAAGAACCAACCTCTGTCTGATCCGTTTGGCGCAGAGGTTTTTTCATTAAAATTTTTAAATATTTTTCAGTGGCAAAATACCCAATAAAAAGTAAGAAAATCTGAATATGCCACAAATAAACAATTACAGACAATATACCCTGCTAATATATAATGGTCGTGGATAAAAGTTTTTAGTGCTCTGAAATTATAAGTTACATTGAGTCCAGATAAGTTTAAATGTGAATTAAACTATTGTACAGCTAGAAGCCGTGTGCTATTATTTCGTATTGATTACGCTGGTAATAAAACTTGAGTATTTGACGACTTGGTTATGATAGAAGTTGGGGAAGAGTGGATGCCCGGTAAAATTGTGTATATAGTTGAACATGCAATACTTGATGATATTTGGTATAGCTGAAATTACACGTTAGAAACGTTGAGTTTCAGACAAAGCTGTTTGAGTGTCAATGTAAAATTGGTTGATGCAGTAATTATATTAAGATAATGTAATTAAAAGTTTGTACATTAGTATGAAATAAAATTCAGCGAGTGCGCATATGCTCCATAAAGTGGTAATCCATTGAGTAGTTTTCCTAAGAACAAAGGAACATCACACCATTTTGGTGCTACGTCATCTATAATTATGGTTAGTTATACTCGATTCGTCTTATAAACGGAGATGCTGCATTAATCACACAATTTTGTTGTCTGTGTGCTAAGTTAATCGACGACTATATATGTCTATATACCATTCCATGCTCTTATGAACACAGCTGTATAAGGGTAGCAGACCTGTAGAAAGGAAGAAACTGGTCATATTCTGAGTGAGTGATCCTTGAGATGAGGCTAGAGTCTCTTGTAACCCCAGGTCCTTAACTGTGGAATTTCAAATTTCCACTTTAATATACAAAGTTGTGAGTCCAAGGGATGGCCTCCATTACAATCAATGGAGTTTTGCTGATTGTTTTTCTAGATAGGCTGCATATTTAGATTTATTAAATGAGCCCTATATAATTATCGAGTACTCCTCTGGGAGCACCCCCATGTTATAAGGGCTCATAAGTTATGTGACTATGAAAATTTTTACAATTGTAATATACATCTAAATAGACATTTACGGACAATTTCCTACTTATTAAGGCTGAAGATATGACAACTGATTAAACTTTTCATATTATAGTGTTTTTGTGAACAAAACACCAAATTCCAAAATAATTATAGAAGCGTGGTCATCAGAAATCTATAACCTAAGGAATAAGTTTCTTTCAGAGGTTTTATTTGTATTATTGATAATGTTGTTAATTATTAGACCTAATTTAATTTCAATTGCAATTAAAAAAATGGGAATATTTTTTTAAAACAATGAGAAGGGTATTTGCAAGCATTTTGTTAATGGTCATCTGTTAGATGTTATTGTATGAATTTTGATTTTTAATGAGGATTTAACTATATTGTAAGAATATAGGGACTGACACAATGCAAGATTTGTGAAGTTTTCGGAAGTCAAATTTGTTTGTTATATTTTCCATCATATAAATCCAATCTTGTGAAAATTCCCCTCTGGTAGATTCGTCAATTAATTTTGAATTTAAAATCTTGGCGCTGCTCTGTCACTATATCTAGTAGTAGACAGTTGTATCCAATAGATGGCGCTGTTAGATGAACTAGAAGTTACTTTACATCTGTGCATGCAAAATGAAAAGTTTCCGATTAAATGTTTACAAACAAATGTTTCGTATTGTTCGAATAAATTATTTGTTTGCAGTTCATAAAGATTTCATAAGAGATTGGAAATTAGGATTAATGTAATTTAGGGGATTTTCAATGAGTGTTCAGGGTTACAAAGCTGTTTACTATTGGCGACACTGCTCGAAGTTAAATACTCACATCCATAACATAACCTCGTTCGATGTCACAGAACATAGTAGTTGTTCTGTGTTCGCTGTTTTACAACTTTTATTCATATATTAATTATTAAATGTTTTAAGTATTAATCCAAATAATGCCCAATACTGCTGACAAAGCTTTAAATTTACTTCGTTTCTTACCGAGACTGTGTTTAGCTAATATAAGAGATAATCCTGGAGCCAAAAGGGTAGGAAACATCAGGAGGATGTGTTAAAGGTATATTTAATAAAATGGATTTTATGCTTCTAGCAAAGTAGACGAGGCAGGGCACAACATGGAGGTGACAAACATGGTGCTGGTAATAAAGGCTCTGGACAGAGACAGAATTATATGCGATTAGGTTATGAGACTGGAAATAATCCATTTTACTTACGTTTTCCTTACGAGCCTTATTACAAAGGTCATCAGTAAGTAAATTAACAAATAACACTGCTATTAAATCGTATCATAAATTGAAAAAGCATCTTGCCCTTGATACACAGCGATGCTAAATTCCAGAATGATATATCATTCAAACAAAGTAGATTTATCATTCACTTTGCCTACATGGTAACCGATTAATTTGTAGCAAAGAGATATTACCTATTCATTGCGGCATGATGTGGTTATTGTTTTAATGTCGATGGTTCTAAGGTACAAAACGGCAAAATTGGTTATCACTCATTTTGTGTGTGGTGTGACTGAAAGAAAATTGTATAATTTTTACTATTTCCCACTCCTTAATTGTCTTCCAGTTTACCCTTAAAAATTTCGAGGCAATGGAGGTAGCACTGTTAGCTCTGAGAGTATAAACAATGCATTCGAAACAGAGAAACACAGTGCCTAAAATGTAATTCTGGAACTTAGCAAATGGACTGGAGTCTAAAGCATGTGTACATTGTGTACTAGGTTACTCTCGGAAGTTCTCCCGAGATTGTTTTTTTTTCCTCACAGAAGCACACAATGAAACAATTTTGAATCAGGCTTATTTAAAAAACGATTTTTACTGTAACGATTAGATTGTGACAGAAAAGTCCAAGTCATTTTTTATAAACATGGCACCCCTTCGGGTGTCGAATTTCATAATTAATGAAACGAAAATGATAGCATGACCTCTGGATGCCGGGGCGTAAGCGCAGGACAATCAATCGAACTTGGCGGAAAAATTATAGAATTAAAATGATCTTTTACATAAAGATTCTTGTATCTTCCGATAGTCAATAAAAAGAAACTGCGAAAGCGAAATGCCATTCTGATCGAGTGGGGCTAATAGCCCGCCATTCTAATTAAAACAGGATCATTTTTAAAATTTTGCAAAAAACAGTTTTATACGGGCTCATTTTTTTCAGCTAATCATGTTCAAGTAGGTTGTAAGTAGGTGCCTTACTGGCGTGAAGAAGCGGATTTTTGGAACAGTGCAAAACGATTTTTTACAATATGGCACTTAGATTTTTGGAATGTTCCTAATACAATGTGACCGTTAATATATTAGCCATACTTACGGTGAAGTGCCCAAATGGTGCTATACTGGAAAAACTACTTGTTCGAAACGTTCTTAAGATGCGACTGTATGAGATGTAAAATTATTTATTACAGTATGGCATTATTGCATTCAGTTTATTTCAGTATATTCTACCTAAGAAAAAATTGTCTATACCTGTAAAAAATTACTTGGATTTTTGTGTCACTATCTCCAGGTGTAAATGATGTTTCAGTAGAAAAATGCCAAAAACACAGAAATCGTGCAAAAGACCTAAATTCCTAACGCGAAAAAGAAATTTTTAAATGCATAATGTACTTATTGTAAATATTATTTCACCTTAAAGTATACTGCATGCCTAAAAGGAAACCGGACATAGGGATTTCTATTAGTTTAAATTGCAGTTTAATTAGAACAACGAAGAAGAAAGTTCCCCACTGCTGGTGTTAGCCATGTGATACAGTAGCTACAGCTAAATAGTACAAGCCTGCGCTTCACTTATAATGGTCAGCGGTGGGAGACTTTCTTCTTCGTCTTTCTCATTGAGCTGCAATTTAAACGCGTTCCTCTAATAGAAATCCCTATGTCCAGTTTAATTTCAGGCTTGTGGTATACATCTTCAATGGCATAAAATTGTATCAAAACTTTGGATTTGATTTTTTTTTTTGAGTTTACGGGGAACAAAAAACGACCCTTATCTACATTCGTCCTATAAAGTTTTATTTTCACAGATATTCACACTTACCGTTCTTCATAAATTTGAAGAGCTTCACTTATATTTGTGAATGCTGATTTTCCAGTTTTCATGTTTAGTCTAATATTTTAACTTTTTAATACTATACTACAAAAACGAATTTGTTTTATTTGTTTACTTTTAACAAATCTCAGTTAATATCCTTCATTGTGTTCCTCATATACATTATAATTTTTTATGCTTTTAATAGTTACAAAAAATTCAATCAAAGGTTTGATTTATACTTTGACACCCTTGTACCTTCCTACCAAGGGTGCGTTTTTGGAACTTGGCTCCATGGAGGCTTTTGACCTATTCTGCCAGTAGAGCAACATATTAAAATTTGGGCGAATTTAACCAGATTTCCACTTGTGGTGTGCGGGGTCTTTTTTAAAATACAAATAAAATTGAATATAAAAGATAAACTATGCTTGTTACTATAATCACAGTTTATCCATTCAGAAAGGCAACTACTGTTTTACTGATCTTATATTTGTTAGCGTTTATAGGGTTTCTACCCCAAATAAGACTAAAAACCACTATTTAGTACGAATTTATTGCCATGCGTACTTCATTGACAAGGGTATATTATATTCTGCTTGACGCGCATCTTGGCTGACGCCACTGGCTCGGTTTCGTTCGGGAGAGGCACGATCGTCCAATAGTTAAGTGATGTCACTAAGACAGAGGCCCCCTGAAGGGTGAAGGGATGTATTGCTAACACGTCCATTCTGCACAAGGTGCGTCCTCGCACCGGAATTAAACTACCACACACCTAAAATGAAACAAAACAAAGCAAAGAGTCAGCTGCTCTAGTACAACGTTATAATAACGTTGATTGAAATTGTAGAGATCTTTCTGTGAAAACAAAATAGGTACTCATATTCTATCATATAAGTTCCAAAACATTTGCTTATGATTTTATGAAAGACCGCATATGAAAACCATGATTCAAATTTCATTTGACATGACAATAATTTGTTTATATTGTAACCCAGCTCAGATTTCACATTTTCTTTGCTTTGGCAATTACGTGTTCATGTCTTCAACGTCTGCGATCCTCTCGCATTTTATTTAATGTCATTTTCGAACGTCTTTAATATCATATCTGATTGTCTGAACGGTGCTCCCGTTTTCGGTTCAGTACGATACTCTCGTATTCCCCTGTTTTACGAGTGGTACTCCCACCGACTTTTATTATTATTTTTATTTTACCTTTCAGTGGAATAAAACGATGAAATAAAGAAGGGATCATTACTTATACCTTGATTCTGTTTACCTGAAGGGATCTTTACACCTTGGTTTCAGTTTACCTCTACCAGCCACTTGTTGCTGAAGAAGACTACGGCAACTATTGATTTGATGGTGCTGACTTACGTAACTTTGACCATAATTGGGGGACGTGCAGAATGATGTACACCTCATCCAGATTGGCACTAAAACATAAATTGTCACACATGTTTTTGTCATGAGATTGTCACGACACAGATTAAATAATGTGGTTCTACCACATATCCTCTTTTCACATATTGTGTGTCACAGTGTGTAGTAAAACTTGTCAACTGTCATGTGGGATCGCCACATCCTTCTTTCACATATTGTGGGAGCGCCACAGTATGTAGTCCAACCTGTCAAATGTCATGTGGGATTGCCACATCCTTCTTTCACATATTGTGGGAGCGCCACAGTATGTAGTCCAACCTGTCAAATGTCATGTGGGATTGCCACATCCTTCTTTCACATATTGTGGGAGCGCCACAGTATGTAGTACAACCTGTCAACTCTCATGTGGGATTGCCACATCCTTCTTTAACATATTGTGGGAGCGCCACAGTATGTAGTACAACCTGTCAACTGTCATGTGGGATTGCCACATCTTTCTTTCACATATTGTGGGAACGCCACAGTATGTAGTACAACCTGTCAACTGTCATGTGGGATTGCCACATCTTTCTTTCACATATTGTAGGATTGCTACTAATACAATTTAATTCAATTTATTTCAGGCAAGATCATTGCCACTCTTTTATTTCACAAAGCATACTTCTCATTTATCTAGGAGGTATAAAAAGTGTCGGCGCCCATGATAATGCGGTAAAGAACAAAGACTACGACACTTCCTATATCAACAATAAGTTTGCAGTAAAGTACACAATTTAATTTACTTGCAGGATTGCTGCAATTCTCTTATTTAATTGTGGGATTGCCACGACATTGTTTTTACAACTACTCATTCACATGCAACAACTCGAAATGATTACAAAAATATAACAAGAAAACCAATCCACTGCATTAGTTTTACTATATCTCATTATTATAATATCGTATGTGCGACTTTATATTTTTGTACTATAGTGTACTATTATTATTGTAATCATCCATTAATCAACAAAGTGTAAGAGAAATGCAACTATTACACATTATAATAAAATTAGAAGGCCAAGTTTATTATCATAGTACTTACAGTAGTCTTTAATTTGTTTATTCTATACCCATGTAACAAAGACACAGCTGTTCTTGAGCTGCTACCTTTCTTACCAAGGAGACAGCGTTCATTTGGAAAGACCTTTAAAACAGTACAGTGGATGGTCCTATCTACCTTCGTTTTATTTTCCTCCATTCACTTCTTGTGAATCCTCTACGGCAACTATATCGCCGATGAAAAACAATTTTGCTTCTTAACGAGACTACAAATTGCTTAACTCGCTTGTTTTCGATGTACTTATGCCAGCTGTATTTGTGCTTGAACGGCCTCGTGAGGGTCAACAGAGCTAAAAACTGCTGAGTAGCTGTAATTTCAGATTTATCCCAAACACCATAATACAGTGCGCCAAACCAGTCGATAAATGCACTGTAGTGTTAATATTTTCAATTTTAGGTAATACTTTTATCCACATCTTTTCGTTCTCTCTTGTGATGATTGTTCGCAGTAAATTAAATACAGCACGTATTACGCACTTAACCACTGCCGCGTGGCATACCAGTAACAAGTCAGTGAAGTTGTACATTTTGCTATTGAGCTTACTTATCAGCATTGCGTTTCATTTGCAACCATGTTACAATGACAGTTTTTCAGGGTTAACAAAATAATCGGTCGGTGTTTTCTTTTGGTTTAAAATCAACAACTGTCGTAGTTGCCTAATTTTAAAGCTCGTCCAGTCCTGACAGATTAATTTCTAGGCTATCGTTATTCTTGAATATCAGCAACTTTAAAATATTGGATAGGTCATAAACAGTTAATAAATTTCTGTCATTAGCCAAAGAGTCAATTCAAATTCCAATAAAGCACGTGCATCAGGTTGGATGACTACACGGAATCCCTCGACAGTGGTGTTGCTTAGATTGATGAATCAGCTCCACTATTGATACAATGTGTGAATAAAATGGTTTGATTCTTGCACAACAAAGTAGCTATTGGTGACGAGGCTACGGCTAGGTCACGTCCTTGTTGTGCGTCGGTATTTTGTTTTATTTTTATACCAACAATAATTTTCGGAATGTTCGATTTTCTTGCAATGGTACAAACGAGTGGTGTTGATTCGGCTTTTTCTTACGGATTTCGCCGGTAATACGTTACAATCATCTTTTAACCTTGTGACGTCGTCTTTCAGCCATTCCGCCATTCAGTGCTCGAACCAGGGCCAAATTCTACTAAGCGAAAAGACAGAGAACGACACTGACGCTTGCGCAAATAAGCGGAAGGCGCCGGAAGGACGTAGAGAATGACGTTGACACTTGCGCAAATAGAATCATCCACGTTCAGCACGGGCGTTGGCTTCGCGGACTCGCAGCCATCTTTGTATTGCACAATAATTATGAAAATTGTTGCTGTTGGGTTGCTACTACAACTATTAACATGTTTTGCCACTGCAACTTTACACTGTTTGGTAATGAGATCTCCTGCTCTTCCTGTACGTGTTCACATTACTATCACTGTCATGTTCGGTATTTTCCATATCACAACGTAACAACAAATAAAATTAACAGTTCGTACAACTTATTATTCTTTCACTGGCACATTGGATAGCATCCCACTTCTGATGTTAGCGTTTATAGGGTTTCTACCCCAAATAAGACTAAAAACCACTATTTAGTACGAATTTATTGCCATGCGTACTTCATTGACAAGGGTATATTATATTCTGCGCGCATCTTGGCTGACGCCACTGGCTCGGTTTCGTTCGGGAGAGGCACGATCGTCCAATAGTTAAGTGATGTCACTAAGACAGAGGCCCCCTGAAGGGTGAAGGGATGTATTGCTAACATATTTAACATTACTTTTTTTTTAGTTTAAGGAGACAGTACCCTCCCATTTCTATGTTGGATTTGCAGAAACTGATAGATGTAAATAGAATTGACACCTCAAAGCCTATAGATTTGGTGGCAATTTTAAACACTGGATTGTATAAATTATTTCCCGATCAGCACCAGTTTGGAGTTAATTTAACTGATGAGGGTGCCGATATTTTTAATGCCAAGATCAATCTTGAGGTACAATGGGCAAATGAATTGGTTATAGCAGCGGTAGAAAGGGCTGGTGGTGTGATTACTACAGCTTATTATGACCCGCATTGCTTACAAGCTATGTTAAATACCAAGAAATTCTTTGAAAGAGGTAATGTATTTTTTTATCTTCTATCCAAGAATATTGGTATCATTAGTTATTTAGTTCATACTTGCACATCTTTATGAAAAGAATTTCACAGCATTTCATTATTCAATATAATGTATGTAACTCCAAGAAGATAAGTTAGGCTTGCATTTAGTAAAATCCAAAAAAGCAAACCTCATTTTTTTTAAATGAAAAATGGCATATAAAAGTCGGTTTCTTCAGAAATGTACTTTTCCCTTACACTATTTATCTTTGCAACACAAATTACGACCCATGTTAGTGGTAACTGATACTCTCTGAATTATTGGGATAAATTGCCTAGAATGCACGTTTATCTCAAATATTTTCATATTAAAAGGCCCTAATTCCTAGCATGGTCATATAGCCCAGTGCTCAGACAGAAATTGATAAAAACCGGTCACTAAATGTTGAATTGTGTGAATGTTGTTGAATTTTTCAGAATAAGTATTTTTGTTGCTGCAATGATAAAAAAAAGTTTACAGCTGTAAGGTGCCAGCGTCTCCTAAAAAAATCGAAAATATTGGTCGAAATTAGGTTTTTGGCCAATGACTTGAAAAGTAAA
This sequence comes from Stenurella melanura, assembly GCA_963583905.1. Classification (NCBI taxonomy): domain Eukaryota; kingdom Metazoa; phylum Arthropoda; class Insecta; order Coleoptera; family Cerambycidae; genus Stenurella; species Stenurella melanura. The sequence goes on from OY757311.1 coordinate 124,640,797, forward strand.
AAAAATATATCAAAAAACTAATAGCATTAGGCGATAGAGGGAGAAATTTCACATAAAAAATATGTATATGAAGTTTTTTTTTGTACAACCAAAAATGTAGGCTCCAGATTTTCTTGTTTAACACATGAGAATGGAAGGTGGCAACATATAAGTACTGCTCGCGAAGCGTGCGTGGTCTCGGACGCGCTACTCTAAATTCGTTGTAACTATTAAACTAATTAATGAAATTAAGTTCAACAAAGCTTAAATGAAAGAAGAAACATGTGACTATTTTTTTATTATATTTTCAAGTATAAAAATGAATGTATGAAGAAATAGTATACATATGAAGTCGGAACATAAAGAGATTTCCGATGAGATCGGTAAAAGCTCTATTTCTACAATTTTTAAAATAAAAATCTGAAACTTTTAACACAATACTCTTGAAATAATGTGTAAAAAGATTCGATGGATAGGTATGCCAAATAATTTTTCTAACAGAAGTTATTAAGTTTAATTTTACCCCTAGTTTCACGAATTTCGGAGCAAAGAAAAATTTCTCTTTTATTTTCGTAAAATAAAGAGGGTTAATAATTTCATTTTTAAGGTCAATCCTCCTGAAGCATCTTAAAGTACACATTTCAAGCTTTAAAAATCGCACCTACAGAAATCTAATAAAGCGATTTAAACCAGAGTAATAGGTGGTTAAAATTAATTATACATATCAAATTTTATCACTTTCTCAAGATTTTGAAATTTTGGAAATGTACATCTTCAAAAATAATTTTTTTCAAGAGTAATGTATGAAAGTTCCAGGTATTTATCTTAAAAATTGTAGAAATGGTAAAACTTTGACTGATTTTGTCGGAAATCTCTTTATGCTCCGACTTCATATATATAATATATACTATTTCTACATACATTCATTTTTATATTTGAAAATATAACAATTCAATAGCTACATATGTTTCTTCTTTCATTTAAGCTTTGTTGAGCTCAATTTCATTAATTACTTCAAAAGTTACAACAAATTTACTGTAGCGTGTCCGAGACCATGCTAGCTTCTTGAGCCGTACTTATGCGTCGCCACAGCCCATTCTCATGTGTTAAACAAAAAAATCTGGAGCCTACATTTTTGATCATACAAGAATATTTCATATACGTTTTTGATGTGAAATTTCCCCCGCTATCGCCTAGCGCTATTATTTATTTTTTTATTTTTCGAGTTATTTGCCAAAAACCGAATTTCAACCAATATTTTCGATTTTTTTAGGGGTTGCCGACACCTTACAGCTGTAAACATTTTTTTATCATATTCTACACAAAAAAAAAAAAAAAAAATTAATCCTGAAAAACTCGGCCATATAACATTCAGTGACACCTTAAAATCCCTGACGACTGGACTAATAGGTACAAAGCTAGTTTCCAACAGAGTGTTATGGCTAGTTTAAATCATGGAAAACCTGGAAATGTCAGGGAATTTTACCTTTGTATTTGAAAGCACGAATCCTGTTCAATTTACATTTTTTTGTAACCCTTTCAGTAGTAGAAAAAATATTGCTTACAACTATATAATTTACTCTTTTTCAGTCATGAGATCGTTGCATTCGCCTACTTGCTAATTCCCACTTGTGAAAAAAGTATCACTTTGTTGCATATTAAATTCTAACCTTAAAAACAAATGCCAAATTTTGTGACAGTAGTTGATTCCTCTGCTTTAAAGGGACTAGAATTTATAGTTAGATTTGCTTTAAAAGATAACCTCGTATATCGTTAATTTCTCATATATCCTTTAACCGGTTCAAACAATGTTATTAGTGCTTTAGAAGAAATTTTTCTAAAAGCCCTTAAAAAAATTGATTTAATCTCCTTAGGGACGTAGGAGAATTTGTTAAGAAAAATTGGCAATAAAAGAGGTATTTCGACAATTTCTCCTACATCTCAAAACCAATTTAAACAATACTTTTATTGGCCTTTAGAAAAATCTCACATCTAATATCTAACCATATATTCCGGCCCCCTAAATTTCCACTGTTATTCATCCAAAAAGTACTAGAAATTAGAATTTTTTATTAATGTAAATAAATATGTGCATATAGGACTCAAACCACAACTCTTTTTTTATATGGAATCCTATTTTTTATTTTTCAGGTATTCCAATTCCTCGCAGAATGATGCCTCCTCCAGATGCAATAGAATATTATTCCGATCCATCAAAAAGAGGCTATCTAGCAGACCCAGAGAAAGTATCAGAGGAACGTTTAGTATTAGCACAAAAATATGGTTATACTTTACCTAAAATTGAAGACGATCCGGACTATGAAATGCTAACGGAACGAAAAGATCCAAGACAAATATTTTTCGGGTTGCATCCTGGTTGGGTAATAAATTTGAGGGATAAAGTTATACTTAAACCCCAAGAAGAAGAATTAATGAAATATTATGCTTCATAAGTAGAAACAATAATTTGCTATTAGTTTATTAAAGGTTTGAGAAAACTACCTAAAAGTTTCAAGTGTTGTTTTCTTTACCTATATTTAAAAGCAAGTTAAAAATATGAAAAATTTATTTGGTATAAAATATTTTTTACAAAAATATATGATTAAAAATGTACGAATAATAAAAAAAATTGAGCATGGCAATGTTAAAGGCTGGTCATAGCTGGGGGCCTAGCGTAGGCCTTGGGGATAAACCCATATTTTCTAGTTTTGGGCGCATAAGCCCACAACCACCCATCAACCGTTTGATTATTGAGATCCGCATAAATCCAATCACCTCTACGGACAGTTAAATCGTCAGGAGCTTGAGCTTTATAATCATAAAGCATCACTAATTCGGTACCGTGGTACCGCAAATCATCCGCAGTCGAATTTGTTAAAGCATGAGAATTGGTTTGATTTGGGAAGTTACCGCCACCATTTTGATTTGTTGCATTTAAGTGTCCTGCAATGTAAAAAATAATTATTTTTTTTTAGCAGTTCTAATGACTTAATCCTCAAACATTTATTCTAAATGTTATAAAGATGATCATGGAATAGAATTAAACACTGCTGCCTTAGTCATGTTATCCTTTTGTTATGATTATGTTAAAGTTTTACAAGTTACTTCACACACTGACAAAAAATAATATAATAAATTCATTAAGTGGTTATAAAATGTTTCAAGTCAAAAAACATGCCAAAATACTAATTATGCTTTAATTAGTACAAATAACTGTTTTTTGCAATAAATAAACACCTCTGCAAATAAGCGATTCTTTGTCATTAATTTCTGGGTTGTATTTACGAAAATCGAACCAATACTGTTTCCATGGTTGCATTTACGACTCGATCTAATTTATTATATTATGCTGCAAAAGTATTGCTAGTGCGAGTGATTTATTTTATAAGACTCGCGTAAAATTTACTTAGTAGTATATCGGCCTGTGATTGACACACCTGAAAAACAACAAACAGCTGCTCTCTAAAATGAAGTGGCTAGCTAAACATATTTTTTTAAATTTAGATATTCACCTGAAATGTACATGTACATGAGGAGGCTTTGGAAGGTACCAGAAACAAACATAAACGCTATTTACTAAATTAAAAATATTAGGTAACAAAAAGGGCTTGACCAACAAATGGAACACCAAGCAATGGTATTAATATGAAAAAATAATAATTTAACAGTAATAAATACAAATTACAGTTTTTGGAATAATGTTTATGATTCAGGCTAGGCATGCAGTGAAATTTAATTGAACAATATTAGTTATTTATTTTTTACTTATAATTTGTAACAAAGATGCAAAATTTTCGAAATAACTGTTATTGGTTTACCTATGATACAGTCGTCAAAAGACTACCCTGTATAGCGCATTATTTTATGGATGTTTTATAAGAATCACCTAATAGTTCAATTATTTTAAAATGCTCGCTATTACCACAAAAGTAATTTATAGAGAGAAACTTTATGAAGAGGTCGCAGTGTTCGAGATGTCTCTTAAATAATACCTAGGTAGGTTATTACTTCCAGTATTAAATTACAGTCACATACTTTTAGGATTAAAAATACTTCTTATGACCTAGGATACATTTAAGAAATCATTTTATTTTATTTGTGTGTCTAAAAGCAGCATTTCTGTTTATAACTACTTAAAAGCTCTTATAACAATTATTTGTTTTATAGCAGTAATGTAATAAACAGTGAAGTGTGTTTAATAGCATACTTAAATGAAGGTTTACTAAAACCGTTAGTGGCAGTACTGAATGTTCTGAAGGCCTGCTGAAATGTGCATATAATTATTTTGTAATGGTTTCAATTTTGCACTTATAGATGTAGAAATATGTTGAAAGTGTTCCTGAGGGTAATGTGCTTTCATAAAATTTGTGCCAGAAACATTTTCACAGCTCTTATAAGATTGCACGTTCCTCAACAATTGTTGTTCTTGCCAGTTAGGTACAGGAATTTTGAAAATCCTATGGGGATAACAAAATAGTCCACAATAGTCAAATAAGGTGACCTCACAGGAAACCCAATTTGTGTATGTAAGCTCATCCATCGGTTATCAAAAAATTCGCAAATAAAAGCTATATTTTCTTTTGCCGTATGTCCTGCTGAAAATTGCCATGCTGAAGTTTATCACTTGTAGTTGTTCAAGAGATACAGACAATATGTTTGGTTTGGTACCTATCAGCATTAGTGTTGGACTGTTCTTGAACGAGTCTTTCAAAGTGAATGACTCACTTTAGTGAACTGTGAACGAACGGCTCACTTTTTAATTATATGTATAAAGCGTATATCGGGTACGTCTTTCAAATGAATGACTCTCCTCAGTGAGCCGAACGAATTGAGTGGGCTCAGTAAAAATAGGTGAGCGACCCATCCCTAATCAGCATTGATGGCGAAATTGAAAAAAATGGACCCAATTATTGTCTCGCGAGAAACTCCTATCCAAACACCATTTTTTTGGGGATGTAGTACAAATTCAACATAAATATATGAATTATCAGTGTTTCACATCCACAAATTTCGAGAATTGATGTTTCCGAAAAACGACCACGCTTCATTAGAAAAAATATCAAGTTTAGCAGGTCGTCATTAACAATTTCTGTACGAACCGTTGGCCTGCCAGCACCTTTTTACACAGTCACCCAGCCAGTTTCACGAAGTACAACAACACAATTACTAACACATACATAAAAATACTTTGGTATTAATGCTAAGTCTGGGAAGTATTTCTGAAAATCATCTAAATATAAACGTTGACTGCAGTGCTGGATTACCCTATACGCTATTACACACATGCATAGAGCTGCAGATTTTTAGGAGCGGCAGGCAAAATCAGAATAATAAAAATTCGCTCGACTGCACATCTTGCACTTAAAACTTTTTAACTTGTAACATATGAATGGACATAATTTATTATGCCACTATCGGTTGTTGGGTGCCATCTATCAAGGCGGCGCAAGTTATTTTGACCTAATTGTATTAAAGGGGGAAATGTTAGGTTTGCGTAAAGCTGCAAATACTTTAATCCGTTACTGGCTGATTGTATTCCTAAATTCCATTAAGCTACCACACCAGTTCGAAAATAGGCTTCAATTATGTAATTTTTATGCTGTGGTGAAAATCATATTTAAAATGATTAAAAAATCGATTGACATAATCAAGGATGACCATAAGCCACCAATTTTTAATTCTATGAAATTAAAGGCACCAAAAATATTATCTTGCTAATCAATTCAAATAAACCTATTTTATAGAGGAATACCTATTAAACAACGACAAAAAAAAAGAAGAAATTACCTTGTATCACATTGTCAGCAGGATAAACAAATCCTGATGGAATGAATCCTTCCTGGCCATCGCTTCTTACAATCCAATACCAGTCAGGATCTTCTCTGTTAAGCACTACAAAAATATATTGTGTATAATTTGCAATTACTGTTTTTATACAGGGTTGCCTATATTTTGGGGCATGCAGCCACCATAGGTGCGGTTAAAATAAAACGATAGAACTAAATTTACTTCTATTTCAAATTGCCTCATTTAGCCGCTAGATGGCATCAAAGTATTACTGAAAAAGGTGATCGTTTTGAATAGTTTTTGTGAACAAGTAATCGATTATAGGTTTCTGTAAACTTATGCTAATATACTATCCATTCTATATTATTTTAATTAAATATTTCAACTTATGTTTTAAATAATTTTATCTAAAAGGATATGGCCCGTACATTTTTATTGTTTTTTACAGCCTTCATAATTTCTAGTTCTAATATATCCAGTTTTTTGCCTTTCTTCTCAGAGTGGAGTAATTCAACATTGTTTAAAATAACGTTTTTTTATGCAATGAGTAGCCATGCCTACGCTATCTATATTGTTCAAAATAGACTTTTTGTGTTCTGCAAATAATTTTTTTTATATTACGTTCTGTTTGACCTATGTAGTCACAGTCGTTGCAATTTAACTGTTTTTTGCATATGTTCTGTTTTAATTCTAGGAAAGGTAAATTCAAATATAATTACTAATACCATGTAATATTATTTAAGCAACGAACACGAATTTTATAACTTAGTATTCATTGTACTTTTGACAAAGACCTAACACGCCGAAACACGCGTAGAGTTGAAATAAATTTTATGGACACATTAAAAAGCATATTTTTACATTATTTAAATATTACAGAATGTTTCACAAGGAACCAACCGCAGATTCAACCCAGTATATTATAAAATTTCTTACAAGTAAATACGATTATAAGTAGTAAGCAATAGTATTAGTATTTTTATTATGAACTGTCTGCAAGCAAAAATATTAATAAACATTGTGGACAGTTTAAAAGTGAATTATTATTTGTTTGCTTATAATTGTATTGAAATAGCTATATTCTTTATAGGATTTTGCAAATGGCAGAAACAAATAACTATCTATGACAACTAAAAGGAAAACTATGTGTAAAAATATTAATGAAACCTTTGCATTCTTTCGATAACCTGAATTCTTGTTATGCTAGCAAATTAGAATCCTAAAATTAATTTGTCTAATTTATAATTTGAAAAATTCTCATTCTAACACTATAATCCACACAGTCCCCTACGGCCATGCAGATTAAACCAGTATCTACATAACCCCCTACAGTCATTTAAATTCAGTTAAAAATGAGAACAAAGGCCTAAAATGAATTTATTTACCTACCTTGTCTTAAAAAAATTTCATTCTAATGGATTACATTTTCATGAAATCTATCATTCTGTTTCTTGGAAATGCTTAGCCTTTGAAACGTTTTTCTCCCTTATTCTGGAGCTCATCAGACAGACATAAAGCTACTCATAAAGATGTTTCATGTAAACCCAAGACAATTTCTATGAATAAGTATGAAATAATTATATTTGACACTGGCTGAAAAAATCAACATATCTTCACCTATCTATTAGCTCACTAGTATTGGAGCCTATATATGACCGTAGAGGATTATGTAGATACTAGTTTAATCTGCATGGCCGTAGGGGACTGTGTGGATGCTACTGTTAGAATGAGAATTTTTCAAATAAGAAATTAGACAAATTCATTTTAGGATTTTAATTTGCTAGCATAACCAGAATTAGGTTATCGAAAGAATGCAAAAATTTCATAAATACTTTTACACATAATTTTTCTTTTAGTTGTTATAGTTATTTTTTTCTGCGTTTGCAAAATCCTATAAAGAATACGTTTCAATATTGTGGACAGTTTTAGTGAAATAAAATCCTTCATTCTAAAATAAGTTATTACTTTGTGATAATTAATCGTGATACAAGCTAAAATATGTATTCAAAATTACGCTTCGTTTTTGATGACTTATTTCTTACAGCTGTCATGTGTTAATTATTTTTACCAAAGAGTTCTGTAGTTTGAAACGAGATGACGTAAGTCAACTGTAAATTATTTTTGTTGTAATTTTCATATTCCTATAATTTCGGCACTAAAGTTTAGTGCCGAAATTATAGGAATATGCCTCAAACGATTCAAAAACAAGGATTCACTTTTTGAAACGTCTGAAAATGCCACGTTTAGTATCGAAATTGCGGTAATGAGAAAAAAACAATGAAACTAATTTTATAATTGAAATACCTCAATTCCTTGAGGCTACAAAACTATTTGGTAAAAATAATTAACACATTCTTTAAGTTAACCAAAACAGCGTACATTCAAAGAAAATAAAAACTAATATGCCAGTTAATATAATCTGTTTAAATAAAACAATATTTTTTTATATGTAATAAATACACATTTTACGGGATTTAAATATCACAGACTGAATTTAATAACTCACCAGTCACAAATTCTCCCCGTTCTACTGATACATCATTTTCATCTCTGGCAATAAAAGTATAGAGTACGATATATCTTCCAGAGGGGTCCTTTGAAAAAGGAATCATGTCAGGTTCAGAATGAATACTTATTGGGGAGGCTGCCCCTGTACCATGTTTTTTACCCAACGAATCACAGTCGCTTGTGTCGATACCTGCTCCATCACTGAAATGAAATTCAGATAATAATTTACAATCTTTTAAATATTGTTTGAAGAAAGCTGCAGTTTGGTCACCAGATTCATTCTTATTTGGCGCATTTTTCGAAAGTACCATATAACAATGAGTTTTTTCTTAAGGGACCCTGCTCAATTATTAAGGAAAATTTGCTCTCAATTGAATACTTTAAATTTTTATGTTATAGATTTTCAACACCTGAACAAGTCTCAGTGGACAAGACCACAAATAAATAAACTTTTTGAGATATGGCTTGTCAAAATTAGACAACTTTCTTTATAATCCAGTCAGTGAGGGGAAGAAATTTTCCTTTGGGCGTGCAAAACTTGGAGTATCAATTTTTTTATGTTGTATAGTTCTGGGTCTTAATGAATAATCCAAATTTTCGACCTCGAGGGGTTGCCGCTCGAGCCACCATCCTGAATTAAAGGTGTAAAAATTGATTTATTTCAAAATAACTTTGCAATGGTTGATTCCATGGCAAAAGTACCTTATAACAAACTTAAAGAAGACATAATCCTCTACTTTATTTTGTATAAACTTTTTTTTCGTAAGCCTGATAGGTAACGAGTTGCAGCGCCATAAAGATGAACATTTTTCCAAAAAATCGTAAAAAACCCTCATTTTTATTTTTCATATTTCTCACTACTCATTACATAATTATAATAAATTTGTAAAGTCAAAGTAAACTCTTTTTCACACCACCTTGCGGTAGAGTTAATGGTGTTTTTTTTCTTGAGGGTCCAGAAAGGTTGATGTTGACGTCATCATCAGTGTCATCCTTTAGCTGATTCTCTTTGCTCCTGATAATCTGGGCTTCTATTAAACAGATATCCTCATCCTCGTCATCGCTGCCAACGCAAACCTTCGGTGCATTCTCACACGATTGGCTATGCAAGTTCACAAGCAATGGAGCACTGTAATCCAGCTCTCCTGCAGTCACATCCTTTTTTGTAACTGTATGATATGAAGCTCAACAAAGTTTCAGGTGCTGACTGTTTTGCTATTCTTACTAGGGCAAGCCTATTGGTTCCAAGTTGCCAGCCCCAGTCTTTCGAATTTTTGTTAAGGATTTTATGAAACGTCAATAGAGGATTTCTTCCAAACTTTCCCGTTCCATATCTACACCATATAAGGCAATGAAAAAATTGATCCAAAAGAATCATTACAATGCCATACAACTTTGTGCAAAATATATCCTCCATTCACAACATTGATTTTGTTATCCCCGAGTTCCACGTTACATACACACATACAGTTGAATTTTATCTTAATAAAATTTATCAACAAAAAGCTGTTTTTGCTTATTTTTGGGAAGAATGTTCATCTTTGTGCCGCTGTAACTCGTTATCTTAGAGGCTTACGAAAAAAAGTTAATATAAAAAATGTAGGGAATTTTGTCTGCTTTAAGTTTGCTATAATGTGCTTTTGTTGTAGGATTAACTGTTGGAGAGTTCTTTGAAAAAACACCAATTTTTGCACCTGTAATTCAAGATGACGACTCAAGCTTCGAAAACTTCGATTTTTCATTAGGGCCCAGACCTATATAACACAAAAAAATTGGAACTATCCCACCTGACTATTACACATTCAAGAATTTTTTATTCCAGTTTACATTAACTTTAGGGGAGAAGCGTGCAAGATAAAAAGTGTTAATTCAAGTCTAATAATGATACACGAACTTTTTATCAACTTTTATATATATCTTGTCAAACGAAGTACTTACCAGTCATGATTAGTATCTAAACTATCACCTGAAGCTAAATGAGCTTCTCTAGGTAATTTTTTCTTTATAGCAAGTTCTGCCAAATGATTGTTGTAAGGCGTGCAGTATGAATAGGGTATAAATCCTTCTTGTCTGGTGTCCAGGCCAATTACATACACCCAATCATTTTCACGATACAAAATGTTGACAATCTGAAATAATTTGTACTTTAAAGTAAAATATTACAATTATTATTAATAAGCAATTATAGCATTGGAAGAATATTGCACATTTGTGTTCTCAGTCATAAAATTATAATAAGGGTTGGCATGATTGAATAATTTTGATTAAAATCATGATTTCAATAACTTCTTAGTAAAAGGTACTATTTTAAGGAACACTTTATTATAATTCTATTTTAAACAATAGTCAGTTATTTACATTATACACAGAACAAAACAAAATACTAATTTTGTGTTGTCTCTGTTGTTTTCTTTTCCTTACAGGGTTCCTTTTTCTTTTACCAGAGATTTTTAATTGTTTTTACAATTCTTTATAAAAAGTAATACACTCAATAAAGGACAAGATAACTTTAAAAAATCCTTGAACAAAGGCATTGCTATATGTCATCAGGTTTTGACAGAAGCAGGCTTTTAGTCTTTTTCAAAATGATATTGCTAATTTTGATTCATATTATCATTTTTTTTTTCGTTTTTTTTAATACTCCTACATTTATAATTTAGCAGTTAGCATATTAGCAACATATTTAAAAAGTATTTCACAGCATTTAAAAAAAAAATGTCAGCCTTCAACCGGGATGAGTTAAATGCTGGAAGCGGATGTATCTGCTCATAAGATAGACTAAGAAGTTCCTCATACATCATTTTCTAATTCCTCCGTGCAATTGACTACCTTAGACCCCCCACAAATTTTGAGCGATGCTATACTGTAATACATTTCAATGTGTTTCTATTTTGCATTTTTTTTTGCGAAAGTCTATGTTTTCTTATATTTTGGAAATGCTTATTTTATTGATTATTGGAAACTATATGGCTAAATGAAGCAGGTATATGCACATAAGTTTTCACATTGAGTTACGGGAACCATACGAATCCGCAAATGCCTCCCACTGCTGTATAGCAGGCTCGACATGTAAAAACCAATGCCAGAATGAGCAGGTTACAGTCAGTGTCCGAGTGTCCCCGACTAGGTACATTTACACTTCCAAATCTATATATTCAAATTTTATAAACCATTTTCCTGTAAAATACTTTAGTTACGTTATGATACTAATTTCATAAATATAAATAAATAATAAGCTACTTTATAAGTGTCTATTTCTGATGTACCTTATGCCTTACAGTTTTCAGAAATCGGATACAAGTAAAAACAACAAGACATATAATTGCCTATACAGGGTGTCCCAGAATTGAGTTCCCGGACGGCAACCTGTGATTCTTGAGTTCATATTGGGCCCATATACCTTAGTCCAAAAATGCATCCCTGAGGAAGTACATTATCTTAAAATGAGACAGAAAAAAAAATTCCAATAGTTTCCGTTTATTGGAGATAAAATTTTCAAATTTTGATGGGAGCTGTACCTCTATAAGTACTCTATGTAAACTTAGTAACAACCAAATACCTTTTGTTTCTCAATTCTTTTTCATAATTATTATTTGACTGGCTGTAATTTCTTAATCCCGCTGTAAAATTATGGAAGACTTGAACATTTTTACAGAGCATTGAAAAGGCTGCAAAAAAGGTACTCTTAAAAATTGTTGAAATATCAATCAAAATACAAGAAATTATCCTTTTTTCCACTATTTGTATTTAACATTTATTTACAATTCTAGAAGAAAATGTTGTAATAAGAGAAAATTAGTTTATTTAAAAAAAATACATAAATAACAAATGCTTCACATGATGTCCACCTGTTTCAGTACACAAATTATTACTTTTAAAATTTTGTGCACCCAATATAAAAAAAAAAAAATCTTTGTAGGTCATAGGTGCTTGTGAAACAGGAAACCCGTCGCGTTCGAGAAACAAAAGATACTTGGTTGTTATCAAGCTTACACGGAATACTTATAGAGATACAGTTCTCATCAAAATTCGAAAATTTTATCTTCGATATGTCTGAAGTTATTGGAAAATACATTTTCTGCCTGACTTTAACGGAATGTACTTTCTCAGGGAAGCATTTTTGGACTAAGGTAAGTTGCGGGTTATATGGACCCAATATAAACTCAGGAATCACAGGGTATCGTGCGAGCACTCAATTCTGGGACACCCTGTATACAACGAAAACTAAATTAAAAATGTTTGCCAACTAGTTGCCTCAATTTTTAATAGCACAAAACTAATAAAATAGGCAAAAAAACAAACGGAAAATTGAGAATTTCAAATAAGTTGGTAAAGCAAATTTAGAGGTTAGAGTTATGTGCTCTTGAATCTTATTCACTATCAAACAAAATGCAGGCCCAATAATGTCCATTAGTTAACGTAACTGCTTCACTGTTAAAATAGCATTCATTTAGGAATATATTTTAGTAATGTTTGGTAGGTAACGATTCACGAGTTTATAGGTGTTTTTTAGACTCTTCCGATATAATATGGTGGGTTGCCAATTATCCAAGAGTTAACCATTGATTTAAATATTAAATAAATGTATTTTTATCTTTTATTCGAATATGCGTTGCAAGTATTGACTGATAAGTGTTTTAATAAGTAGGTTAAGTATGTAAATTGGCAGGTAACTGAAGTTAAATGATTAACTTTTTGTCTTATATTTCCACAAACAATAAAGTACAATGTAAACTTCCGCACATCCCGAAAATGTTCAAAGTGATATAGACTGAAGAAATACTTATACGAAGTTGCTATTAGGTAATACCAGTTAAAAAAATTTGAATACATTACATCATACAAGTAGGTCAAACTGTACATTTTTTTTGAATTAAACATTAATGCTTATAATTTTTAGTACCTGTCCTCGTTTTACTTCCAACTCATCATCCACACAGGGAGTAAAATCATGTAAAACAACCATTTTACTGTCCGGAGACAATCCATGTTCTTTTTCAATTCCAACCCTCACCAGAGTTTCAATACTGGCAGAGCCTGTGATTCGACCCATTCCTGGTGTGACCCCATTGTTTGACCTTGCTAACTCTTTTTCCAAGTCTACACTAGATGCTATAAGAAAATATTTAAGTTAATACATTGCTTTATTTAAAAGACAATGGAGACCACTTACATTTTTTCTTTTTACCACGTCTTATACGCACAGGGCATAGAAATGCCATATTTGCAAAATGTTTACATACTTTTAGAGCGTTTACGTTAATTTTACTCCACTTATGTTCAATCCAATGACCTCATATCCCTCATATTTTCACAAATGTTTGCCAGTTTGCCACTTTGTCTTGTCTTTAGGACACCACGGTGTTGCTTGTAAATAGAAACAGTTAAATGAAACGAAAGTTCCTAAAAGGTGACATGCTCCTTTGGCCGGCCACCTGTGATTGGTTCCTATGGCGGGTAACCCACCTGCGCGAAATTCAAACCATTTAAAGAGGACAAACAGGAAACAGGTTCCACTTCAATGATTTACACTAATTACAGATTCAAGTTTAAACGAATAACTTGATGAATAGGAATTATGCCTTTAACACTATCTAAGTGTAAAATTAAAGTAAATACTTACCTTTGGGAATTTTCAATAATTAGAAATAATCGATAATTATAGATATCATTTGAAACATATTCCGATATTTTGGGCAGCGGAGTCCTTATAAACAAACAAGCTACTTATACCCCGAGAGCTAGCGTCACAGAAATTTGTACAATTTGTAAATGGACAGAATGTGCCTTAATAGGTTGTCGATGAACCATTGCCCGCCCATCAGTCTGCCGGGCTGGGAGCACTGCGTTTGGCGGCGAGAGGCGGTTTAGTCAATAACCTGACAGCAGTATTGTCACAAATGTCAAAAAAGCCGCTTTTGATTATCTCGTGCCGAGCTGAATTTTCGATTTTGCCGTCTCAATTTACGTCACCGACAAAATACCAATCTTTCTTTTTCCGTAAAGACATCACACGATCCTCCACTCTACGTATTTATTTAGTTCCTAACGTTTGAAAAATTGATGTTTTTGGAGTTTTGCCTTCTCCGACGAGATTATGGTCAATTTTAAGCTTGGGATCCGCCGCAGACGATCGTGCTAAGCGGCGACTACTTTTAAGTGGATTCCCGACTTCGAATCCGCTGCACAGGTCTACTTCTTTATTTATCTTGTTTTGCTTTTTGTCAGATATTTTGATTGATTCTATAATTGCGCTTCGCTTATTTCAAAGCGACTAACGTGTTAAAATTATTGGGCGATACATAAGGAAATAATCTTTCTAATTTATCGCCCGTTCTTCAGTTAGTAGGAATCTTGGCGTAACGGCTAGAAGTCCTGATTCTCAAGCAGTAAGAATTTTTTTGTTACGTTTTTTACATTTTCGGTCATAATCTGATGCTGAAATATTACCTATATATCACATGAGTAAATGAAAATAGGTATCTATGATGATCTTCAGATATCAATTTTCCGTAAGTGATAAAATTTGTCCGCCATATGTTGACGCCGCCATCAAGAATTCTTAAATTTCGATCGAAAATGTGTAATCGGCGACCTTGATTACATTCAGATGCCGATTTTCCGTCGAGTCATTTGATAAATGATAAAGCTTGTGCGCCATATGTTGACGCCGCCATTTTGAACTTTTAAGTTTCGATCCTATATTTGTAATCTGCGACATCGATAATCTTCACATGTCGAATTTCAGTTGAATCAGACCATAAAGATAAAAAAATTGTATTTATTTATTTTTTTATTTTGACGAACCCTGTATATTTTCTTTGACAAAAATGTAACAAGTTTTTAAAGATCCGACTTCTGTCGATTGATTAAATCCGAATTTAAATTATAAATTTTCTAGCACAATTTTTTGTATTGAATTCCAACAAAATTATTTTGAAACTGAATGAAGCTCCGAGAAACCCTCTCTGATTAAACAAGTACGAAATTAAAAAAAAACATTTACTCGTGTGATATATAGGTAATATTTTAGCATCAGGTTATGACCGAAAATGTAAAAAAGTTTTAAAAATTCTGGATATGCTTGGTTCGAACCCGGATTTCCTGTTTGAGAATCTGAATATCCTAGCCCTTACGCTACCATACCTACTCAAGGACAGAAAGATAAACTAGAAAAATTATTTCCTTATGTATCGCGAAAAAATCAAAAAAAATTATAAAAATGTATAACTTTAACACGTTAGTCGCATAGAAATAAGCGAAGAGCAATTACAGAATAAAAAATATCTGCCAAAAAGCAAAAAGAAATAAATAAAAAAGTAGCTCTGTGCGGGATTCGAAGTCGGGAATCCACTACGGCGGATCCAAAACTTAAAATTGACTATAATCTCGGAGAACGCAAAACTTCAAAGACATCAATTTTTCAACCGTTAAGAACTAAATAAATGCGTCAAGTGGAGGATCGTGTGATGCCTCTACGGAAAAAGAAAATTAGGTATTTTGTCGGTGTCATAAATTGCGACTATATATAAAATCGAATATTCGGCTCGGCACGAAATAATCAAATACGGTTTTTTTGACATTTGTGGCAATACCGCTGTCAGGTATTGACTAAACCGCCTCTCGCCGCCAAACGCAGCGCTCCCAGCCCGGCAGACTGATGGGCGGGTATTCAAAGGATCATCGACAACTTATTTAAGGCACATTCTGTCCATTTACAAATAGTAAATGTCTTGTGACGCTAGCTCTCGGTCTATTAGGTTTTTTTTTTGTTATAGAGACTGCGCTCTCATTGGTAATAGATTTCTATCAGTTTGGTATCCAAAACCATTATTGAAGTAATGTTTTTGAAAATTTTATCAAGTTCAAATTTAAAAAAATCGGGCAATCTGCGGAAAGGCGTGGGGACGACGACGGTCAGTGAAATTGTCTGTTTTTCTATAGGTGTTTTGACTGCCCCGTGCTTTTACGTTTATTAAGGTGGACATTTTCTAGAAAGGGACATCCGATAAAGAAATATTTATTATTCTTGGCCATAACTTGTTTTCTTAGTACGTGGGTATTTTTTTAAAAACAATAGGTATAAGACTGTCCGAAGTAGGCTCATAACATTATTACTATGAATTTTGGCTCAATAATTTCAGTGGTTTGCAAAATAGTTAGATTTAAATTTAAAGCTTATGCTAATAATCTTCCTATTTCGTAGGATAGGTATACAGGGGTGGGCCATACTGAAAACGAATGACGCCTGTTTTGGGACACTTAGACTAGTTTCTTGAAAAAACGCTCGAACAGGTCGATTCTTGATTTTTGGAGGACAACTGTTGATGTCAAACTTGACAGTGACACGTCAACCCCCTAGTCCCAGCAACCCCTAGCTCAAGAATTGAAATAGTGAAAGGGGGTCGAGTGACTACTCATTTGAAGCGTGTTTCAATTCTCTATAGTCGAAATTTTTAACTAGAATAACTAAGGTAGGAGTGTTGTTTGAGGAAATCCTCCTGAAACACGTCACCTTTTATCTTTTGAACGGCACATTTTATTGTCAAATTTGACTTTGTCAGGTCAACCCCCTACCCTCAACAACCCCCAACAAAAACAAATATTACGGTAATTTGGTCGAGTGACCCCTCATTTTAAAGGCATTTTGTTTCTCTATGCGAGTGCATGATTGTTTTTAGGTTTGCTCGTGTTTTGTTTTAAACAACTGATAATATGCTTATTAATTTAAATATTAAAAAAGTATGCAATACATTTTTATTTACCTTCGGTGTTTATAAGGACCTGCCGAGACTCAGATACAGTGACCTGAAAGCCCTTTCTGCCCTGAATACTAAATTACTAATAAATTTGAAAAATTTCAACCGCGTAGTATTCAGAGCAGAGTGGCTTTCAAATCACTGTATCTGAGTCTCGGGAGGTCTTTATAAACACCGAAGGTAAATAAAAATGTATTGCATGCTTTTTTAAAATTTAAATTAATAAACATATTATCAGTTGTTTAAAACAAAACACGAGCAAACCTAAAAACAATCATGTAGTCGCATAGAGAATCAAAAGACCTTTAAAATGAGGAGTCACTCGACTACCTTATTACCGTAATTTTTGTTTCTGTTGTGGGTTGTTGGGGGTAAGAGGTTGACCTGAAAAAATCAAATTTGACATCAAAATGTGCCGTTTAAGAGATAAAAGGTGGCGTGTTTCAGGATTTTTCCCAAACAACACCCCCACATTAGTTAATCTAGAGAATGGTTTTCATGGGGACGAAAAAATGTTTTTTAAAACTAATTTCGACCATGCTGTCGCATAGAGAATTGAAAGACGCTTCAAATGAGTGTCGCTCGACCCCCTTCTCTATTTAAATTCTTGAGTTAGGGGTTGCTGGGGCTAGGGGGTTGACATGCTACTATCAAGTTTGATATCAACAGTTGTCCTTCAAAAATCAAGAATCAACCTGTCCGAACGTTTTTTCTAGAAACTAGTCTAATGTCCCAATGTCCCAAAACAGACGTGGTCCGTTTTCAGTGGCCCAACCTGTATGTTGCGCGACCAAAACCTATAAAGCACGGACGGGCGTATTGTCATTCTTGATTACGTTATGATTTACAGTTTATAACTATTGAAATAAGTGTGTAAAACGTATGGACCTTCTACAGTGTGTCTCGCTTAAGAGTGTAAACGTGTAATAATTCTTTTGTTTTTTGTCCGATTTCAATCAAACTGATCTTAAAAGATAGAGGTCACCAAACATAATATTTGATTCTTTTGGTGGTATTTATTATTCATTTGTGTAAATTGTGTCAAAAAATAGATTCAGAAATAATTGTTATTTACATGCCTCAAAAGGATTTTTCCCATCAAGACTTCATTTTTTTAGGATTTGCCTAAACTTCGGATTCGGTGTTTTTGAATGATTTCGAACAAGTTTTGTTAACAAAATTTTATGATTAGAAAATGCCTACTATGATTTTTTTATTTTGATCATACAATTTAGTATCGTAGATGACCTTGCATCTAAAGATGGAAAGTGATTTTGTGGTCTTAAACAGACCTTGGTGTCCAGTATCTTTTAAGATCAGTTTGATACAAATCGGACAAAAACAAAAGAATTATTATGCTGTTACACTCTTGAGTGACACACACTGTATGTACCGTGGATAAATTTTCTGCAATAGAAAATAGTTATTCCATAACAAAAAAGTTTTGAAAGTTTCTCAAAAAAAATACAAATTTCACCGCAATTTAAGGAGGTTGAGGCGTTAGACAAAAGTAATGAAAAAAAATCTGAAATAAAGTTTTTTTAATAGATTTTTATGTGACACAATTTTCTGTAAAAAATCAAAAGTCATTACGAAACTCATGAAGTTAAAAATTTTGAAAAAGCTTTTACATGTAGTCTCATGGAAAATATGTCAACCCAGCATGCAAACGGTACATTTTAATTTATAGCAAATAACCAAATAATGTCAGCAGTTCCGAAAACTAACTATGCAAAGCATTGATGTCTTATGCATATTTTAACATTGTTTCCAATTTAACTAGCAGACTTTTACTAAATAAAAAAAAAAATTAAACGTTTGTAAACTGTGAAATTTCTCTTTTCATTAACGATTTTTAACAGATTTTTCAATTATTTAATGATTTAATTTTTACTGCTTCTCATTTTTTTTTTAAATTATTTACTGAAACAAATTTGTAAAATACACAGATATTTACATACATTTATTTTTTTTTAAATAAGTTTGGACAAAACATCCAAAAGTTAGTTCATTAAGCAAAATAATTAAATCTACTTAAATAATTAATTAATAATAAAAAATGATTTATGATAATAATTATTGGTATCATCGACTTATAACCTTTTGTAGTAATTTATTATGGAAAAGTTTAGAATTTACCTTACTTTTGATTGGGACTGTAACGCCTCAATCTCCTCAAGTAAAATTTTGTAATTAAAATATTTCGATGCCTATCTTCTTAAAAAAATTGTTGTAAATAATAACTAAAAGAAATATCAAAAAAATTAGATAGAGGTAATTTATTAAATTTCAATTTGAAATATAGCCGTTTGAAACAGCTGTCCACTGACAGATATCAGGAGGGGTAGCGTCTAACCGTCATGGATGTCAAGATATTTGATGGTGGGTTGACACAATTCGAAATTTATTAAAAATTGATGATCAATGGGCTTGTTCCATGATATTCTTCTTATATGGTTTTTATACTTTTTCATATAGTAGTCGATATTCTCATTATACACTTAAAATTTCGTATTATTAACTTTTTCCGTTCTCGAGATATAAGGAGTTGAAATTAGTAATAGTTGCAAAAACCGAGCGCTCATTTGTGACGTCACTGTACGCAAATGACGTAAGAAAAATGGCTTTCTGGAACCTTTCAAATTTAACCAGAAAAGTCGAAAAACATGGAATTTTTAAAGGCTGGTAACTAAATAAATACGTCGAGTGGAAGTTCGTTCTATGTGTCTACGGAAAGGAGAAGGTCGACGATGAATTCTAATCGTAAATTGGACGGTCAAAATCGAAAATTCGTCCCGGCAGGAGCGAGAGAAAATTGTAATTTTTTGACATTTCACCAAATTGTACTCCGCTACTGTCAAGTAGTAAGCAAAACAAACAATACTTCGAAAACACTTATAATGGGCCTTTCCCGCATGACTGAATTTTACTACTTCACTATAATCAAGCCATATAATAAACTGCAATATAATTTTATTTTAATTTAGTTTCTTCCAATTTTTTACGTTCTACCAAATATTTACATTACAAAATCAGTTTTATTTCAGGTAATTTGAAACGTAAGTTTTAGGGCGCCATGCGTGACGTCACACTGATTAGACCAATAAAAGTCGTATCCTTAATGAGGATCCTCTATTGCCAGATGTATGTCTTTTTACATGAACATCGTATTTCCGTTATCAATTGTCTACTTTGAATAGCGCATTTTTTCGTTACAACGTATTCTTCGTTTCTCTGACATTAAATAAAAGCAAAAATTGTATCAACTTTTGACTGTATGAGTTTCTAAAATCTATATATCAGATTTATATTCTCTATTTTTGTTCATTTGGTTCACATATGGTATAATGCCAGTTTCATTTGGCAACGCTGTACTGAAATGTTCAAACTTTATTCGATAACCTCACTTTCTATTGTTTACGTTCGATACGAAAATTAATTTTGCTCTCTTCTATTTATAAAATGCCGCTTAAAAAGGTTTGTTTTGTACCAGTGTGTCCAAATAATAGTGAAAATAGTACGAAGTTATTTTTGCGAGTTCCAACAAATTTGGAAATTCGAAAATTATGGTGGAAAGTTGCAAAAGTTCCAGGTATTGTTTATACTGCTCCTGGATTTTTCTGTTGCGAAGATCATTTTAACGTATGTATATATTGTTCTTTCTTTTAGTGGACCTTTTACAAATCTGTCTTCACATTTACTCATATTTTTAAAAGAAATTAATACTATAACACCAAACAAGAAGTAAACACGCTGGGCTGCACTCTCGTGATTTATGACAGATACTTCTTGGCACTGTCAATGGGCGTCATAAACAAGCGTTACCACTTTGCAATATGAGATTCTATTGGTAGTTCCTCATAAATGTACTTCAGGCACCAATAGAATTGCAGGTTGTGGAAAGCAAGGCAGAGAAGTGAGGTTCTTTTTGAATGCACCTTCATAGCTAATTCTGACGGCCGTTTAATCTCATACTGATTGGTGCAGTTTATGATGACGTCACATTGGCGCCCGAAAGCTATCGTTTCAAACTGCTGTTCATTTACGGAACATTTGTATTTTTTTTGTGGTATTTTATGCGCTCAGAAAAAAAATAAAAATTCATTTTTAGTAATATTTTGATAGGCTCTTTCCAATAACACAATAAAAAAAAATTGAGGGAAAAGCCCATTATTACCAGTATGGAGCATTAAGTCTATTGAGATCACCGAGTCTATGCGTATAGTGACGTAGCGCCTGGCCACGCCCCATTTCCGCGAGGTGGAGATTTGTAATAGTTTTTAAGATACTAAACGTGTGAACAAGATTCTGATTTTTTGCAGATCCATTAATTTATACTTGCACTTTCGATTTAGGAAATAAAAAAAAATGCCGAACAAGCCCATTTTCATCGTTTTTAAAGTTTCGATAAACTCTTTCTTCGGATTTATTAAACCCAAGACGTTTGAGAACTTTGTGCTCTCTTTAGTCCTATATCCTATATCATTTTGTCTCACTTGTAACGGTTCCCTAGATCATATCTGAACATTTTAGATGAGGCGTCGTGGCGCACCTTCTTTTTGTTCTTTGTCTTATACTTTCTCGGTCAGGTACCAAATTTTCACGGTGGCCTGAATTGTGTCAGAGTTTTTCTTGGTACACAGGAAATTAGATGTAACGAGAATGACTTATTTCAAGTATGAAACAATTGATAATGTGACTAATGTCTCCGGCACGCCTTCGAAAATAATTATAAAATATATATTAAAAACTTAATCAACGTTCATTAAAAGCGTAACAAATGATAGACTGATTTTTTGTTAACTAAAATTTTGTTATGGATCTCATCAACTGAGAAACCAATACATAACAGTCTAAAACTGAAGTTAAAGTGATGCCTACAAGGCATAGCTCAGCAGTGACTAAATTAACGAATTTTTGCAAACAAGCCAGGACACTACTCAACAGAAAGATAAAGAAATATATCTACTACTACTACTACTTTTTAGACCAAATAGCTAGGCGCCATTTCTATAGTATATTGTCTTATGGATATAAACCACTGTATCGATAACCGTATCTAATTTGAAAATGATTTTATCCAAAGAAGGAATAAGGAGTGTATATCTCTTAAGGGCGCCATATTTGTGTGCTAAATTGTGGGGATAATCACACGATTTTAAAGCGAGCTATTTTAAAAAGTAAGAGTCATATTTTTAAAAGTAGCACATAAACTTAAACTAGAATATTTAACATAGGAAAGGGGTGTTTTTATATTGTTAAAAAGTAATGTTTTCATAGATAAAAAAAATGCTTAACATGTACCTTACAAACGATGTCAGCTCACCACTTCTATAATTATTTCGCACTAGCAAAAATCAAAAATAGGGAAAACCAATACAGACGTTTCCTAAGTGAAACTTTCACCCATGTTTTGAAACAAGGAAAAATCGAATTAGATACTTCATACACTAGAAAGCTCGAATTAAATTTTGATATGAACTTTTCACATGTTTACTGAAATTCTGACATATTTATTTAGTTTACAGTAGAATTCTATATGATTTCTTGACCTAAAAGCTGTTTCCTTAGTTCGGTTACTGTCTCATAGATGGGGCAACAAAAAGAAGGTGCTTGTCCAAATTTCATATTTTTATATAGGGTGGACTAAAAAATGTTCAATAAAACGGGTCTCATAAATCGATGTAATCGTTAATAATTATTATTTCCTGATAGATATTTTTAAAACATCTACTCTAAGAAATAAGAGCATAAAGTAAAATTTCATATTTATTCTTCACTTGTAAATATACTTTGTAGGTGGTCTGCATTTACAAATGTGAAATTTGAAAACCGATAGGCTTTAAGGAACTCCCGATGTTTAATAATACTTACCTACAATAAATGAAGAACTGTATAAAGGTTGCTTATGTTCTCGTGCAATGTTGTAAATTTCTGTTGTTTTGGATGAATTACGATATGTACAAAAAAACGGTTAACTGTTTACCTATGCATTGAATGCAAATTGCCTCATTAAACTTGTTGCCCGAAAAATCCGAAAAATCGTTTATGATGACATATAAATCTTTCTTAAATAGGAGAAATGAAATGAAGATGAATTAAATAGGTAAATATTAAATATTTAATAGTCGTGGTCAAAGTATAGTATTCTACTCGCATATAATGGCTATTATTCACTCTGGTGATTTACGACACTCGCCTGCGGCTCGTGTCTTAAACTTCACCGTCGTGAATAATAGCCATCATTATATGCTCGTTGAATAATATACTATTATCCACGACCATTAAATAATGTAGGTACTCATTATATGTATGATTTTCCTCAAGGTTAATGCTATTATTCCCTGTAGTAAATAATGAGGACAGTCAGTTGTTTATAAGAAATGGCATTAGTGACTTTTTACTAAAAATTGAAAATGTCAAAATTGCAGCAACAAAAAGACAAGTGTTGTCTCTGTAAGTTTCCCAGAAAGCACTCAAATGGTACAGCCGAAGAGGTCCTTTAATGAACACTGAGAAAATATATTAGTAAGTTTTTTTCAAAGCATCATCTATTAGCAAGAAGCAGCAATCCCGAACATTGTTTTTGAAACCATTTACCTACATGCCTACAAACTATTATTTTATTAGTAAGCCATGACAATGTGTCAAAGCATAGTTTTGTAATTGAATTGAAACGTCAAAATTTGTTCGAATTCAACGACGTTATTTACAATAGTTTTACATATTAGGTGGTACTCAGAAAGAGTAATATACTTAATTAAATAAATGGATACTGACAGTAAAAACGAGATTTCTTTGACACCGCCATAGAAGGAAGCCGCAGAAATCGCCTCATTAAACTTGTTGCCCGAAAAATCGAAAAAATTATAACTATATGACATGAATCTTTCTTAAATTGGAGAAATGAAGCGAAGATGAATTAAATAAACACAAAATATTTAATAGTTGTGATTAGAGTATAGTCTTCTACCCGAGTACAATGGTTATTATTCACGAGCGTGAAGTTTAAGACATGAGCCGCATTCGAGTGTCGTAAATCACAATAGCCATCATTATATGCTCGGTGTATAATTTACCATTATTCATAATACAGAAATAATCAAATTGTCAAAAGTTGAAAAGTATGAATGACATTTCAACTTCATTCACAACTGAACTGAAACATGGCATTTCAGGTTGGAAAGTGGCCACTTTCTTACCAGTCTTCGGGTTTGACAGTGGGCCAAACTCTTTTTTAGTGGTTTTCTTTTGTAGGAAATTTTATAATAAGACATATGTTTATTTATTAACACAAACCGCCACACAAACAGAGCAATTAATTCTACAAATACTACCTGAACAAATAAACTGAATAAATATTTATGTTAAAAACGACGCGACGTTACTTTCATATTTGTCGCTCTGACAAGAATTTTTTGTTTGTGGCCTACTTAATAAACACAAAATGTTATTTAATAATGTACTATGATCGATGAATGTATAATAAAATAGTATACAAACCTTGGTGTAAAGTTTCATTACTGTTTCGAGAATTTGTTGAACAACAATGGAACTCTCCACCTTGGTATGTAATATATTGTTGCAGCACAGTTATGTCACTGTGCAGTACGTTTATGACAGTTTTTAAGTATTGTGAGTAATTATCTAGTTTGTATACAATAACCTGCACAGAAGCGTGTTTTGGAGGATTGGAGGTGGTTGTAGAAAAAATAATTGAAGAGCTCTGTACGTAACTGACGTCAGTCATGCATGATTATAGCTGCCTTTGTTCAGCGGAGTCGTAATCATATTAAACAGGATTGCAATGGACAGTAATCATATATACAAAATTGCATGGTAGGGACAGAGACAACACACGATCTTATGATTACGAAGCACTCTGGTGAACGAAAGCAGCTGAAGCTTAAATACTGACACTAAGTCAACATGGTAGCGTTCTCAGTCACTTGGTTCTCTTTATGTAAAAATTCAGATGTAGATTTTTTTATAAAGTAGGTATACAGATTGAATAAAAGGCAAAAAAGTTATGTCATATCATTTATTATTAAAATTTTACAAATACTATATAGGTAGTGCAGTAACTTGGTCTTCCCATAGCAGTTTTGTGCAGATTGTTTGAAGCATACCTTAATATTAAGTTTAAACTTCATGCTTTACCTTAAATTCATGTCAATTTTAATGATTTCTTGCATTTATTTCTTTTTATTGTACGGAATATGAACATATTAGTGAGTCAAATTTAAAGCGACTTGAAATAGATACTATCTTACTACTACCTCATAGGCGTGACCGATATTTTCTTATTTTCTATATTAGAAATATTAAAAAATATACACTGTGATCGGCTTTTCAATCAATCAATCAATCATTTATTAATGTTAAGTACACAAGAGTGTTTACACAGGTCAAAAAAAAAAATAGTATATAAGAAAAAATGATATAACATATACATATAGTCAGTATTGAAATGCTTAAATTTACCAATACACAATCATAGAACAAACAGTATAAAACTACTTAATTAAAATAATTATACATCTTATTAAAAGTTAGCAACAACTTACTTAGAACCATATAAGAATACTACTATGAATTTCCGCTCAATAATTTCAATCATTTGCAAAATAGTTAGATTTAATTTTAAAAATTATGTCACACTTCGTAGTTTTATATCCTAACTATTTTGGAAACAACTGAAATTATTGAGAGAAAATTTATGGTAACAGTCTCGTTATTCTTATACTTAGATAGTATTAGGTATAGTTTTCTTTCAAATACACGTGTACCAAGTAAAAAATTTATGGCCAAAAATATTTGCCTATCGAACATCTCTTTCTTAGGCATCGATTTTGTAAAAATAATTACTCTAAAATGTACTCCTATAAAATGTTTCTTTCAATATACTATTTTTTACATTTTTAACTTTTTTGACACAAACCATTAAAATAATATCGGCCGTGCCCTTGATATGGTAACAATGGTATCCTATCATTGTTGGTGTATGTTAATTAGGCAATAGCTGCTTTCGTTCAGCAGAGTGATTCGTAATCATAATAAACAGGATTTCAATGAACAGTAATCATACGATACAAAATTGCATGGTATGGACAGAGACCACACATGAAACAAGCACCTTATGATTATAGATCACTCTGCTGAACGAAAGCAGCATATAAGGAAAATACGACTGAAATTAGAAAAAAGTAAAGAAATTTTTCCCACTGCTATGAGACCTGTAAAAAGCGAAGCATTTGGGTTGTCTAAACATGATATTCACCCATGCAGTTCTAAGAAAGGGTGGTTTTTGAGAAATAAGTATATACATATTATATAAGAAATCTAGCGCTTTTTCGCCTTTAGCCTTTATTTGTATTTTGAGGAAAAACTATGCATTTTGGTGAAAACAATCCGAAGAGCAACGTTGTAGAGCATAAATTTCCAACAAATTTTGTCTCCACATTTTTTACGTTTCTTGCGAATTTCGCAGTTTCGCCGCAAGAGGGCGCGAAAGAAAAATATATATCGACTTTCGCTCCCTCTAACGGCGAAATTATGCGGAATTCTGACAAAAGCGTAGAGACAAAATTTATGGGAAATTCTATGCTCTACAACTTTGCAGGGAGTGAAAATTATGTTTAGATAACCCAAATGCTTCACTTTTTACAGGTCTTATTTCTGTAGGAAGTTTTCCACAAACAGCCATTTTTTGACTAATTTGTAGGGACTATGATGAAAGTGTTGCATTTTCATTTTTCAACAGAAAACCCCGGACAAAACACCTGTTGCACCTATGAGACAGTAATAAAATTATCCTACCGTTGTTTGTGTAGGTTAATTACACAAAATAACAGGAGGAGTGTTTAATTATACTTTTTTCACAAAACCCCTAAGAAAAATATTTGTCACATGAATCTTAAACAAACATACTTAAATAATCTGGGTAGATATAAATAAATATTTATGCCAATATTTCACATAGAAACTCATAGATGTAGAATAACATTAGATATGGCTTTGAAATTAAGGTAAAAGATCAGTCTAAAAATATGAAGACATACATGTCAAAGTCAAAATTTAAGCTTACTTTTAGTACAAGAATTTTCACAACTTGCCTACAGAATGCTTTTAAATAACAACGCTTTCCACACTAATACCTGTAGTCTAAGAGCTACTCCCAGGATTCAACATGAGAAAGAACCCGAAACTCGGAGAAATAGTTTTCAAACTCGTTCTTATTTAAGTTGTCTTAGATATAACAGCAGTTTTTGTGGTACGCTGGATGATGGAAACATTGTTTTAAAACCGAACCCCCATCAGAACTTATGAAATATTTAGTAAGCCGGACGATATTGCCAAAAATAGGAAGAGAAATGTAATGAGAAGAAAAACAAAAGCAAAATGTAATAAAAAAGAAAACATCGAATATGGTCCTAACATGAAAGAGATTGAAATGAGCGATGCTGATCTCATGGAGGAAGTTAAAAATTTAATGCGAAAGTTACAGGTGAGTTGATGAGTGTACATCACTTTGGACATTTGTTTTAATAAAGATTTATGCAAACAATTATAGCATTTAAAAAAATATTTGAAATAACATAAAAATACCTATATAGTAATGATAGTAAGCAAATATTACATTCTACATTCTTCTGTCCCAAATCAGATTACTTCATTAAACAGTGGACATAAAAAGTATTTCCAAAGAGACTATAGTAACATTTGAGAACAATGTATTTTATTTGTATACTCTCATAATTATTGAAAAATGTTATATTGGGTATTTAGCAGATAATTTACATTTAATAATATAAAATACATAGAAGTAAAGATGTATCGACTAACGGCATCCAATTTTTGGTGAAGTTGTAAAAAAAATGTTTCATACATCAGTATGCTTCAGTAAAAAAATGTTTTGCAAAAAGTCAAATAAGTACATCAGCTATAGAATAGGGCATAAGAAATTAAAGTGTAGCCATAAGTAAATTTCAGGAGGTTATCAGGAAAAACAGTTGTTTCTTCAGGATTATTTGTAAATGGAAAAAAAATGGATTTCTGGGACCATCACTTAACAGTTAATTTTTTTAAATGGTATAAATAACTTACCGAGTTATCCCTCTTATTAATATCTTTACTCAGTTAGCCCCCTCCAGGTCTTATGCAAATTCGTGTCGCTACTTAATAAAATATAAATACTTGATATTTAAAAGGGCATACGAATTAAATAACTTTTTTAATTTTTTTTTAAGACCAAACTACGAGTAGCTCTTAGACTATTAGATATGCAATATTATGTTTTTGGTATATTACTTTTCTTCTTTTTGGAATGTACTTCTTGAGCTTTTAAAATTTTGGGTGGATCTCTGCATTTTAAATGTCTGCCTCTTCTATTTAGTATTATTTCTGGCCCCAAGCAGTTCTCATAATATTCACATAATTTCTTTATCATATTATTAAAAAATTCTACGTTAATGAATATTTCTTCTATAAATAAATTGTTGTGATCTCCTGTGTATACCACAAAATAACATATTTTCCTTTTTGTTATACCCAACTGCCCTTGAATCTAAAATAAAATGGAATTATATTAATTTATGTATAATTATAAAAAGAAATGGTAGGTAAATTATGTTAAGGTGGCCATTCCTTAGAAACAGACATCCGATAGGGAAATATTGATTATTTTTGCCCATAACTTTTTTTTCTTAGTACGTATATTTAAAAAATATATAAGAGTACCTAAGTAGAACTGTAACAAGACTATTACTATGAATTCTCATTCAATAATTTCAGTGCTTTGCAAAATAGCTCGATTTAAAACAACGAAATAGGAAGATTAATACAATTTTTAAATTTAAATCGAGTTATTTTGCAAACCACTAAAATTATTGAGTGAAAATTCATAGTAATAGTCTTGTTATGGTTCTACTAAGGTACTCTTATAGTTTTTTAAAATATACGTACTAAGAAAAAAAAGTTATAGCTAAGAATAGTAATTATTACTATGTAATTTATTTACTTGGTAAAAATAATTGTGGTTTGACTTTAGGTGAATTTGGTCGTTTTTTATCTCTAAGCAAGGTATCATTTTCTTTCTAACTGCTTCCTCCACTGACATGCCGGATACAGCAACTTTTTCGAAACACTTCACTTCTATAATTTTATCATCATCAACTAGTCCTAAAAATTTGCATGCATTTAGGTATTATATATTAAAATTTATACCATTTAAAAAACTAACCGTCAGGTGATGCTCCCAGAAACCCATTTTGTTCATCAACAAATAATCCGGAAGGAACAACTGTTTTTCCTGATACCTCCTGAAATTTACTTATGGCTACACTTTCATTTCTTATGCCATATTCTACAGCTGATGTACTTAGTTGATTTTTTGATAAAATTTTTTTGACTAAAGCATCACATGATGTATGAGGCCTTTTTTTTACAACTTCACCAAAATTGGATGCTGTTAGTCGATACATCTTTTCTTCTATATATTTTATATTATTAAATTGCCCAACCGTTTCTTTGGCAATCTCATCTCGCTGTTCGGGAGAAACCTGAAAATGGAATACTTAGTTATTAAAATTACACCAAATATTATTCTACTTAGAAAAATGTAATTTTGGATGTTCAGCATATAATTCTCATGCATATCATTAGATATTAACTGTATAACAGTTATCTGCTAAATACCCAATACATTTTTCAATTATTACGAAAGTAGAAATAAAAGCTATTGCTCTCAAATATTACTTCTTTGGAAATACTTTTTATGTCCACTATTTAATGAAGTAGTCTAATTTGGCACGGAAGAAAGTAGAATGTAAT
The DNA here is from genome assembly GCA_963583905.1 of Stenurella melanura. NCBI lineage: Eukaryota > Metazoa > Arthropoda > Insecta > Coleoptera > Cerambycidae > Stenurella > Stenurella melanura. The sequence goes on from OY757311.1 coordinate 124,670,661, forward strand.
ATTTGCTTACTATCATTAATATACAGGTATTTTTATATTATTTCAAATATTTTTTAATCCCTATTGTTTGCAGAAACCTTTATTAGAAGAAATGTCCAAAGTGATGTACACTGATAAACTCACCTGTAACCTTCGCATTAAATTTTTAACTTCCTCCATGAGATCAGCATCACTCATTTCAATCTCTGCCATGTTGGGACCATATTCGACGTTTTCTTTTTTATTATATTTTGCTTTTGTTTTCTTTTTCTTCATACTTTTCTTTCTTTTTTTGGCAATATTATCTTGGCTTACTATATATTTCATTAGTTGTGTTGGGGGGTCGGTTTTAAAACAATGTTTCCATGATGCAATGTGCCACAAGAAACCACTGTTATATCTAAGACCACTTAAATACGAACGAGTTTGAAAACTATCTCTCTGAATTAAATTCAGCCTCTTTCCCATGTTGAATCTGGCCAATATGTTCATAAAACACTCAGCTTTATTATTCGTTTCATTTCTAATTAACAGGTGGCTTTTCGCTACAACTGAATTCAATGCTGCGTATACGTGGTGGTGCGCTCCAGAGTTTTTAAACATGGTTGTCTTGTCTTCACTTGTATTTCCTACTTCGCCACACCATGAGATATGACAGTTGACATGGTTGCCAAAAACATGATTTACACTATTTCTAAGGTCTTCTTTTAATGAGGAAATTTTACCATTTTTGTTAGCATATATCGTAGTTTGGGCTGCTTTAACCAGTTTTTCAATGGTATTTCCAGTTAAAAATTTTCTTGCGGATAGAGAGACACCTTTAGTATTTTTTTTTTATGGTGTATAGATGTTTACTGTAGTTCTTTAAACAATGATTTGTACATTCTATTTTAGAAACCTAAAAGAAGCAAACCTTATAGTACAACATTACATATATTATCCAGACATCTATCTATTGTATATTGCTAATGGTTAAACCTCACTATATATTCACTTTGTTTGCTTTATTCAATTGTAATGTATGATTTCACTTACGTAAATTCTATTTCCTAATTTTATACCTAATGTATAAATATGACTAAGATAGAAAAGCACATTACATCTTTCATCACAATTGAACCAGCAGTTTGTATTTGTAAACGATTCTTAATTTAAGTTGTTTTTGTGAAACTTTGAGTTTTTTTTTTTTTAAGCATCTACCGTAGTAGTAAACTTAACCACACTAAAGTTAATTTTGAACACTTGGGTTTATTATTATTTATACAGAGTATCGCGTAATAACGTGCAAAAAATGTAACTACCAATTCCTTATCGACAATGAAGATGGATTCTTCATATATAATTTTTCAAATTAATAATTTCCTGTCACTGTAACAACGCGGTTTTTAAGTTTTATCTGAAAATAATTTATAAGCACTAAATGATCATATCGGTACATAATACTGTCAAATGATTATGTGACACCAGCCTACTTAGTGTTTTGACTAATATAATAGTGTTTGTCGCCTTTGATTGATCACTTATAGATGTAATTTAGTTTCTTTTTCTCAAAAACTGTAGATTTAACGAAATTTGTCAGAGGTAAAAAAGTTTCTAAAAGAACTATATTTACCTATTTTTTTTTATTGAAAAAAAAAAAATGAGGACAGAAAAATATTTACAAAATTATAAGAAGGGTACTTGATATCACCCCTTTATATACACGCTAGATGGATGAAATAATTTCATTAGATGCATTTTCATTAGTAAGCGAGATGTGCTAAATTTCGTCTTTTTCCGATTATGTTATCTTCAGATAGAAATTATAAACCATTTTTTGCGCATCCCCTTAATGGGGTATAGCTGGATAGTAATTGCTTATTTTGAAAAATATTATATGGAAAACACATTCACTTTCGATAAGGAATGGTAGTTAAATTTGTTGCTCGTTATTACGGGACACCCTGTATATTTCCATTGGAAAAACTTACTTGCAAGCCATACGTTACTTTTTCTTTTATTTTTGAAAATACATTTGAGTCACCATCTGCTATGAAATATTTATACTTTAGGTTATGGGTGGATATACTTTCATTAAAACCATCTGCTATTATGTCACACTCCATGGCTGTAGACGATCCCTGCCAATTTTTATAACAAATATGATGTGTCGGTGTTTGTTCCTTATTTTCAGCTCTTGCACATATACTGCAGAACTTATTTCTCACTCCAAGGAATAATACTTTCCCCGTATGTTGACCAATTATGACAGCCTAAAAGAAGTTTAGTTAAGATATTGATGACTAATTATTAAAACACCTACAAGAACAATAAATAGATTGACATTAAACATAGGTATATAATTTATCATCATATTGTATTTGTATGAAGAAACTTACAACACCAGAAGCAGCATTGTAAGTGTGTCCATAACTTCTTTTAGACCACCCGCCATCTAAGTACACTGTGGTAAATGGTATACCATCGGCATCCACGTCGTTTTTTTCAATTGCAAGAGCCCTCTCTTCCTCTCCAGCTTCCTTCATATTTTTGGAGACATTCTTTCCACATCTACATTTTTTTTTATTATAAAAATGTATTTTATATATTAAATGATAATAAAACAAAAGTACTTACATCTCCCAGGTGCCTTTGTATTTCATAATATGTTTTTCCAGATATAGGTGGAATGTCCAATACGCATAAAAATTCTGTAAGGTGACCATGGGTACTTCCTATAGAAAGAACACCCCATACTACTCTTTCGTTCATTTTCCCGCCAGGTTTTTCAGTCAAAATGACTTCTTCTTTATCACAAGCATTACATTTGTATGTAATCATGCTTACTAATCCCTTCTTCCTTTCATTATGAAATAATAATAGACCTCCAGTACATTTCTTACTGTGATTACTCTGGAGTGTTGTTGTATTCCTTAACAAATAATTAATGTCAACAATGCGGTAGCCTTCCATTTTCTGTGACGGTTCTTCAAACTCGATTTCCAGTGGGTAATCTTGTATTCTAAAAATATCACAGTACAAACAACTATATAATCATAGAATATAAAATTTTATTTTGTTTCAGATATATTTGCAAAAACTTGATTGTACCCACCTCACAAAAATTTAATAAAATTTCTATTAGTAGTAGGTATATTTTTAAAATTACTATTTTATAAAATTTAATTTTTATATCTGTAAGTATAACATATTTTAATTTCGTTATTGTAATGTTAAGGTACTCTCAAGTAATAATGGTTATATGCATTATGAAGAACATACTTACAAATTATATTCCTCAAGATTACCCCATGTAAAACTGTATTCGTCACTCGATTCGTCATCTGGAAGCTTATTAACATCAACATGGGAAGACGATGAAGAGGAGTTATCGTTTTCTGACAAAATGCCTTCTAATATCGGTACGGTTGGTGAGGATCGAGATGTAGATGGTTTAATGTTTTCCTTATTTTTCTCTATTTCTTCCTCTGATGCAGAAGACAAAGAAGATATTCTTTGAAACACATCATCCAATATATCATTTAATATTTGTTGACACTCGAGTGTAGATTCCTTGTTAATAAATTCCACATGATCTAAAATTCTCTGCAAGACATCTTCAACCGATTTTGTCAATGCTTGCTTTTTCATGGCCTGAGATAATTTCAGATGACGCCTATGTTTTGATTTAATGGAACGAGGCATTATTTGTCGATAAATATAAATATAATTAATATCTATAAAAAAACAGTGAAAAAACAAAGCATACTACATTCAAGGGTTATTATTATCACATAACTTTTCAGCTAAAAATGCGATTACATTATCTGTCTTAATTTTTCATATTTTTAATTAGAAACGATATTATTAGATCAATTTGTTTTCATGGGTGCTAGTGCTGCTACCAATGAAACGTGTTAAAATTGTAAAGCAGAAATTACAATATCCATATCCAAGATTCATATGTACAATTAGTCATTGGCGAAAATGTCCCTCATGCATAAAAATGCCCACATGAGCGTGCAATTGTCGATGAACTATCATCGCATAGTAGGTGAAAATTGAACTGCAAGAGCGTTTCTTTTTTGAAATAAAACATGCTGTACCTTATAAATTTCAATAACTGTATTATTGGATATTGCCAAAACTGCATTTTCGTAACGTTGACCTTTGTGTCACATTGAATGTTGTCAAAACTTCTACAGGGTGTTCTCCATGGTAAATACAAAATTTATTAATTCAATTTTTGAACTGTCATAAGTAAGTAACTTAATATTTTCAAATGGGACACCCAATGTGTTCAAAATGCTTCAGCAAGCTATTATTACCTTCACACTGATACCGCATACTACTTTTTTCGAAAATACAAATAATGGCAGACTTTAATTTTGATTGATGCAAGTGCATGTTTTTTATTAAGTCAAAATACGTTTTATTAGCGAAGTAAAAAAATTGTTTTTGATAAAAGTTGCTACATTTTTTCTGTACAGGCTGATTCCTTTTGAAAAAATTCGGTAAAGGTATTTGCACAGAACTTTCCTCTTTATTCATACAAGACGGTCACTCTAAAAAATTATTAATTAAGTGATGGCATATGAGAATTATAATCGCCATGTAGTTAGTTAGCCCTATTATTACAGAGAAAACCTGATAACTTATTCTTTCCATCATCTACTATGTATAGTGGTGGGATTTTTTTTTAATTTTCAAAAATGTTGTTGTTTAAATAGGTATAATATAATGAAACGTGGAAATTTTAAAATTGAAGAAAAAAATGTTTTCCATCGTCTATTCTATTGTAGTGGTAAAACGTAAATATATTTTGTAAATTTTCAAAAGAAATTTCTTTCTTGAAATTGTTTACAATGTAATGAAACGTAGAAATTTTAAATTTGAGCAAACATTTTTTTCCATCACCCATTTTATAAAAAATGTTCACAATTTTTTTCTTCTTTTGTAATTTTTTTTTATGACTTTGGAATGTCATGAAACGTGGAAATTTTCAATTTGAGCAAAATAATTTTTTTCCATCATCCATTTTATACAAAATTTTCAAAATTTCAATTTTTTTTTTTCGATTTTAAATTTGTTTACATTTTTTTTAAATAGGTTTAGAATGTCACGAAACGTGAAAAATTTAAATTTTCAAAAAAAATATTTCTATCACCCACTTTATTTAAAAAAATTCAAAATTTTCAAAATATCAAAATTTTTTTCTATTTAAAATTTTCAAAAAAAAAACATATTTTGAGACAGGTTTAGAATGTTATGAAACGTGGAAATTTAAAATTTAAAAGAATTTTTTTTCCCATTATCTATTTATTTCCTTTAGACAGTCCACCCTGTATATTTTCCAGTGAAAATCTAACCATTTCTTCGGTGGCAGTGGCGTTAGCTATCTACCAAATTTGACTGTCTTCCGTCAAGTAGTTTTTTAGTTAATGCACCAACAGACCGACAGACAGACTGACGGAATTTAAAAAACCTATATTTTCGTAATCTACATGATACGAAACGTGAAAATTCAAAACTCTCGGAGGGTGATTTTTTCTCGAATACAATACCCAAACGTCGCGTCGTTAGGGAAAAAAATTAGAACTATCTCCATTTTCTTTCCCCTCAACAATAAACAACGCTATATACAATGAATCGGTGGTGGGGATATCTGTAGTCAGTGCCAAAAATTTGATTAAAATAATTAACATCATACATATTAAAATTAGAAGTATGATCTTATCTTATGACAAGTCATTCAATTATAGACCATAATTAATTTGCATAGTAGCTTTGAATATCAAATTTGTTTTCAATCTGGCTGAACTAATATTAAAAATCGAAAATTTCGACACCTCCATGCAGTATCTCCAAAACGAAAAATTAAGTATTGGACACCTGCGTCTTGTCTATATAAGCTTTAAAAAAAATTAGGAAATTAATATCACCTTCAAATATTTTACCGTACCTAAAGTGACACCCTGTATTTTTACCAACATCTGCAAGTACCTAGAAAACTTTAAAAAAATCCATAACAGTTTCGGCATTCCTTTGCTACAAAAAACCACGTAGCAATTAACGGCCGCATCTTACGGACGGTATTTTTCTGCGTTACAATTTTTTTAAGAAAATTATTTACTACTTTTTTATTCAAGATGGATATTGGCTAAATTGATTAGGTGAACTACCTATATCAAACAACAAAACAACGTTATTATAAAATAACGCATACCTACCAAAAATAAGAACACATGTGATAGGTACCTCTATAAGTGAAATTTCTGTCCTTGAATATAAAACAACCTTTGCGTTGTGGAGGTAGATTGTATCGACAGACTGTTTTAAAATAGGGATATAAAAAAGTATAAATTATTTCATTGAGCGAAAAATTGTGTGTAATATTAACGGCGCAATTTTACATATTACATTATTTTATTAAACTTATTAATTACGTAGGTACTTACCAAAATCAGTTTTTCACTACTTTAACAAAGACAAACGTAAATTAATTTTAATATAAAAAGTCCACACTACAAATACTTAAAAATAACTAATAAACTAATAAGAATAATACACCAATAAAAAAACTTATTGCTCACACAAATGCACACACGAAACAAGAAACAAGATCGTACTACATACAATCAGCGTTGCGCCTGACCCCTCGTTGCTAAGTACTGAATTATATTACAAAAGAGGACTAAATTGGCAGCTAGAGGACTAAATTTAAGGGAGTGTCTACGCAACTGCTGCGGCGGATCTTTTTCACGACTTATTGAACCGCCGCACAGAGAAAATTCATTATTTTATGTTATTTTCTGAGAAAAAGACGGGGGACACCCCCCGCACCCCCTTCTTTTTGTCTGCGACACTAATACTGCCTGCGGGGCTGATAATTTATTAACAATTATTTAGCAAAATAAAAATCAACCTAACTAACCCAACCACAACATACAATGCAAGCAAATCAACGCGCACTTTCCGGTACTTTCAATTAACTGAGCTGCTTTTGTTCAGAAAAGTGATTCGTAATCATAAGGTACCTATTTCATGTGTTGTCTCTGTCCCTACCATGCAATTTTGTATCATATGATTACTGTTCATTGAAATTCTGTTTATTATGATTACGAATCACTCTGCGGAACAGCTGAAGGAAAGCAGCTCTGTTGTGATGCGACCGTGGCGTAATCTAGGCTTTAAAATAACGAGGGTGGGAGGATGAACGACGTGCGACGGGTAAAGGAATTTTTCAAATTCCAAACCCATATGCCTCATGCGCCAACGCGACAAATAAATCTTTAATTGCCAAATAAGAAACAACTTTTTTATTCTGTGAATGTAATTTAATTTTATTTACGACTAAGTCGAAAAATACATTTTTATTGAATATGTTTATTGAGGACTAGATTTGCTTGGGGAGTACTAGGGTACTAAATATAATTCAAAAGGACCAAATTTAGTCCCAAAGGACTAAAAATGCCAACACTGCATACAATATTAATATTAGACATTTGAGAGGAATCCGAGTAATCCAGTAAAAAATGGTCCAATGGTTGGGATACGGAAAGGGTAAAGGGGATCGGCATGCAATTAGACGCAGGTAGACAGACTTGTTTACATAATTTCGATTTGAAACACTTGTGTTAAGATTGCTCAAGTGATATAGTTTTTACAACTGGATTGGTTTAATTACAGGATCCCTTACCGGATTTTATGAACTTGCCGGCATAATAAGAGGTTCGTCCACTGCGCGCTAGGTACCACCACCTAACGGATGCATAACAACTATTCTTTTCTATGACATTTACAGAGGTTGTTCTTTTTTGCGAATATGGCGCCCTTAATTCCAAGCATTGGGTACATTAACAGACGTATATTAATAAATTCCTTTCCACATATGTACAATGTACATTGTCTGAAATAGAACAAGTAGGCAGTTACCGGATTTCCTCTACATCCTTATACTCATGCAATATTTATCTTGATCTAAAAAGGCGCGGTACTATTAATTTTTTACATTCGTCTTATTGTCAACGGGTAGTATGACGAGTCAATTACTAATGTGTGTAGATAATATCGATTAAAATTTAATAATTGTTTTATTAATCGTTAATAAATCATACTTTCTTAGCAACTGGCTACTCGATCTCGTTTACCTTGCTCGAATTCATAAAGTTCTCTTGAGATCATGAATAAAATTAACAACGCAAGCAGTATAAGGATATAAAGCTTAAGACACATTAACTTACATATTTTTTTAAAATTCTGTTAAATTTGAAATGAAGTGTAGTTTTGAGGAAAGCCGTGCGTCGAAGAAACAAGAAAGTGTTATATAAGATGTAGAATGTAAAACATGTTTCATAATGTACAAGAATTAGTAACATCTCGACATTTTCAATATAGATTCCAAAAGAATGTTTCGGAGGGAATTGGAGACCCTTTTCTTATTGGTTCAGAGGATTTAGCAAATCGTTCAAAATGATTTGGAATTTCCCGGAATAGTATATTCTATAACAAGTCATGAAATGGTTCGCGAGGCATTTCAAACGTTATGGGGAGGACCAATTCACCAATATACAGGGTTGGATTGATGTCTGCGCCAGGAATGAGACTTTAAGGGTGGTTTTGGACCAAAAACTGTTTTTGGACCCCAGAATCGGTTTCAGCACCTTCTAAAATTGTGGGGGCTAGATTGGCCCAGTAGCAGATACTTGCAATTTACGAGCAAAATCCCAACTCCTGACCTCCACTAAAAGGCTATTGAATATGTCCAAAATTAAGGAATATAAAGGAATAATTGCGTTAAAGGTTTTTATTGTTTAATATGTTAGTTTGACATTTAAAAATGACAAAATCACAAAGTGCTTCTAAATTCTGTGGTGAGTTTTTGAGAGCCAACCTAAGAAGCCCACAGTTTTTTCAAAATAACTCAAAAACATTGCAAATTGGGAGATTTTTACAAGAATGCTTTTGCAGAAAATTAAATTTCCCATCCAAGTACGTTACTAATTTTACTTCCCTCGCATACAGAAGGAAGTAGAATTCCTGCCGCCTGAGGCAGCTCAAAACTAACGTTAAAAATATACAGATCTGCTGAGCATATTTAAAATACTTAAAACTAACACTATAAATATAAGTTGAAGACTGATTTAATTTTGATTGCTGATACGGGAAAAAGTTCAGCGAAAAAACCCGTTCGAGACAATTAGTTCCCAACGTGCCCGCCGTTAGGATAGTGTGTGAGAAATGAAAAGTTCAGATTTTTTATAGTTATAATTTTTAAAAGGTTTCTCAGTCTAAACTGAATTTTGAACAAAAAAGGACAAAATGAAAAAGAAAAAAGACAAAAGGACAAACATACAACAAATAAACATAGAGAAGTAACGATAGATATAGTATAGAGGTGTAAAGAAAGATAGTGCATGATAGAATAAAGTTTTGGTAGGAGAAAGTTTGGCTACATAGGCTGCCGAAAGATAGGCAACGCCTGGTATGGTAGAGGGTATTTTATCGGAAATGGGGCATTATGCATTCTGATTTGGGTTATGTTGCGCGTTAGCGGACTATCACCCAGCCAAAAGAAATGTAATTTTTGCGGTGTTTCCCCGACGGACCTTGGTACCTAATATCGATATTGAGTTAGGCGTAAAATGAACAAATAACAAAGTCGAACGAATTTTTAACCTACTTCAAAAGGTAATAATCTCCAACGATTAGGTGATAATTTGTTTCCCAATTTTTAGATATTTTTCTTTGAAGCCGCTTCAATTTCTTACAATTCTCTTTGATTTAAATTTTGAACTTATCATGCTGAAGTAAACGAAACAATATTTAAATGCATACTCTTCAGCTTCGCCCTCGTTCGCATTATTTAGAATGATATAAAATAACTTTTGTCATCATGACAACAAAGCTTATAGTTGGGTTGACCACGTGAATCATGAATAATTAAAGTTTAAAAGATTAAAAAAGATTTAAAAAATTGAAACCAAGTAAAATATTACAGTTATTTATGAACCACCCGGTATAAGGTGGGTTTTTCTGAAGTCTTAGTTTGTAAAATACGTGACCATGTGAACATCATGAAAGTGCATAGCAAATAAGTGAAAGTGCCTCTGCCGACTACGTTATATATATGATTCGCCAACTAAGTGGTCTTCATGAAACAATTTAATACTGCTAATGTATTGTAGTAATGTCTGCAGTCCGAGGCAGCGGCGTAGTTGAAGAAGCAAGGTGTGATAATATCGATTAATAAAATTTAGTTTGCAAATTATAGATCGAGCGTTTTAAAGTAAACCTTCTCAATGACATCAAATATGAAAAATTTTACATCTAGTATCGACTGAGAACTAAAATCACATCTCAATCAGTTCGAAATGGCTGATTTTTAATGATCACGTGAAAGAAATTTTTAACAACAGAAGTCGCGAAATATTCGGAATCTCAGCGCTTTGGTAGCGGTGATTAATATACCAATGCAAACTCGCTACCCACAATATAATTATACGTATTATTATTATCATCGTATATATTATATTTGTCCCTTAGTTCGAACGGGTCATTAAAAAAAAAGCATACAGTTCATTTCTAAACTCTTGTTTTTTTGAGCTTAGAAATTAACTGCGATATACTGGTTCTTTACTAATGACCCATTCGTGTTCAGGGGAAAAGTATAAGACACGATAATGCTAAAAATACATATAGTTATGTTAAGGTTGCATTCGTACCCTTCTTACCGCTACCAAACCACTGAGTATTAAATTTTGTCGCGACTTTTTACAGTTGAAAATGGTTTTGACAACATCATTGGGAATTTGGGCCTCAGGTTCGAATACAGCGGGTTGAAATACATGTCAAAAGTGCACTCACTCCTGTTACGAAGGTCTTTACGAACCGTATATTATTCGATTTTTGACGTTTTTTTCTATTTACGAAAAATCTTGATATCAAAGAAAAGATTTAAAAAAACAAATTGGACAATGAATTCGTACCGAGCATGCGAGCATGTCAAAATACATCGAATTATGATACTCTGCTCATTAGTAAATTACCAAATTTTTTTCTTTGTGTCGCTGTCTTATTTTTGATTCCGGCGTTATAAGAATAGATTTGACTTTTACATGTAGGAGACATTCAAATACAGGTATATGTACTCTGTACACTGTACTGTCGTTATTTTCAATTTGATAATTGTTCTTTTCAATCATCTCTAAATAAAGCTGAAATTTTGCGTATCAATTTATGTTATCCAAAAAACACATCTGCAGATGTTGTAGCCTGCCCCCAGCCTAAGACGGCATATGATATGCTGGAGTGTATTGCCAACAAGATTTCGAAGTAGATATATTTCTATATTTTATTATAGAGAGCAGTGTGATCTTCTCATGATAATTTAGGGTCTAAATTGACCCCAATAAATTTGATGAAACTTAGGCCGTTTTCTCGTAAGTTGCTCAAACTAATTATCCTAATCTCTGTCTTGGCCGCATTTGAACATAAATTATTTGAGCGAATTTTGTGTCTCTAGTTTATTTACCAAATCTAATATCACTGTTGAAAATAGTCGGGGGCTTGCACACGATCCGTGATACTGTTTTGAATAGGTTTCTCACGATGCTTTTGGTTGTTATAAGGTAAAATTCAATTATACCTCTAATAGATACTCCAACATAGGAAGAGCTGATTTATTATAGGTATTCTACATCTTACGCGTATTCATTTTTTGAGTGCTTAGGATGCACAAGATAACTCGTTGATAAAGTTTGTTGTCTAATTGATCATTGAAGTCTCCGAAATAAATGTTCGTGTTTTGATCGGTTAAAGTTTATAAAGTCTCCAATATACGGAATTGAACTGAACATTTGCTGTATTGATTATCTTTAAGCTGTTGGGATTTACTGAAATAAGAGTCGCTAATTGACAAGCTTTGTTGTAGTCATAATGTGACTTACCTAATATGAGGACACCCTCATATCTTGCTTATCTGATATCGAATATTTTGAAATTTTGGTGGTGAATGTATATCTATAGAATGAATCTTTAGACTTAACTGCATTTAACTTTGGTCACAGCCGTCCGATTCTAGGATGGAATAAAGGGGTCGATTTAAAAAGAAAAGAATTAGCGATTATTTTAGAAAAGAACTAGTAAGATATTTTTAATCAACACCGTTGTACAAGACTACATGGTAGTGGGTTATAAGGTTTTTGAGATAGAGGCCGTCAGAAAAACGTTTTTTTCAACCAAAAGTAAGACAGACCTGCAAGAAAGACACTTTTATTTGTCCAACATAAATAGGTGATTCCGAAGGTTCTTGATATGTTGAACATGATGCAGTTGGCCGCTTTGCGCCATCACGTCACAATTTTGAGAAAATTTGACCTAAAAGTGCTAAAAGAACATATCTGCCTAAATTCGTGCAATAATAACTGGAGAACGACACGAGATTGGGTAAAACGGAGCAGACCATCTTATTAAGCTCTCTAAGATCTTTAAAAACTGTTCCGTCCTCAGTTATTTAGTAGTTTTATTTTTAATTATTATAGGTATTATATTACTTTAATTTTATCTTTCATTAACTTTATTTAACGCTAGCTTTAAGTAGAAATAAAATGCACTCGTGCGTCGTTCATTTCGGCTCACCCTGTATCTTTGCGCGCTAACAAAAAGAGATTTTTTGTGATGCCTAACGAAACATTCGCTGTCTAACCTCGTGTCACTGTAGACGAGTGTCGTATACCGCAAAAATTATTATTAATTATTAACTTCGCTTTTGTGTATATATATTACCGCTTGTGTGTGTGTACAAGGGTCATTTTGATCTTTGAAGATTAACAACATCTTGGAATTCCCTATCTGGAGGCCTCCGGAAGCTGGACCACTGGATTCTGGAAGGAGTAAAGGTAGGATCCATATAAATCTCTTTTTCCGCAACAGTCCACTGTCTCTTTCTATTTTTAATACATTAAAATTATTTTTATTCACCGCCAGTTAGGGGATTACTGTCAATTCCCTAACATTTTTTCTGATCCATCGAGCCAAGGATTACGTTTTTTTGCTCTTCTAGCATATTTCATTCATATATTGTTTTTTCGCTTTCAAATTTAGTTTTTTTCATTTTATTTTAAATTACATTTCATTTAAATGATTTAAATTCATTATCATTATCAGTTTCACGTTATTTACTATATCTTTTCGACCATAAGTGTATTTTATTTCGGCTTAAAGTTACTTTATTAAATTAGCATAATTTCCTTAACATCAAATCTCGCCATTTTTATATTTGATATAAGTACGATTTAGAATTATCAAGGCATCGCGTAAAATATAAAATTTATATCGATAGCGACCACGAGTTCACGGGCTCTTATCAGTTAGGACAGTTTTTGTGACGCTAAAAATATTGAATACTTACCTTTTATTTCCTATTTACTTTTGCATTTGTTATCGAATTAAGTTTCTTACAATGGAGGACAAATTAAAGAAACTACGCACTTTTCGACAAAACGAAATTACCAAAATGCACGAATTATACAATATTGCACAAATGGCCATTGATAGTCAGGCTTCACGTCGATCTTTTAAGGTTCGCTACGCAGTTATGGAACCGATTAAAAAAGAGTTTGATAGAAATCATAATTCTGTCCTAGCCCTGTTAGCTGTTATAGATGGATCTGATTTGGAAGTTGAGGCTCAAGTTCGTGAATCATTTGACAATGAATACTTTGATATTAAAGTAATTTATTCCGATTTATTTGAGAATATGGCCAATTCTGTAAACACGGACGTTCAAGCGCCCGTTATTAACAATTTTTCGCATATTAATTTACCTCGAGTTGAATTGCCTAAATTTAAGGGGGATTTGAAAAATTTTCCATCATTCATAGATATGTATAATTCTAGGGTACACAATAATCAAAATTTAAATGACATTGATAAATTCAACTATTTACTTACTTCTTTAACAGGCCCTCCGCTTAATATCGTAAAATGCGTTCCTATGACCGCAAATAATTATAAAATTGCTTATGACCGTTTAGTGCAACGCTATTCGAATAAACGTTTACTCACTACTGCCCATTGGATAGAAATTGAAAATGCTAAAAAATTACATTCGGAAAATTTTCGGGCTTTGAGATATCTGCTAGACATTTTTCAGGAAAATTTATCCGCTTTGGAAAATTTAGGACTCCCCGTAGAGCACTGGGATTTTATTTTGATGCATATGCTTTTGAGCCGACTTGATACAACGACCATATCACGTTTTGAATTACATTTTAATTCTAATGAAATACCCACTTTTAAGATTTTAATAGATTTTTTAGAAAGTCATTGTAATGCTTTAGAAACCTTAAATTTTTCTGCTTCGCAAAATAAACTAACAAAATCATTAACACCATCCACTCGGCCATCTAGTTCGTCATTTTTTGCCAATACTAATATATCGATAGTTTGCCCTCTATGCAAGAAAGGTCACGCACTATATAAATGTCAGGGATTTCATAATAAATCCCCTCAGGATAGATATCATTTTTCAAAACAGAATCGATTGTGTGTAAATTGTTTAAGTTCGTCTCATACTTTTAAAACGTGCAATTCTACATCTACCTGTCGCAAATGTCAGCAGAGACATCATACTCTGTTGCATTTCGAAAAAACCGATACTCATATACCGGCTGTCTCAGCTGATACGCCTACGCAACAAATAGCTAGTATTTCACCTAATGATGAGACCGCGGTTGTCGCTACTTCGACACATTCTTTCTCAGGTTTCACACCACAAACCACCCCAGTTTTACTTTCAACCGCTTTAATAGAAATATCCGATAAATACGGTAATTTTCACAAATGTAGGGCACTTATAGATTCAGGTTCCCAAACAAGTTTTATTTCGCAAAAGTGTGTTCATAGGTTAGGCCTAACACATTTTAATACATCTCTATCAATCCAAGGTTTGGGTCCCATGCATACTTTTACTAGGTCTAGTGGAGTGTCTCTTAAAATCCGCCCGCTCGGAAAATCAACGCCTTATTTAGATTTGATGGCTATAGTACTTCCGAAAATTTGTAATAATTTGCCAACTATTAGTTTTTCTTCAGAAACTTGGTCTCATATTAAACATTTGCAATTAGCTGATCCTACTTTTAATATACCAGGGGCAATTGATATTTTACTTGGAGCTGACGTCTTCCCTAATATCATCGAAACTGGTCGAATTGTTGGAAATGGCGATCATCCTATAGCTTTAAATACAATATTTGGTTATGTTTTAATTGGAAAACTGCCTATTACAGCTTTGACTGTGATTAAATCTTTTTTTTGTTCTCTTTCCACACCATCCGTAGAAGACGTTCTAAAAAAATTTTGGGAAGTTGAAACTGTTCCAGAAGTCAATTCTCTGTCTCCTGACGATACACTCTGCGAACAAAAATTTATAACAACCTTTTCTCGCAATGAAACGGGTAGATTTATTGTCTCACTTCCTTTTCGTAGTAATGAACCCATTTTTCCCAACTCTCGTAATTTAGCTCTAAAATATTTTCTTTCTTTGGAGCGAAGACTACGTAGAGACCCCGCTTTATATAAACAGTATTCAGATTTCATGCAAGAATATTTAGATCTTGGTCACATGGAGTTTCTCATATCTCCTTCCGATTCTCAAAAAACTTATTATATCCCGCATCATTGTGTTCTTAAACCTTCAAGCAGTACTACGAAACTACGAGTAGTATTTAATGCTTCCGCTAAAATTTCGCCTTATTCTTCACTTAATGATACCCTTTTAACCGGTCCCAAGTTACAAAGAGATATCGTCACCATTTTGTTAAATTTTCGGCTTCATAAAATCGCATTTACCGCAGATATCAAACAAATGTACAGACAAATTTTAATTAATTCCGCTCATACAGATTATCAGAGAATATTGTGGCGCTTCACATCTGATGGTCCTGTGCAAGATTTTCGTTTGAAAACCGTTACTTACGGTATTTCGTCAGCCCCCTACCTTGCTATACGTACTTTATTGCAGTTAGCTGAGGAGGAAAAAGCTGATTTTCCTTTAGCCGCTAATGTTCTTAATTTTGACACTTATATCGATGATGTCGTGACAGGAAGCCCATCCCTGGAAAATGCTTGTCATTTAAAAAATGAACTAGTTGAACTTCTAAAGAGAGGCGGTTTCGAGCTAAGAAAATGGGCTAGTAATGACCCCAATTTATTAAGTGATTTACCTGCCTCTCACTTGTCTAATAGTCCCCTTTCTTTGGACGACGAGTGTATTTTAAAAATCTTAGGTTTACATTGGCATCCAGCTTTGGATACATTTTCATACAACGTAGAACCTATAGAAAGATCATGTACTAAACGTCATATCTTATCAGAGTTAGCCAGAATTTTCGATCCACTAGGTTTTTTAGCTCCCATTACATTCTTTACTAAATATATTATTCAATTATTGTGGTCTTTAGGTATAAATTGGGATGAAACACCGCCAGATGATGTGCTCTCTCTTTGGTCACGATTCAAATCTGAATTTCCTCTGTTGTCTCGTGTTGCCATTCCCCGTCACTTACGCATACTTGACAGTTTATCTTGTGAAGCACATGGTTTTTGTGATGCATCCATGAAAGGCTACAGTGCAGTAGTATATTTTAAAGTGCTTAATGAAAACGGCGATATTACTACCCTTTTAGTTTGTGCAAAGTCTAAGATAGCGCCACTGCGCCGCATTTCAATACCGCGCCTTGAACTTTGTGGTGCTGTACTTCTTGCCGATTTGTTTTCTTTTGTTTTACGTACGTACCATGATAAGATACATTTCAGTAAGATTTGTGCCTGGACTGATTCCACTATTACTTTATCATGGATAAAGTCCTCTCCACACAGATGGAAAACATTTGTCAGTAATCGTATTACTTTTATACAAGACAAAATTGCATCCGAAAATTGGTTTCACGTTTCTTCTGGTGATAATCCAGCAAATCTTGCCTCTAGAGGTTTATTTCCATCCGAGTTACTTAATAACGCTTTATGGTGGGCGGGACCTATTTTTTTGTCTGACCCACAAGCTTCCTGGCCCTCTCAGGTTTCGGACGTTGCGTTATCTTCTGAAGCACTCGCAGAGGAAAGAAAAATTACTTTACATTCTGCAGTTTCTTTAAATATTTTTGATCCTCTTTTAAATAACTACTCTTCCCTTAGCAAACTACAACGCGTGGTCGCGTATGTTCAACGCTTTATATATAATATAAAAAATCCCGCTATTAAAAAAAATTCTTCTTTTTCCTTTCGCGAATTACATCAAGCTCTATTAATGTTAGTTAAACGCACCCAACATTTGGTATTTTCTGATATTTTAAATCAACTCAAAGCTGGGAAACCGCTTTCTAAACCTTTTCGAAAACTCAGCGTTTTTCTTGATGATCAAGGTATCATAAGAGTAGGAGGTCGATTACACCATTCTTCATTGTCTTACGATAAAAAACATCCTGTTTTATTGCCACGTTCTGGTCGTCTTACGGAATTAATTATTGAATATTTTCATAAAAAATACTTACACGCTGGCTTACAATCTGTTCAATTTCTGATTATGCAACAGTTTTGGATAATGTCCTCAAAAAGAGCAATACGTGGCGTCTTATCTAAGTGTCATAATTGTTGGCGACTTCACCCTCTCCCCTGTCAACCTGTAATGGGAAATTTGCCTTCCCCACGCATCTCACAGGTCAAACCATTTTTGCACACTGGTCTGGACTTTGGCGGTCCGTTTCAGATTACTTTGGGTAAACGACGAGGTACTAAGTCCCAGAAGGCATACTTATGTCTATTTATTTGCTGCGCCACAAAAGCTTTGCACCTAGAGCTTGTGTCCGACCTGACAGCTGATGCATTTCTTGCCGCATTGCGACGTTTTATTGCTCGTCGCGGACGATGCAACCATCTTTATAGTGATTGTGGCACCAATTTTGTCGGCGCTTATAATCAGCTTTCCGCACTCTTAAAATCCGCTGCTGAATCTGAGGCCATTGAATGGCATTTTAACCCTCCTTCCGCTCCGCATTTCGGGGGACTTTGGGAAGCCGGAATTAAGTCGGTTAAGACACACTTAAACCGCGTTATTGGCCAACAAATTCTAACATACGAAGAATTATACACATTACTAGTTCAAATTGAGGCATTTTTAAATTCACGTCCCTTAACTCCAATAAGCACTGATCCTAATGATCTCTCCGTTTTAACACCCGGACATTTTTTAACGCTTGAACCTCTAACTGCCCTCCCGGAAACTGACCTAACTGCGGTGCCCGTGGGACGTCTAACTCGCTGGCAAATGCTACAACGTTTGCACCAGGATTTCTGGTCGCGGTGGCATTCTGAGTATCTACATACTCTGCTGCAAAGAAGTAAGTGGACTTCGTCCTCTGATTCTGTTATACCGGGATCCATGGTTTTGATAAAAAATTCACTGGCTCGCCCTTTACAATGGCAACTGGGTCGCATTGAATCTGTACATCCTGGTGCAGACGGCGTTGTTCGCGTTGCCACTGTGCGTACAACTAATGGACTCCTAAAGCGCCCTGTTGTTAAATTATGCTTATTGCCCTATTCTAAGTCGTAAAATACGTTGTATTTTAGGTGGGCGGTATGTTCCGTCCTCAGTTATTTAGTAGTTTTATTTTTAATTATTATAGGTATTATATTACTTTAATTTTATCTTTCATTAACTTTATTTAACGCTAGCTTTAAGTAGAAATAAAATGCACTCGTGCGTCGTTCATTTCGGCTCACCCTGTATCTTTGCGCGCTAACAAAAAGAGATTTTTTGTGATGCCTAACGAAACATTCGCTGTCTAACCTCGTGTCACTGTAGACGAGTGTCGTATACCGCAAAAATTATTATTAATTATTAACTTCGCTTTTGTGTATATATATTACCGCTTGTGTGTGTGTACAAGGGTCATTTTGATCTTTGAAGATTAACAACATCTTGGGATTCCCTATCTGGAGGCCTCCGGAAGCTGGACCACTGGATTCTGGAAGGAGTAAAGGTAGGATCCATATAAATCTCTTTTTCCGCAACAGTCCACTGTCTCTTTCTATTTTTAATACATTAAAATTATTTTTATTCACCGCCAGTTAGGGGATTACTGTCAATTCCCTAACAAAAACTAATAGTACAAAAAAAAAACAACTGTAGATGGCACGAACATTATTTTATTTGAACACAATGCCGTTAACCATTTTACTCTATGACGTTAGGATTTTGAGAAATTATAATCTCAAAATGGATAAAGTTATGTTTTTAAAATAGTACAGAAAATATTATTTTATTCAGTTTGAAGTTATGTTTTCTCAAAATGCTGACCTTGTAGAGCAAAACGTGTAACGGCACTGTGTTGAGCGCGTCAAAAGCCTATGGAATTGCCTGTTTAGGCCTGATTTACTTGCATATATACTCACCACAAAAATTCTAGTATTTCTTGCTAAACTTAGGATTAAAATAATGTTTGCGCCATCTATAGCGATGTTTTCCTTTATTGTTACTATTGATTGGATTTTAAAATCTCAGTCTTGTATCGCAGTTCAGTTATTAGGACACAAATATAGTCAGAAATGGTCTTTTTTGCACTTTTAGATTAGGTTTTCTCAAAATTGTGCCATGATGGCGCAAAACGGACAACAGCATCGTGTTCGGCACGTCAGATACCTTCGGAATCACTTATTTGTGTTAAGAAACAAAGCTTGCGGGTCAGTGTAATTTTTATCTGTAAAACGGATTCTCAAATGAAAAAAATTTATTCTTCATTTCTTGTTGACAATAATGTAGTGTACTAATATTCTATTCAAATGAATCGACCTTTAACATTTTTTCAATTCTAAATCATTCACCGAAATTTGAATAATGAACATTGAACACTTTTGAAGTTCTGCGAAGTTATAATGAGAAATGTCCTACATTTTAAGGAAATTTTGACTATACCAGTTTTAAATCCATTATATCTTGGAAAATATGCCTACAATAAAAATTATATTTTAGACACCGATAAAGCACGGCATTTTCTGTACGAGGAAATTTATTCATAATTTTTTATTCTGAAATTCTGAAGTTATTCTCAAAAATAGGACGTCATGTTTATTCGGTTATTTATCAATGTATTTTAATTTTTTTTTTTTTGTTAAAATAGTTAATTATATAAAATGTAAGCATTTTCAGAAAAAAATATTGGTGTATGTCAAATATTAATTTAGTTATCAAGAGTAATAGATAATATTCTTGCAAACTTGCCTTATCTTTTATGCTTGATAACTAAATTAGTATTTGATATATACCAATTATTTTTGCTCAAAATGTTTATATTTTATATAATTAATTATTTTAAGATTTTTTTAAAATACATTGATAAATAATCTCACGTTTGTGAGAATAACTGCTAAATTTTAAAATAAGAAATTATGAAAAAATTTCCTCGTACAAAAAGTGCCACGCTTTATCGGTGTCTAAAATATAAATTGCATAATAGGCATATTTTCCAAGATATAATTGATTTAACACTGGTATGGTCAAAATTTCCTTAAAAAGTAAGACATTTTTCAATACAACTTAGCAAAACTTCAAAAGTATAGAATGTACATTATTCAGATTTCAGTAATTGATTTAGAATGAGACTCATAATAAACACATCATTTACTCAATTTTTTCTTCTCCACCGTTTCTGAGATATTCGCGGTTAAAGGAGGGGTCAATACATTTAAATCATGTATTAGTTTGAATTGATATTACAAAAAATACTTTAAAATTAAAATTTTAATTCGTACATACCTACCACGGTTCTAATAAATAATTTTCAATAAAGACCTAAGTAAAATATGAAATCAAAAGTTATTACAAGTGTCAATTTATTCTTATTTCATTTCTTAATGTCTTTTAATTTAATTTGTTGTAAAATCAATACAGTGTATTATTTTGAGGAAAGAACGAAGAATACATTTTTTCATTTGAGAATCCCTTTTACAGATAAAAATTATTTTTTTGTCGGCCCCTATCTCAAACACCTTTCAACCCACTACGGTGTAATTTTGTGTAAAGGGGTTTCCAAAGGTGGTGATTAAGAATATATTACTTTTCTTTCTTAAAAAATACTTTCTCCATCCTAGACTAAAATCAAATGTGGCTACGTGGCTAAAGATTCACTTTATAGGTATACATTCACCACCAAAATTTCAAAATATTTGAATATCAGATAAGCGAGATTGAGGGTGTATTCATCATCATCACACTGTATTTAAACCGCGTATTGTTAATATATGGGACCAGATAATAAATCATATGTTACAAAAGGAAGCGCGAATAAAAATTAATGTTTAAGAAAAGTTTATCTGATTAAGAACATTATCTCTACGCCTCTGTGATTATCTTACCAGTGGCGCAACTCAGAGGGCGCGGCCTTGAGGAATCCCAGTATAAATTAATACTCATTGTTATAATTTACAACAGGTCATGCTAGAATATCACTAATTTGCCAATTCAGTACAAAGATCCATTGAACAACAGTTAATCCATTAAATTTAAATTTTTGGTTAGCCGAAATACATTAGTCGTTGCCTATTTGACCTTCAGTTAATTGTGTATTTCTTGTTAATTGTTTTTTCTTTGTTTGTCATCTTACTTATGATAAAGTGGAATATATAATATCTTGTGCAATAAGTTACAAAATAGTAGCGAGAAAGATAGTGTTGCTTGCATATTACTCATGTCCATTGAGTAAGTTTTTTATAATCACGTAAAAGTAGAAAATTGGGATCAGGCGTGACAGACATTCTAATTTAGGTTTAATAACATGCTGTTTAACTCTCACACGACCTGATATGAGTTTATTTCAAGAATACAGAATTTTCATTCAGTAAAACACATTTAATAAATATTGCGTGTATCACATTTAACAATTGGGTTACCATACTGCATATTGATTGCTGGCATTTTTCTACATAAATAATTGATAATTGATGACTTGTATTGGAAAATATTTATAAATTTGGTAATATGTTTTTTAAATTTCGGGATGTCATCCATATATCCGTAACTTTCACATGCTTAATAGTTAATCAGGTGTAATAAATTAAAATATCATGGGAGAATCATTTACCAATTTTTTCAAGTACGATAGTCGTATAGCGATAAAATCTTAATGAATGTTTTTATCAAATACATATAACATTATAGGTAATTACATAATCTTTATTATTTTTATTATTCCTTGTGAATTAAAATTACTAAAAATTTTCAGAGAAATATTGTAAATGATTATAAGAGATAAAACCTTGAAAATAAAGACATATACCTTAAGAAAATGTTTTTTGGAAGCATCCTCTAGGGGATCAATTGGGCAATTCAGGTTTTCGCAAAATCTTTCAGTTGCAACTATGATATTAGATAGGGATGCTCTATGCTTGGCTTTACACATCCACTAAAGAGATGTTTTTTCAATAGTTGTGTCGAAAGGGGTAACATATGAAAGAAATGTAATTCCCATACCACTTAAAGTTAGAAACTTATTTAGAGCATAAGCAACATGCTTATGTGTTCAAAGTAACACCTTATTTTTTTTTAATTTAAACTTAATTTAAAAAATATTAAGTAAATCTCAATTCAAAATATTATAAACGTAAAATACATGCATTAATGTCTCATGTAACTACAAAGAATACCCACCAAAAATAAGGATAAAGAGCATATATCATCACATCAGCAAATCGTAAAATCTGAATATATTTTGGTAGGAAACGGTGGGACAAAATAAATTTTTATTTACAGATGAGTGGAAAAGTCAGTTTAGACCCTGATTAGCCCACGAGTAACGTTGCTTAATTGCAGCTAGTAAATAAATAAATATGTGTCATATTTCTCTCCTCGCTGTCCAACATTTTAGCATTTTAACTTCTTATACTTAAATAAGAGAGTCCTGAAGGCTCTTCTCTCTCTAGGCTCTTTAGTGCGACACTTACTAGAAGCACATATAAATCCTATATGCGACACTCCTTTGATCTAGCAGAAATGCCGCCGATGACCTCGGACTTTTACTGTGGATTTGACACGTCAAGATTAAATACGCTCGGGATGATTCGGATAATCCGAATCGGAATTTTAGTACCTGATTGAAGTAAGTAATAGAGGATTTTAATCGTACAATTATAATATCTGCATCATACAATACATTTACCTACATCGCATAATTTGCTTACATTACCTATTTGTATCATTTGTAACGCTTGTTTTAAAACAATAGTGAAATTTGTACGTCTTACGAAAATTCAATCTTTTATTGCAGCTAAACTGTTTATGCGTATGAGCCTCGGCTCTTTAACCTGGATATATCTCTGCTAGTGTTGCACAAAATATTTCTGTCCTTTTCAGTGTCACATATGGGATTTATATGTGCTAGAAGTGGTTTCTACAAATACCAAGACTTGAGGTTTACGCTCAAATACCAACACTAAAAGTTTTAGTTTAGTTCCATTCATACCTCGATGATACCAACATGATTAACGAAATGCGCGTCGACCTATTCCCTATATGCACTATTTACAGGGTGTCCGAAGTAACGTGCACAAAATTTAACTAACAACTCCTTATCGAAAATGAAGGTGGGTTATTCAAATAAAATTTTTCAAAATAAGCCTTTCATGTCCAGCTACACCCCTAATGTAGGTGTGCAAAAAACGGTTTTTAATTTTTATCTGAAAATAATTTGTATTGACGCCTTTGATTGATCACTTAGGCAGATGTAATTTAATTCTTTTTTCTCAAAAACGGTCGATTTTACGAAATTTTTTCAAGAGGTAAAAAAGTTTCTAAATGAATCATAGTGTTTAGTTTTCTTTTTAATGAGGACAAAAAGAGCAGACAGAAAGATTTTTACTACATTGTAAGAAGAGTAGTTAATATCACTCCTTTGTATATACCCTAGAGGGATGAAGTAATTTCATTAGATGCCTCTTCATTAGTAACCGAGATGTGCCAAATTTCGTCTTTTTCTGATTATGTTATCTTCAGGTAGAAATTAAGAACCGTCTTTTGCATACCCCTTAAGGGTGCAGCTGTACAGGAAAGGCTTATTTTGAAAAATGTTATGTTAAGAACCCATTTTCATTTTCGATAAGGAATTTGCAGTAAAACGTTTTACCCATTATTACGAGACACCCTGTATATTACGAATAAATGTTACAGAACACCGTTTTCCAAATTTATTTAAAAAATTCTGAAAGAATGTTTGTATGTGTAAAAAAAGAAATATATTCACGTGCAATTTCATTTTCCAATGTACTTGTTTTCTAACGATTGCGGTGACATTATCCTACACATAACTGCTTCTCTCATTTTGCATGTCAGGTGATAATCACTTTCGCGTTATTGGGTTTGATGAATTAAATTTTTAAAGATTTGGACATGGGTTACAAAGTTATCGCAATTTTTATCGATCTCTCTAAGACCTTTAACACCGCAATCATGACACTCGGCTAAAATAAGTAGTGTGTTGTGGTCTACGGGGTCAATGTAACAGATGGTTAAAATGTCATTGTGGTTAAATTATGATATTTATCTCATAATTATGTCGTTTCACATAATCTTACATATCTTAATAAGCATATATTATGCCAATAGCAGAATTTTATTTATTTTAAATAATAAAAAATAATAATAATATTTAATTCCGGGGACGTAAGGCAGCACTGGTGTCTGGTCTACTCCGTACGAGTGCCGTAGATGGTAATACAGCACCCGCCGGCCTCCTCGCCTGTCGGTGAATACGAGACCAAGTTCATCTTTTTGCCGCCTTAAACAGTCCTGCACCTACCCCTGTATTTTCGTGATCTCTCACTAATTGCAGAAGCGGGTTTGAGATCCTTAGGATGTTGCATGCCATACTCAGTGTTACACTGCCATGCAGACACTCCACCCCAATAGTCCTCCCCCCCGTTGATGTGGGAGGTACATACGAGGAACGGATGATCTAGGATGAATAATCCTATTGATATTCACCATCTTACGGGTACTCTCTATCTAATTGGCGTAGCTCATCTATGGTCCATTTGGGTACCCGAAAAGAGTAGAGCAGGACAGGAACGGCAAGCATATTAGTCGCAGACGCCTTGTTCTTTCCCGAAAGTTCAGAGGACCAAATCTTTCGGAGTAGGCGTCTGTACTTGCCGCGGAGATATTCTTTAACTTGCTGCACATCCTGTCAGAAATCAGTCGAATCGCTGACAGGCCAAGTGCAGAAGGCGGTCATATTGGGGTCCCTTTGCCTACTTAGGGCACACGTATCTGGAATGTACAGTCATTAACCTCACAGGTCGTGGGAAGTGGCTGTAATTATCGCCGGCGCGAGTACCGTCTGGTATCGATAGGAAAGCACGGAAGCCCTGTCCGGCAACGGTGAAACCTAAAAAAAAAAAATAATTGCTTTATTAGGTAACCATTTATAAAAAAGTATACAACAATTAATAATAATTAATTATTTAAAATAAACGTAAGATTTTACACAAATATATAGAATAAAAAAAGCAAAGTTGGTATAAATATACGTTAGAACGTACACGTTATATTATATTAATATTTATAAGCAAGGTTAAAGCACAGAAAAATAAAATAAAATAAAAACTAAAAATTGCCATTTTCTCTGACCAACTGAAAATTTCTAACCTGAAAAATTATTTATAATTTCTTGGTTACCAATTCATAAAATTTTGAACGAGGTTAGTCACTTATACATTTGTTGAGGTGCGTCTTATATACTTTTACAGAATTTATTTGTTTTATTAATAGGGAAAGCATATTATTAATTCTAAGCAATAAATAAGTAAAATGTTTTTGGGATTTTTTGAGTTCTGGTTACCACAGAGAAAATTATATTAATGCTCAATGTTAATTATCTCGTGTTTGGTTTGTTGTTGCCTCTTAAGGATGGATTGATAAAATAACTGGCAGATATCAAACATTTTTGTTTAGTTAAAGAATTATTTGTTGGGTAAGTCCAATGTACTACTTTCAAAATAAATTATTGCAAAAAGCTTAGGTGAATGTTTGCTGTTCTACCCCAAATAATCCGTAAGATAATGTTCTTCACATAGAGCATGATAAAGAATTTTCATGTGTTCAACTAGAAGTACTGGAGCAAGATTCAAATGTTATATACATTTGAACAAACTCATATCATCAATCACATGAGTTTAGATTAATTAGTACCAGATATATTCCTAAGTATTTTAAATTTTAAGGTATATTTCTATTTTTGTTTCATTATTTTTATTCAATTCTAATTTGTCGTAGGTGGGATGATATATTGCACAAGATGTGAAAGGCATATAATAATTCTTGTTATAGTTGATAGTCAATAGCTTACTCTTTTCATATTCTTCTTTAAGATAGCATTTCCGAAGAGATGATTCATCTGAATTGTCTAAAATTGCGGACTCTTGAGCTGATACCATGGAATGTCGGACGAAATCATGAAATTCATTAAATCCAACTTGAATTCATCCTCACTAAAGTCTTTAATATTCGAGATATGCTTCATAAAATTGACACGGTAATCAAAGTTGAACTTCCTCTTAAAATCAACCATTGTTTTACATTTATCATTTATCACAAAATGCAATTCGGGGTAGTTTTCTATTCTTTCACGAGCTAATACGTCGTTACGTCTTTTAACTTTTGGCACAGACAATACCGTGTAACTTTTCGCGCAGGTCGATGGCATAATTGAAACTATCACTGAGCAGTAGAGACACGGCCACAGAATAAATGTTATTTTGGTATTTTGCTACATTTTTTTAAATATTAGCCGTGTTTCAAGGCATTTTTAACTTACTTTTGTGTATCCATTTGGATACGCAGGCCTTCCAGTTGGATACCCAGTAAACAGAAATTTTTGCCTCGGCCCTTTGTAATAAATACTTAGTAATTTATAAATTGATACCAGTGATATTTAAAAATGCAATATTACAAAATAATTGGAGTCATTAAACGTACATTATAAACATCAAATTCGAGAGAAACTACAGAACGGTAAAACACAATCGAAATCCAAAAAAACTCTTTACTCTTTCTAATACTACAAACATTCTTGAAATTTGGTCCATTTTTCGCCACTTTGATGGCAAATTGCTAAAAACCACTCCATAAAAATGTCTACCAGTACAGTACAGTAATGTACACGCCAAAAACAAGGTTTGTAACAATTTTTTTTTCCAATATCTGGTTACCCGCACTAACCGATAGTTTCGTCAACCAGCGTAATTGGGGTATGTGAAGTACACATATGTACTAACTACCTATGCGGAAACTATCGGTAACCATTTGATTAAAAAAATGCCCCCCTCCCCCTCCATATCCGCCCGGCGCTCGCCATGCCAAATAATTTCCATAGAGAAGAAAGTTCCGCAGTTACATGCTGCTGATGAGTAGGTATTTGATCAAAGTGTCAGAAAAAATATAAAATAGGGCCTTTTGGAACACATGGATACGCAGTAAAAAATCACTGAAAGATGCCCTGCCGTGTTTTTGTCATTTAATAATTAGTAGTTTATTATCAAATGCAAAATACGGGATGTAATATTATTTGTTTCATTTCATTTTTTATAGGGTGGGTCGTTTTTTAACTTTTTTAGAAAATTCGAAATGCCTGTAGTGGAAAAAGTTGTAGATTGGTATTTTATTTAAGAAAAAAAAATATTTTTTTTCAAAAATGTTTTAGGCCCCCCGCCGGGCGTCCAAAAATAAAAAATAAAAAACAAAGTCCCCTGTGTTAGAAAAGTCTGTGTTATGGCTTCTTATTTAAGCATAAAAAATATTATTTAATTTGTAATGTATTTAGACCCCCCGCCGGCCCCTCAAACTCGTCTAAATAATTTTTTTTCTGTTGCGCTAGTACTAAAGCAGCTCCTTGCTTATTTTGCACAATAATTATTACACAAAACAACCCAGAACTCACCACGTGGAGGTGGCTGCCATCGAGTTCCACCTCTGCCCA
Source organism: Stenurella melanura (assembly GCA_963583905.1). NCBI lineage: Eukaryota > Metazoa > Arthropoda > Insecta > Coleoptera > Cerambycidae > Stenurella > Stenurella melanura. The sequence continues at coordinate 124,698,644 of OY757311.1, forward strand.
CCCATCCACCCTTCCATGTGGGCATTTAATAATTATTTTTCTACTACGTAGTCCGATTTAGTACCAAATTTTGGCATTATGTTCCTAGACGCTATTGTTGTACGTATCCAGTCATCTCTATTTTTATCTCCACAGACTACCAATGACGCTTCTGTTACTAACTTAACACTTCTTTCCTCAGCCTGTGTGTGGCAAGGTAGTTTCCACAGGTCTCCTTCTGGGAAATTACCGATTTTAATAAAATCTTCAATATCCTCGTCAGAGAAGTGTTTTGTGTGCGGGGGCTCTGTAACTGTGCACTCTTGCCAGTTTATTAAATCTATATATCATTCGGCATCAAAATTGAATGTAGGAATCTCAAATCTTCGAATAGTATTCTTTGATTTCCTATCTTCCTCAATTTTTGATCTTGATTTCAGTATTTTTCTGAATCCCAATTCTCTTACATGCCGACGTGGATCGAAGATCATCGAAATTAATATATTTTCAGGATGGCCATAAAAGCCATTGCTGGATCAATCACAGCTTTTAATTCGTCACTTAAATATCTTGAATAATTAATAAGTTTCCAGAGATGATGAGCCCCGGTTGTGCACAATGGTGAAGGCCTGATGAGAAACCAAACTTTGGCATACACTTTCAGAATGTATTCTGCAAGAATCTTAAGAGAGGCAGACGGTTCCTTAATTCCAATATAAGCGCGCAGTATACGATTAGCCGTAGCGATCCATCTTGCGCGAGACATTTTGCCTGGCATTTTATTTGCTAAGTTGACTGGACAGTTTCCCGTAGATATAGCGTGGCATATCTGGTACAAATACTTTTGATCAGTGCTAAGTTCTGCTAAATTCACCTTAGGTAACTCAATCTCAATTTTATTGAAAAACACAACCGGTAAGTGCTCACATGATTCGAGAAGTTTGCCAATGGGACCTGAAAATGAAACAGGGCCTGTAGTATTTCCATCCAAATAGCGGATCAAATGGCGCAGTGGTAGCTCATTTGCATGCAGTTGGCATATCAACCATTGTAGGGGTCGCTTGAGATGCAGTTCCAACAAATGTATAACACCACCATGGAGTCCGATATTCACCACTGTCCCATCACACCCAATAGCAATTAGATCAGTAGTGGATATATGAGCTTCGTCAAGATAATTTAAAATACTTGATGCAATTTTCTTAGCAGTACCGTTTTCAGGTGCCACATGTCCAATATAATCGCCTCCTGGTTCCTGTAGTAAAACTATGTGCTCTTCTACTGCAATTTTTCTAGATGATGAGGCTCCTTGTTTCTCAATCTGAATAGTATGATCTTTGCGTCCATCGAAATAAGGGGCTTGTAAAGTTGTACCATCTTCTAGCATTTTTTCCTGTAAATCAAGTCTAGCCCTTTTTCTTTGACGATACAATCTACACTTGTCGATTACATAAGACGTGTCATTTTTTGTAATTAATCCGACATCCTCAAGAACTGCACTAGCTATCATTGCGCTTTTCCGACTCGATAATCCAGCTCGGTCTATCGCCTTTGCTAGTGAAGGTAGTGCAATTTTTATTTCTGTTGTAGAAGTTGTTGGTTTGAAGTCAGAATCCGTATCCGTTTGTGTTGATGTATCTGATAAAACATCGTCATTATAGTCAGGTTGAGTATTTGTTTCAGATTTGGCATCATTGCAGTTAACCTTCACTTGTTTTCTCTGCTGTCTTTGCTTTAAAACTCTGGTTGTTTCGGCATCCACATTTCCCATAAACATCAACCTTTTGGTTCTTTGGTCCTTCAAAAATGCATGTTCTAATGTAGGTACTTTTCTTAGCTTTTCACAAGTACATAATGAAAGTTCCACACACTTACATGTTGAAATATCAAATAGTTGTTTATTTGCGTCAATTTGGAAACGCTGTAATTTATTTTTTGCAGAATCACTTGTTTTCTTTAGGGACTTCTTAAGATTCATAAATTGTTTGTGATATTTTTTCAGTAATGAAACACACTGCTGATTTGATATTGTTGGTAAACTAGCTTTCCACCATATTTCTTGTACCTTTCCTACAACAATTTGCGAAATTTCAGCAACTGTTTTATTTTTAACCACACTCTCTGCACTTATTAGATTGTTCTGAACAAAAAGGAAATAACGCATAACGTCACCATAACATGGAAGTATTGTTTCACACAAATCACGAGGTTCACCAAACACGGGATCGCGAAGGCTCTGCCGAGTCGACACTTTTCGCTTTAAAGCCGCCGACATAATCTACAAATGAAAAAGTACCAGCTAACGCTAACAAAACTCGTTTCATCCACAATCACAGCTTCACAGAATGAATCTCAACAGTAAACTAATACCTAATTAATATTGTATGATTTGTATGTACTTGCTGCCGGTGCGCCGCACCGGGTGCGCGACGTTCGCAGTCAGGCATAGGCATGCTGAATGCTGATATAAATGGTATTTTAGAATATAACAAACGTCGGGCGGGGAGTCTCAGCTTATTCCAAATTTCAAAATATTTTTTATGCGTGGATACGGAATTACTGTTAAACCTTTTCCGGTACAGGCATCTTTGATTTTTAATTTTTATTTTTTTTTATTTTAAAGTGCTCGGCGGGGGGGTCAAATATTAAAATAAAAAAAAAATAAAAAAATATGTGTTCATTTTAGACTATCACACAACTTTTCGCACTACAGGCCTTTTAAAATAAGAAAATCGACCCACACATAATGCAATGCGACAACCAATTTCACGTAATATCTACAAGTTTTATGGATTTGTTGGTTTCGTAATTTGGTTAACAAATATTTTCTTTGCATTTTTCTCAACTGAAAATTACTTTATGTTTTATGTGATATTAGTCTTCAATGTATTTTTAATATAACTCATTGTACTTTATTTAGTGTTCCTAAGTGTGACCCTGTTATCGCCGAAAGATTCCAACCCTTGTTCATATAGCGCTGTTCTAAACCGATTTCTTCTAATACTTTCAGGAGCTAGATATGGCTAACTGTAGCGATAGGCTTTATCAAAGATATATATATTGCTTATATTACAGGCATATTACAGATTTTTCTCATCAACGCACTGATTTATTCTTGAAATCACATGTGCAATTATGCTCTACGTTGACCTATTCTGTTTAATATCACACAATTTTTCAGAGAGAATTCGAAACTTGTTTAAATGGTGCATGAGACGATTCTTCAGAATTTTCTCAAAATCTTCGCATCATTTGTGATTAGAGATATGAGATATTGGAGATATTGATTAGCCATGTTCAATTTATTTCCATTTTTATATTTCATTTAAATATTGTTTCTTCGGAATAAGTGCTTTTGACACCAAAAAAAGGGAAATCTCAAAGTTTCACATCCAATCAATCACTATAATATTATGCTTATGTACCATGAAAAGTTGGAGGTTACACGTACTTGTTCTTAATTTTAGTTAGTAATTCAATATATATAAAGCTATAATTTTTCGATTGTTTCAGTTTAGTCATTATGATGAGAATAAACGGAAGTTCATGATTAAATACGCCGAAAGCAAATTCATTAATATATCATTAACAGTGACATTGATTCTGAATAGTGAATTAACTAATAAAAATTTATTGAAAACTATTAATTATGTTTTTTTTGCAACTCATACTATATTCGTATAATAATGGCAAAGGACGACAGAATTAGACAAATGGATTTAATGAACTTGATGCTGTTGCAATAAGATATATAAATAATAATGTCGAACTTGACAAATGCATCATTAAAATTATTACAACAGTAATTAAGTTAGGAACCACATATGCTACATATTTTTAATAAAAAGTGGTAATTGGTTAATACACTATTGGACAAAAAT